>OY978221.1:11353804-11704460 GCA_963854785.1 Vaccinium vitis-idaea
GGTGCTATAATGCTGCAGTTTGCACTTGGTTTGAACTTGGGAATGAAATGCGGGCTAGATATGAACTTGGTTTGCAATTGGCAGATTGATATGTGTATTACACTATTACTGCTGAACTTGGTTTGAATTTGGCAGATTGTATTACACTATTACTGCTAGATATGAACTTTGTTCTATGGATAGATATGAACTTGGTGTGTATTTACTAGACCGATCTAGATATGATCAATTTATGGACTTGGTTTGAATATGGGAATGAAAAAAAAGCTTTAGATGTTACAGAGAATGTGGTGTTTTGATCAATTTATGGACTTGCTTTGTTCTGCTGTAGTTGAGGCCTTAAGGGTGTTGTATTTTCAATCTGTAGTAGACTAGTAGTGTAGTGTTTTGATCTGCAAGGAAAAAAATGATGAATTGTTTGGCAAATGGGCCAAAGCTGCCCGTCAATTCAAATTTTGATCTGAAAAAAAATGTAATGGGCTATTGGGCCTAATGGAATTTTTGATAATTATGACTTAATACAGCCCAAAAATGAAGTAAGATCTACAAACAATATTTCAATTCAACTCCTACAGCCCAAAACGAATGGCCCAATACGTGGCCCATAAACCCGACCAACCCGTCACCCGACCCGTCCTCATCCGATCACATTTTGGTCGGTGCCCGACAGTATATTCGGTCGGGGGTCGGGTGGTGTTATAGGAAACCCGATCAAAGTTCGGTTGGGTCAAACCCGACCCGAACCCGAAGATACCCGACCCGTGTGCAGCCCTACTTGCGAGAGATATGGTGTAGGATTATAATGGGCATACCAAAAAAAGTAAAAAGTTAGCGATAGTAGAAGTTTTTTTGGTTGCCTAACACTCGACAAATAGAGGGGACTATAGGGCAACTTACTAAAACCTAAGGAGGGCAATGTCACAACATCTCAATTCTCAGGGGTATAAATATGATGGCAGCAAACTTCAGGACCCAAATTTATTTAAGGGCAATCAAATGTATATTGATAAAAAAAAAAAAAAAAATCAGATACAAACTAAAAATAGTACAAAACAAAAGCTTAAGCAATGAATATAGCAGCAACTAAAAAATACAAGAAGACCTGAACACCTGCTTCTGCTTTCATCTACAATCCTTTGATTCCCTACTTCTTTGTACCCTTCTTGTTTAATTTTCTTCAATATTTTTCCATTCTCCAACCAATAGTATTATTTTCTGATATCAACATGTAGTAAAATTGGTATCGGTTGCACCTCAACGAATCAACATGATGCAGCATTTGCTTGCTCTTTACCGAGCTATGATCGTTGTTATGGTTTTATACATCAACATGATAAGGATCCTTCATCAGTTTGTTCATCCCGCTGCCCTGCAGACGCTATTAAGACCGCAACAGCCACAGTGAACATGAACAACATGCTGACAAGCAGTATGTATGTTCTTCTTGAAGATCTCCTGTACTCTCCAAATAGAACTATTCCCCAAAAAGTGCTCACAAGCGGAAGTGCCTGTTTGTACCAGTGAAAATTTAGACGTGTTACTAGGTGTATTGCATCCCATGAAGAGATACACAAGATAATCCATGTCCATCACAACGAAAAAATATACCGAACATAGTCCAATTACTGGGGGTCTGGGAGGGATAGATTGGTTATAGACTAACCACTGGCGTTATTTGAGCAAAGTGGTTGGCCTAAGGTTGAACCCCCGACCTCAAATCAAACTTAAAAGGTCCACTTTAGCAACTAAACAGTGAGTAACCCCTTGTTCACTTTCAAAGTGAACGAATAAGGCTTGTTTGATTTCTCGAACAATGAAAAAAACATATATGTTCTTTGTTTTGCAGTTTTGCAGTTTTATTCTTAAAGTTAACTATTTCGGTCCAATTCTTTTGTGAGGATTAAGGTTCCTGGGACAAAACAAAAAATTCAAAAACGCTAAAGACAAGAAATTGGGGGCTTTGTACCAGAAATTTGAGGAGGCCGTTGTAATGAGAAGGGGCAGGGTTTTGTGGGTTAGGTCTCTTCCATCATTGACCAATGTGCTTTGAAATGGCCTATACAGAGGAATAGGGTTATCATGGAGATCCTGAGGCAAAATCCTGCTGACGTTCTTCCTTCCCCATCGAACTATGATAAAGTCGTGTGGACCTTGACCCTGATGGTTGTTACTGTGTTAGGTCTGCTTGGGAAGCTTGCTGACACAGGTTTGCTATCCAACCGTGGCATGCTCTGGTATGGTCTGGCCAAGGTGTCCCCAGAGGAGTTTTATCAAATGGCTTGCTGTCTGGGGAAGGCTCTCTATTAAAGATAGACTAGAAAGGTGGGGTTTATCTGGGAGACTATGAGTCCTCACTCCTCAGTGTGTGTTATGTCTGGGACGGGTTGGATTCCCATTCTCACTTATTGTTTGATGTCCTTTTTTGGCAGTAATTTGGAAGCAAGTTCTGGCCAAGAATGGAATCACTAGGGCTGTTCTTCCTCTGGAGCAGGAGTTAATATGGCCATTCCAGCATAGGAGGGGAATAGATCTCAGGAATGCAAAGCTCTCTTTGGCAAGCACCATTTACTTCGTTAGCTGCGGATTTTCCAGGGCAAACCAGGGATGTGGATGTGGTGTCCTCTGCAATCCTTGAAGATATCAAGGCTAAGCTTAGCATTTAGTCATTTGTCCAAGTTCACTGCCCTTGATCGGAGGCTTTGTGATATATGGCTTTTGGATTCTAGAACTTTTGGGTCAATAATGTTTGATTCCTTTGTTTGTTGTTTTGTATGGTTTGATAGTCAGGTGATCTGCTGTATAGTTTGCTCAGGGGGATGCCCAGTTGATTTTGTAGTTCCTGAGTTTTTTTTTTTGAAATGAAATTACTTGCCCAAAAAAAAAATTCAAGAAAGACAATAAGATCGCGAAACAAGGTTTTTTGGACAAGTGGGCTCAAAAGATCAAGAGTATATTGTAGTGTGGGATTTTCTCAGTTGCTCCATCATCTCTGGATGTCATCATTTAGTGACAAGTTCGGACTAACCTGAACAGCATCGGCAGCAGCATACCCTGCAGCTTCGCCTCCCATGAATTGAAGACCATTCCCGAACCCACAGATAAGTCCAGCCAGGAAAGCCCAACCTCTGCCATTCCAGTCTGTGAGATAAGCCCTTATGGATGATCTGGGTAAGTTCAACACTGGGTGATAGAGGAGTATGATGTTTAAAATGACAGCAAGCACGAAGCAAGAGACAGAGAAGTAGAAAAATGCAGTGTAGACAGTTAAGTTAGGGACGCCTTCTTTCAAGGTGTGCCACTGGTCATTGGTTGCCAGGTTGAATGCTGGTGAGAAGAGAGAGAAGCAAATTCCAGCAAAGAATATTATGGCCAAACCAGTCATGGTGCTCTTCCCAAACACCTGCAAGCAGACCATGTCAACTATTTCTATGGTACTTGAAAATTGAATGCATCTGTGCAACTAATATTCATGGAAATGTTGAAGTACAAAACTGAATGAGTAGCGTATGACATGCTTTAAGCTCGAAAAAAGGAAGTGCATTTGTGTGTCCTCGTAATTGACATTATGCACCATAGATACGTACAAAAATGTATCCCACTGTTCTGGCCGGATAAGTACCTTAGGTACACAGAAAAATTTGTCGACAAATACTTCGGGAATCCAACTATTTAAGCAGAAAAAATGACAACAGAAAAGGACGAAATTGGAGTTTGTCCATTGCCTTTTCAAACGGACAAATGGTATGTGACATTCCGAAATGGAATTATGGAGAGGGAGGGTAACCACTATAAAACTGACACGTCCAAACATAATATCCTAATTGTTGTTGTTTTTGTAAGGGATAATCAAAAGGAAATTAAGTCAAAGATTTTTAAGCGTAGCAGGGTTTCTAAGCATCCTCTTTAGGGAAGTAGAAAAGACACTAAACAAAAAACCAATCTACCAAAAAACTGCAGATAAACCTTAATTGCTCTTCGGTTCTCAAGCTCTATAAGAAAGTCAGCACTCCCAAATTTTGCCTTGTCTGCAGTAATAGTTCCTCTCTCCGGATCGTTTGTTCCAACTATATATCAACATTCATTTGGAGGATAACAAATAATCAAATGTCAGTCTATTAAATGAAATGAGAGAAGTTTTGATACAGTATGCACTCCTAGAGTTTCGTACCTATGTCATTACGTGTTTCTTTAGACACAGAATCATCCGCAGCCCTGGCAAGGTTCATTTTGGTTTATTGTCAATGCTTTGGAACAACAGTGTAGAATAACATAGAAATGCCAACGCAATTATTATTCTACTGAAACCTATCCTACCGGAAGCATATTATATTTGGATAAAGTAAGCATAAATCATAAAAACAAAAAAGAACCCGGTTCTTCAGGAATAAGGCAGTGTTTGGTGTTAAATCAATAGAATTAGTTGGGATAAATCAAACTAAAATTTCTAATGCACAAGAAATTGACTTTATCCCAAATTTGAGACATTATAATTGTGATCTGCATTACAAAAGATGAATCTACATGTCTTAATAATTCAGTTGTTTTTATCCACTTCATGACAGAGTATCTGCTGCTTCTTAGTTATGTCGAAAAGGCAAGCACTCCACTAACGGTGACATTAACACAAGCAATGGACAAGAAACAAGGGATATGACATAAAACTATTAGACTTGGGTGAAGTAACTTCAATCGATATGAAAACTATACAGACACACAAAAAGCACTAGTCATGTATCCGTAATTATATCAGATTGTCTGGTACTCAAAGCATAGCCCTTACGCATATTTGTAATCGTCTGGCAAGCTACTAAGCTTCGCTTTATTATCAGCCGCATTAGATGCATGAACAAAAGAGCCAAGAAAAACTGCAATCAAGAAGCATCCAACACCAGGAAATAGAATCTCAGCTTTATTGATTTTGTCGTCCAAGAAGTAGTTCATTGTCGTGCCTGTTACAATCAGAAAAAGAAATATATGTAAACTTTTAATTCATGCCATGAAATATATTTTCAAAAGTATTCGTAGGAAAAAATGAATTCTATAGGTCATTAATGTAACGAAGATAATACCTATAACAACAGTTATGCTTGCGGTGATCACCTCAGTCACTGATATCCCAACAAAGGCCCATGCATATTGACTGGCCAGGTTTCCAAGGCTAAGGACCACTCCACCAGCCATTGCAAATAAAACAGAGGGCCAATTGTCCTGTGTCGAACGTTTTTTACAGTTCAAAAGCTAGGTATGAACAAAATTCAACATGGTAACTAGATGGAACAATCAATAAAGTATGTATGACAATGGTTGGATCAACATCGATAACTCATACTAGCTTATTGCAGGTAAAACAAATAAATAATTGACAAGGCACATAACATCATCCCAAGGTGTAAAAGCCAACTTAAGAAACCCTGACAATAAGTCCGTCTCCTGAACAAAAGACAATAATTCATATTCTTGATTCCATGATTACCCTCAGACCACCTAGATTCTTGAAGGTGTTCTCATTGTCAACAAGCAGATAAGATATTGAGGCATAGTGTTACCCTCAGAACATGTAGATTCTTGAACGTGAACAAGCAGATAAGGTATCGGATCATAGTCTGAAATCTGTAAACTTAAGATTTTCAAATATATCATATAGTCCACATGCCCAAAGCTTTTATCTGCTTAAGTTTATCCTTCCGCTTTGGCAGATGAATAGTACATGTACTTTTTAATATGACGAACTATCAAGGGAAAGTGTGAAAACAGTTACATTTTGTTTTGGTAATCGTGAAAACAGTTACATTATCTTCTGATAGACATATTTTTCGGTATTCCATGACTCCTCCCAACTGGGTGATGCAACTACTACTGAAGCATCTTTTAGCACTTCTGACTAGGTAAACTCTAGAACTCATGGTGCGCCAAGACAAATTTGCCGACCTATATAAAAGCACAGAAGCATCCGTTGTTGCAACCTCAAAAATAATCAGATCATAAAGACACATGCTTCCCTGTTTAACCCTGAAATTCTTTGTATAGTCCTAGATCATATTTAAACAATTATTCCATTTGCATTGTAAAAAGTGAGGACACTTTCTATTGTTCATTTACAATGCTCGGTCTAATAAGAGCTACTGTAACATGTGGTCTCTTAAAACACAAACTTACAGTAATTCGCTTTCCTGGTTATTACTGCACGTCAACTGCAGTACCAACTGAGAGACAAGCTCTGTGTCCCCACTTCCAACCGAAGAAGCAGAGCTGTTTGGCTTCCGTATCATAATGGAGTATTTTCACTTGGTAAGACCTGTAGGTTTCTGAGAAAACCACTTCCCAATCTAACATTGAATCCACTTGCTGTGGTCTAGTACACCAGTAACTTGACATTGATTGATCTTATACCTTGCAAATACAAAAGGCTTTCCCCACAAGGCTGTACAAACTACAAATGGCGAAGGAAATACAAGGATAGGCACTTGCCTATTTTCAGAAAAGGTTTGGAGTCCTAAAAGTATCTATCTTTCGTTGTGAATTTACTGAGGAAAAATCACAAAAGGATTCTCTTCAAGAAGATGTACCCGCGTAGGTTACACTTAACAGATCACGGGAACAGATATGGGTGATTATAAGGACATAATTAAAAATGGCTTTTCATCAAATACAAGAAAATTGGAATTTATTAGAAGCAACTAGTGTTACAAAAGCTCTTTCCTTAGTATGTGCTATATCTGCAGTACAAGAGAGCGAAGTTTCTGAAACATTAGGGAAAGTCCTAACTCTAATATGTGCTACGAATAGGATTTGAAGTCTGCTGTGAAGAAGGGATAGTGAACTAGGGTAAAAGTTTTGTACTACCGAAGCTTTACCAGTGATAAGAACAAGAAGTTGAGATTTCCTGTATAGTCAGTCCAGAAAAAATCCCTTTAAGGTCCTTCCTAAACAGGAGCAGGAAAATTAAAGTTCAGAAAATCAATTTAATAGCCAAAATAAACAACAGTAATTTATCAATTTACCATTGAAAATTTAATCTGGATTGAAGTGTAACAGAATACAACAACTACTCTTAGTCGCTTACTATCTTACATGACTTACATAATAAGGATTAAGGAGTGACACATTTCAATGTTGCTGCATATATGAAGTTGGATTGCTCCATTACATGGCATAAAAAAAGATGCAGAGCAACCATGTTTCATTTCTTCTTTATTACCTTTTTCATTTTAAAGTGTGAAGACTCTGAACACCCATTGACTATAAAGAACACATACCTGAGAAAGTTGGGTCAAGAAATTTGGCTCTTCACTTGTGCTCTTGCCAATCTCACCAAACGTGAAAGCAATGATCACCGCGGCCAATAGATTTGTGATTGTATAATCCAGATAACTGTGTTGAGGTAGACGGCCTCGCCTTTCTAGGAGTGTCAAAATAGCAGGCCATGTGCCCAAAAGCAAAAGAGCTAGCAACATACATACTATAGCAGCTCCCTTGCTTTCAACCAAATAAATCTTCAAATTCAACCCACCAGGCAAAATACTCTCATTTAGAAGAGCTATCAACGATGGAACACCCGAAAAGTCCTACCAAAGGAAAGAACCAGTTGGAATTAGACCCACAATCTATCCATTGGCCGCCTTCACTAACTTTTACAGATACATTGGCTCAAGAGGCCAAAAAGATACTGGAAACCATCATAGAGTACAATATTAAACATTTTAAGCTGTAATGGAGATCTGAATTAAAAGAGGCACAAAGGTAAGAAAGCACTAAAACATCAAAGGTCTAACTTATTGGCTTGTAAACTACAGCAGCCCCCTTGACCACTTTCAAGAAAAATACACATCCTTTCAGAAAGGAAGAGAAACTACTGACTACACCATACTTAAGAACAAGACCCAAAAAAACCCAAAAAAATGTGTCATGAGCCAAACCCAGAAAATAGATTGGGAATCAAGATACTGATGGTATGAAGCAAGAACAAATTAGATTCAAGAAACATGTAGACAGCGAATCAGACCCATAAAGCCATGTGACTCTTGTCAAATCATTGATACGTGAACAATATAACGCAGGGCCTTCAAAAAATTACCAGTCCAGACATATTGGAGGAAAGAAGGAGAAAAATGGTTTGAAGGGTGTTAAGGAGAAACCCAGAAAACTGTTGATATACGGAGTTGTTCCAGTTCAATGTGTGTGAGAAAAGAAAGTTCAACGGCCAAACAGAACGTGTACTCTGATCAAATATACTATATATATATATATACGGCGCGCTTCTTATCAGGACCCCCGTTTTTGCACAGTATCCGGACCCTTTAATCGCAGCCGTTGGATTCAATCCAACGGCCCATCCGCGTAGGGTCACTTAAACAGCCTAATAACAGGTCAAAGGGTCAAGGGGTCACCACAAAAACCCTCACTTTTCTCCTGCCCCTCATTTCACGATGCACAGCTGAGAGAAGAGAGAGAGGCGATCTGGGTTCGAAGAGAGAGAAACGAGAAGAAGAAGAAGAAGATCAATCGTGACCCTGCACCGCGAAGAAGGAGAAATCGCACGACCACCACCACAAATCGAACCGCCACCACCTCAAATCCAACCACCGGTAAAGGTATCTCTCGTTCTCTTCTCCGTTTGTTTGACATTTATGAAGTTAGGGGTTTCCATTATTCCTGACATTTTGAACTATTAGGGTTTCTGAAATTTGTGAAATTGCGGTTAATCTTTCATTGTTTACTGGTGTTCGAACCTTGTTTGTTGAATTTGTGAAGTTTGCTCGATCAATCAATTCTCTCATTATGCTTCCATTAGCAGTTACATAGAAGTTTACAAGAAGGCTTGAGCAATAAGTTTATGTTATGGTTCATCCATTGTTGCTGGAAAACTGGGGTTTTATTGTGGGTTTTCTGATTTTGTTTCTGTGGTATAGTTACTTCGGCCTTTGAGCTTTTGGTGCTTTTATGCTTCCATTAGCAGTTACATAGAAGTTTACACCTTTTAGACTTTCAAAGTTTTTGTGTAGTGAGAAAGAATTAAAGTTGTCTCCTTTTTGTGTCCCCAACAACCCAACTGGCTTTAAGATGATTTAGGATTCAATGGTCAAGAAACTGATTCCTGAGTGAACTCAATTGATTGCTTTGTATTGGGATTTCAAACTTTTGATGCCATAAAAATATTACCCATCCAACTCACTTGGAGATCGAAGAAAAGATGCAAAGGGTATGTGTTTCTTCGCACCAAGCACCGGTACACAAGCTAGCTCCAGTTTGGATTTTCACTTTCAATTGCAGTGTTTGTTTTGTAATATACCTATGTAGTTGTTCTTGTGGTCATTGAATTTGGAAGAGGATACCTTTCTGAGCCAATTTGGGGATCGAGCATGCTTGTTTGGAAGATTTACTTTCTTTAGCATGCTTGTTGAGTCATTGTGTCGAACTGGTGTTTTGAACCAGCAAAATCAACAAGGACAGCTTCAAATTTTGCTTGTTTTTATTGTATTTGCGAGTTGTGCATCAAATTGCTTAACTTGGTTGCCAATCTTATGTTGTGTTCTTTGCAGTTTTAATCCAAGCAACAATCAATTGGAGCAATTCAACACATTCCACTTGGTTTAAGATTCAATGGTGGCAGAGCCATTTTGAGGATACAATGCATTTTTTTTTCCTGTTAATGTAATCCACTACAAAGAAAAAAAAAGAAGATGTTTTAGTTGGATGCATCATCAACTCCTGCCTTTTGTTTGGACTACATCTGTTTAGATTTTTATTTTTTTTGAAATGTTAGAGAGATGAATTTTGTAACATGTACTCAGATGATGTAATTACATTATACGATCAATAAAATTCAGTTCAAGCTTTCTTTTTACCAATGAATGTTGCAAGGTTGCCATGTGTTGGATTATAATTGTTGAATCTATAATGTGTCTGTATCAGTACCTATGTTACTTGGATTTTTTTTGCAAAAAAACCTGCATGCTGCTTGTTCAATCTGGGGGGAAAAAACTGCAATCTGGGAAATTAGAATGTTTGTGGTCTGCCTCTTCGAATTGCTAGGTTTCATCCAATTGCTAGTACTGCAATGTCATCATAATGAATAAGGATTTGTAGTAAGGAGGGAATCATTGTTTCATGGAGTCATAAATCTCAACCAGACAAGCATGCCAACATTTTTGCAATGTCATCATAATGAATAAGGATCAAATATATGAGCTGATAGCTTCCTCCATGCATCATATGAGTGATCTTGATGCATCCTAAGAAAGAACCTTCGTGCATATTACAGCATAGCTACAATCTGCTGGAAGTTACAATCTGTTCAAAGAAAGTTTTAATCCTACTTACACCATTGATCACTCAATACAAGTACATTCATCTCTCAATACAATGTTAAAAATGTAAAATATTCTAAACTTGAAGCCAAAGTTGCTTTGTAGTGGATTTCTTCATTGATCTCAGCTTGTTCATTAGTCCCCTCCACCTCTGTGACATTTATAATTTTCATTGGCCTCAAACCCATGCGTCTTTTCCAGTGAGCCACAAAATCCGTAGCTCCATAAGCATCCCCGTAAGTAGCTGCAAGAAACAAGTAGCTGTGTTATAACAAGTACCCTTCACGATATGTACCAACCTCCTAATAACAAGAACCAGTGAATAGAAGACCGTGGATAACCAAAGTCTTTGATTAGGCTATACAGATCTTCAGAAAATACCAACCAACGGATAATGTTCGATGTGGAGACCTCTGGTCAACACCTCTATTGTCAAGGGGTTTTGAAAGCCAATACAATGCCTTAATATTCTTGCGCTATTTTCAAGGGGTTTTGCAAGCCAATACAATGCCTCCATAAGCATACCACGTAGTCTGAACCCTAAGTTCACAAATTTCAAAAATTTAAAACCATAACTTCACAATTTCAGATTTAAGGCTTAGGGGATTATGTTCCCAGAAGCTTCAAAATGCAGCCATAAAAGGGTTCATCCAACATGTTTCCAGATTCCAGAAAGAATAAATGAAAGTTGATCTATGAATCATATGAAACGGAATCTGTAAAATACAAATATATACCATACAGAACGAGATTTCATCTGTAAACGGAATCTGATAAAATACAAAACTGAAAAAATGAAACCCTAGAGTATTGCATACAAATATATACCATACAAAACGAGTCAATAGAAAACATCAAGTTTTGTTCGATTTCGAACCAGAAATTTGTTCGAAACCCTAGTATTGTTCGAGTTTGAAACCCTAGATTTGTTCGAACCAGAAAAAAGGAGAGAGAGAAAGAAAGAGAGACCTTGGGGATGTCGATTACGTCTCATCCTCCTTCAATTTGTTCTTCCCCTTTGATCGATGTTCAACAAATTGATCGATTTACTCCTCCTTGTTCGCGTTTCTTCTCAATCGCCTCTCTCTCTCTTCTCTCCAGAGAAAGTCGTGAAAATGAGGGGATATCTGAAGTTTGGGGTTTTGTTTTGTGACCCTTGACCCTTAAAGGGTCCAGTTTAATGAAAGGGTTCAACTTAATGGATGAGGGGCGCCTGGGCCGTTGGATTGAATCCAACGGCTGCGATTAAAGGTCCGGATACTGTGCAAAAACGGGGGTCCTGATAAGAAGCGAAATCTATATATATATATATATATATATATATATATATATATACATACACATATAGGTGTAGCTTCTAGTCCAAACCTCCCGAGAATAAGGAAAAACTGAATTTTTTTGTGTTGCAAATTATTTTTGGAAAATCCAAGCCGTCCAATGTGTTCAGAAGGTGTTTTCAAGGGTCCATGCGGAAAATCTTCAAAAAAAAATACCGGGAAGGGCTTGATTCAAGTAGTTTTTCGCAAAAACTGTATTTATATATTTTTGCGAAAACTGCTTGGATCAAGCCCTTCCCGGTATTTTTTTGAAGATTTTTCGCGAGGGACCCTTGAAAACACCTTCTGAACACATTGGACGGCTCGGATCGTCAAAAAAAATTTTGGATCATGGAGGTCCGGAAACGGGAGGTCCGGAGGAGAAGCTCTCCCTATATATATATATACTAGGGATTGCCCGTGCCTAAAGGCACGACGCAGTACGTTCTAAACACAATTGAATTGGATTTATCCTTCTTTATTGTTGGATTTTAGCCCTCCCCTTGGCTGTCCGATCGTATTTTGGACTTCTCGGATGTGTTTTTGATTTTTTACCGGTAAAAATAAATCAAAATTAAATTAAAATTACAAAATGCATCCGGGCCGTTCAAAACATGATCAGACGGCCAAGGGGTGCAAAGCACCTGTTGCACAGCACCCCGTCGTCCTAACCGTTGAGCATACATATTTATTTAACCATCTTTACAGATGCGCGATAACCCATGCCTAAAGGCACGTTCGAATATAATTACATATAAAAAATTAAAGCAATCATCTTGTTCTACCTGACAAATACAACTAGAGTACACCAAAAATTCATACAGTATGTGTCCAGGTACATAATTTCAATCAAAACATTATTGGGAAAAAAAAAACTCTGTAATAGCATATCAAAAGTAAAATGAAAAATAATCAACATACTGTAATGCTTATAAGCAACTTTTTTCTCCAAGTTAAACACCAGACCAAATGAGTGCCACGATAACTTATGGAAAAAGAACACGAAGAAAGTACTCCATAGGTTTCTTCTATTACGAAAAAGCAAGACCTCGGAACTATTCTAAAATAGTCTCTATGCTAAGCTGGGTGCCTCTAATATTGAGTATCTTCAATTTCTTCATCATTATTTAGAACATCTTCGCATCCGCTTGCCTTCTTCATATCAACTTCTTCATGTTAAGTATCTATTTGGAGCATACACAACAACCTAGTTATTACAATTAGCATATCGATATTGTTTAAAAATATTGTAATTTGTTTCTCCTCTCTTATTTTCCCTTTTATTGTTTCATCTGCCGCGGAGGATAATTGTGGGATAGACATTTCTCAAAACCGTTGTGTAAGGTAATGTAGATGAAATTTTTCCAACATGCGGCGCATGGGGCACGGCTTTCTTGTTTATCGTTTTAAAGTTCAATCTTTGAAGCTATTCATCAATTTACACAACTAAAATAAGATTTCAATACTAAAGAGAAGGAAGTTGGAGACTAACAAATAGGTAGTTTCATATGTGGTGTAACATAAAAAATATATAAGGACAACGTGGGTCATTTTTGGTTTATCACCATGTTATAAAAAAAATTCCCATCCCCATGTTATAAAAATAAAAAGCCCTCCTTACGTTTCGGTGGCTGATTTCCCAATCACTGTTATGAGAATGAGATCAAATAAGATAGGGGTTACAGGAGTACCAATTAAATAAACAAAAGCAGAGGTAAGGCACATACCTCAATTACATACTACATTAATTTAAAATGACAGTGCAAGTTTTGGAAATGAAACCATAAATATAATAACCTCTAATAGCAAGGACCCCTTTCTAAATTCCTACACCATTTACTTGTAAAAAGCATCCAAAATAAAGTAAAAAACATAACAGGAACTTTAACACCTGTATAACAATCAGTAACTAACAATAGATGAAATTATGAACCATGAATTTTACGGTTGAATACTTGAATGATATATGTGAGTCACTGTTAGCCGACCAAGAGACGCAAAAAACAAAGCGACGCATACTCATTCTTAGTCCTCTCCTGAGCAAGCAAAACAGAGACTGAGTGTCATAGAGAGAGATTGCTCGAAGAAGAAGAACTGAGTGTGTGAGAGACCCAAAATAAATTCGTATCAATAATCAGCAAAAAACTCTGTTGATGTCGTCTCTGCGATAAAAACCTGGGTTGGAGAGAGGAGAAAGATCGAAGAGGGAGGAGAGTAGAAGGAATATATAAGCGAGAAAAGGAAAGAGGAATAGATTATTATTATTTTTTTAATTAGAGAGGAATGAATGTTTACACTGCAGATTTTGTGCCATAATAAGTGGGATCTCGATTTTTTGTGGATCCGTCTTAGCCCTCGATTATTTTGTAGCAATCTCAGCCTTAGAACATAATTCCTTTAATTTTGGGTTTTAAATTTTGAAATAAAAGTAATTTCAGCCATCAGATTAGTTGTGAAGAAACTTTAAAATTCGACCACGGCCCTCCAAAGTGCCACGGAGGACACTTGTGAGAGAGACATTCTGGAAACCGCTGTGTAATGTAATATAGATATATATATATATATATATATGGATCATGATCTCCTAAGGGATCCCTTATTAAAAATTTGGTGCGCCCCTAGCCTTTTTTCAACTTTCCGGATCAAATTTTGATGATCTGAACCGCTCAATGTTTTTAAAATGCGTTTTCCAAGGTCCATGCGGGAAATCTTCAAAAAAAAAATACCCGAAAGGGCTTGATCCAAACAATTTTCGATAAAACTGTACATATGTACAGTTTTATCGAAAACTGTTCATATGTACAGTTTTATCGAAAACTGTTTGGATCAAGCCCTTTCGGGTATTTTTTTTTTTGACGAATCTTCACATAGGCCCTTAAAAACGCATTTTAAAAACATTGAGCGGTTCGGATCATCAAAATTTGATCTGGAAAAGTGAGGTCCGCACCAAATTTTAATAAGGGATCCCTTAGGAGATCATGATCCTATATATATATATAGAAAATGAATGCGAATACTAAAAAAAATCAGAAAAGGAATGCGAGACGTAGAATATTTGTAGGGACCTTTTTTTTTTTGGTTTTTTTCTGTGAGCGGCAAATTGGAGGGACCAATTGTTAACGGAAAATGATATGGACAAACCTAACTTGCACCCACATGTACACCAAAGTGACGTGGCAGACAAAGAGAAGCCCATCATTTCAGGTGGGCTTCTCCTTGTCTGCCACATTACCTTGGTGGGCATGTGGGGTGCAAGTTAGGTGTACCCATAGCATTGTTGATTGTTAACTAAATAGTGCCTTAATAATTATGGTGGGGTCGTTAGTTTTAACGACTTTGGTTTTCTGTTATCTTTCTGTTAGTTGAGCTGGCAGTTGCTGAGTAGTAGAAAGCTTGCCCCTCTTTTGTATATTGTACTAGTAACTAAGGGGGTGTTTGGCCGACTGATTTTCGGCTTTTTGCATTCTTGTTTTTACATTCTAGCTATTTGGGCGCCTGAGATGAAAACTCATTATCTGAAAATGAGTTCACCATTTTTCACTTTCCGGAAGAGAAGCCAAAAGTAGCTCCTTACCTCCTTTTTATTTCTACTTCTCATTTTCCTTTCTCCCCAATTTCTCTCTCCCATTCCTACCCCTCCCCTTATCCTCTAAACTTTTGAGATCCCTTTTTCACACCGCACAAACACAACGAGAGGAGAGGAGAAGCCAGAAAATAGATGATTGCGATCTCCACACCGGGAAGGAGGAGAGTGTATGAAATGTATGCTTCTTTTGTGGTCTCACATGCAAATTTTGAATGACTTTGTTGATCTAGGAGAGAGGGGCGATATCTTCAAAGTGGGCAAATGTTGTATTTTTTGGTTAGGATGAAGGCTGATCTTTTGTGGATCATGCTCAAATGTACAGTTCATTTTATGGCTGAAGTTATTTAAATTTGGAATGTTAAATATTTTCGTGTAATGTTTGCTTTGTTGGTTCTTTTCAGTCATTGCATAATTTTTATTATGTACGGGAGTCTTCTAATTACCAAAAAAAAAAAAAGGGAGATAAAAAAAATTCCAAGAATTAAATTTTTCAAAATTGGACGGCTCGCGTTTACAAAAGTATTTCCCAATATGACTTTTAAAAACTCAATATTCGTACACATTTTTAATATCATAATTAATAAACAAGGGCAAAATGGTAAACAATCCATCCATAACTCATTTTCATCATTGTTTTCCCAAACACTGTCATTGTTGCAAAATGCATTCTACACATTTCTCCCAAACACTTCTCTCAGATTCAAAATACATTCTGACCATAATCCAAAAGGCCAAAAAGTAAAAAATGAAAAGCTGAAAAGTAGGCTCCCAAAATAACCTCTAACAATCAAGATTCAAGTTTGTTTTCACGTTCTCTCTCTCAAGTTGTCACCAATTTGGTTGCAACAATCAACTGATGATGAGGTTCCCATTTTGCTTTTAGATGATTCCACCGACTTGATGACGGATCTCTTTCATTTTACTACTTACAATTGATGAACTTTATTTTATTCAACAAAAGTTAGTTGTACATTTATTTATCATAAAAAGAAAATCTTTCGAAAGATATTTATAATACCTTTATATAAATAGTTTAAATTTTGAAGTGTTAAATTAAGGTTGGGAGTGATTTTATTTTTTCTTGGAAATAGAGGATATGGGTTACAGACAGAAAAATGATACACGTACAGCCAAATGCTCCAACAAACTTCGCCAACAGCCAAAACGACGTCGTTTTGATTGTGTTGGAGGAAGAAAAAAAAAACTCAAAATCAAAAAACCAAATCTTGTCCCCCGCCCCAATTTCACTCCAACAAACACAGACCTCCACCACTGCCGACCCACCTCCTCCCTCTCCTCCTCCTCCCTCCCTCTCCACCTCTGGCGACCGCCGCCGCCTCCATCTCTGCCGCCTAGAAAGGTCTGAAACAGATTACCCTCGCCGGCACAAACACGACACGAAGGTTGGCCTCTCTCTCTCTCTCTCTCTCTCTCTCTCTCTCTCTCTCTCTCTCTCTCTCTCTCTCTCTCTCTCTCTCTCTCTCTCTCTCTCTCTCTCATGATTGAAAACCCTCATGATTGAAACTCCATCAGGAAAGCCTATGGGATCATGGAGTCATTCCTTCATTATTTAGTCGGATTATGTTTATTTTTGTGGACCTGGAAGAAAATTCTGGCGGTGGCAGCGGCGGCAGTCGCCGGAGGTGGAGAGGGAGGGAGGGAAGAGGAGAGGAGGTGGGTCGGCAGTGGTGGAGGTATGTGTTTGTTGGAGTGAAATTGGGGCGGGGGACAAGATCTGGTTTTCTGATTTTGAGTTTTTTTTTTTCCTCCAACACAGCCAAAACGACGTCGTTTTGGCTGTTGGAGAAGTTTGTTGGAGCATTTGGTTGTACGTGTATCATTTTTCTTATAGACACCTCGAATCATACACTCCTTCAAAATAAGTAAAGTATTTTAATAGTACTTTCAAATGAGACATGAAGTAAAAAAAGTATTGGCAGCATTTCCAAGAAAGCTAACAAATCGGAACTTTGAAAAGTCATGGCAGCAATGCATTCAGGGGAACCGAGGCGCTATAGTGAGGAATCTTTCTATGGTGCCCCAATGTGATATTAGGGCACCGGTGCCCCACTAAATTTGGACCATTGGATCTGTCATAAACGAATCTCAGCCATTGAATCCTAAAAAGTAAGTGGTTTTGCCAAAAAACGAAGTGGTTTTGTGATTTTCCCTCCAAAAAACTCGCACTTTACTTACCATGAAAACTAGAAATATATATCACCAAATAAGTTGAATATTACTACATAATAAGACAACACTTACCACGCAAGAAGGGAATACTTACCACAAAATAAGGCGACTGGTCAGTCCAGTTGCAAGTCACCATTTTGAGCTGGAAAATTCTTACGTTTTGGAGTGTTGTAACACCACACCACTTTTTACTTTTTTCAGTCCAAATTTTGTCCTTTAGCTAAGCTTTTTTATAGCGGGCAACATTAAAAATGAGGTAAAAAAGGCTTTAGTTAAATTTTTAAATTTGTGTAGGTATATTTCTTAGAACAATTTTTTGAAATAAAAATATTAATTGTATACTAATAATAATAATAATAATAATAATAATAATAATCTCTAAATTACATTAAAATAATTTTATATAATTTACCTTTAAATAATTATTATATATATATGATGACCATGTGAAAAAAGATGTTCATTTATTATTTTGGATAATTTGCAAAAATAATTTTTATTTAAACACACGCTACAATAATTGTAATAAAAATGTTGAATGCAAAATGATAAATCAATAAGTAATAAATATTAAATAATTTAGTAGGACCTTCCACTGAATTAAGATAAAATATTTAATACAATTAGATTTAAATGCAAAACAAATAAATTAAATTTATTTTTGCAATTGATTAACGTGATATTGTAACGATTAATAGTTGCAATTAACATTGGGTAGTGCTCGATTGACGATTGATCACAATTATCGGTTGTAGTCAGAGTCATTCGACTAAGAGTTTAGTGATTGATCAAACAATTTTAAAATTGATCAATATAATATAAGTTGCAAATCTAACAACTAATAATCAGTGATAAATAGGGGTGATTGAGCGAATATTAATACAAGTGGTTAATATAAGTTGGTATTATCAGTGTTACTACTAAATGTAGTAGTTAACAGTAGTGATGGTTGAGAGTGATCAATGAGTGATTGACACAATTGGTTAATGTAGTAGTTAATAAAATTTGGCTAAAATGAATTGGTTAATTTAGGTTGATAGTATCAACATTATTACTTAATGTACTACTTCACAGTAGTGTTGATTGACAGGGATCAATGAGTGATTGATACAATTGACTAATGTAATAGTAACTACTAACAATTGATCCACAATCCCTCATTCAATATATTATTTAGTTTCATTAATTATTAGAGATAAATATGTTTCAAATGCAGGATAATACAAATTAAGTACAACTAAGAGACATTAAATATATTGGTAGTTATGTTCCCAACTACCCTTATTATAGTGCATTTATGTTACATAATTGTATACCTACCCGTCATTAATGCCATACTTACCATAGAATAAGGCTATCAATACCACGCCATCTGATCTTTTTTTACGGATAATGATACGGGTACAGAAAAATGGACCGAAAATGTACCGATCGCGTTCGGGGACCCACTTTTGGGTCCCACACGAGTGATCCGAACCGTTCATTATTCTTAAAACATTTTTCCGAGGGGCCCCACAAAATTTCAGCTCAATCGGACGGTTGGAAGTGTTCGAACCAAAGTCTCACCGTTTGAATAAAAAAATCGAAAAAATGTTTTAAGAATAATGAATGGTTTGGATCACTCGTGTGGGACCCAAAAGTGGGTCCCCGAATGCAATCGGTACATTTTCTGTGCTCCCCGTTCTGTACGGGTAGCACTGTCCCTTTTTTACCACCATAACAAGTCGTCTGTTGATGTGAACATACTACGGTTTCTACTAGTACTTACCTTTTGGAAAGGAAGAAATTACTACGGTTTCTATTAGTACTTACCTTTCACAAAGAAGCTATGGAACTAGTACAACAAATTGAAGAGCTTCTCCTAGTAAGTTTCTCTACAATAAGAAAACTTAGATCTTGGATCTTGATCACAAATAATACGTTTGACATTTTAATGTAGGCATTTTTTAAGTTTGGCAAATATGAGATGTATCTTTTGCAAATGATACGTTTACAATTTGTTAAGGTCATACTTACCATAATGTATGAAAATTTCTACTATTAGACATGAAGATAGTTATCAGTAATGTTGTTACCAAACTGTATGAACTTTTTTTTCTCCTATTTGAGGTCATATTCACCACTAACTATGGTTTTTTTTTTTATAAACATAAACCCAGAAAAATCATCTGGCTCGAAGAAAACTATATTAAAAAAATTCCTTGAGGGATTGATCAATCCTAACAATTTTCTATTTTTCTCTGTTATTCATATAAAGTGTGATCATGGCCCAATTATTATTATTTTTTGAATCCCATAAAATAATAAGCAAACATCTAATGGAAAATTTTCTATTTTTCTCTGTTATTCATATAAAGTGTGATCATGGCCCAATTATTATTATTTTTTGAATCCCATAAAATAATAAGCAAACATCTAATGGAAAATAGCTAAAATCGATGGCAATAAATTGTAGGAGTATTGAAAAAACCTTTAAGTAGGTGAAGTATACATGGCAATCTGTAACTTCACTCCTACGACATGCTGGTTCTTGAAAAAAAAAAAAAAAGAAGAAGTCAACTTGGCCTTTTGTTTTGCCTTTATTCATTTTTTTTTTTTTTTTTGCGCTTGTTATTTTTTGCGTCAAACTTTGTGGATTATTGATTTGTCTCGACGAGAGAAATGAGAAAAATACAAAATTGTGATTGAATTTTAAAAATTTGAATTGACAAAAAAAAAAAAAACCAAAAGGGGGGTTTTGAGAAACTGGTGATTCGTGAAAGAAAAAAAAGTAATGATGGAGAGATTACATTTGTTTCCTATGCACGGATGAGATTAGTTTGGATAAATCCAATGGCTAAAAGAATGGAAGTACAAAATTGGGGCACTGGTGCCCCCAAACCAGAGTGGGGCACCACAGCCATTCCCGTGAGGGGCTAGGGCTCATTTCTGGGTAACTGGGGCCCTATAAGGAGTGTGCTCACTACACTTGTGTCGTGAGTAATCACAGCCGTCTGTTCGGTGTTGAGTCCGGATTAAATCTATCAGGACTAATTTACATGTCGGATAATTTCATTTTATCCGAACCTTTGATTGCCGAACCGACAGTTGGACCAATTTACTTGTAGGATAATTTCATTTATCTGAACCGTTGATTGCCGAACTGACGGCCAAATTGCTTACTACACGGGTGTAGTGAGTTTGCTCACTACAAGCACCCCCAATCCCACTACAGGGGTGTAGTGAGCCCATCTGACAGTCCATCTCGGTAATAAAACGCTCGAATTTTGATCCAAACAAAGGACGGCTCGGGTTATTTGGAGTTTATAATAAATCCGAGCCATCAGTGCCAAGATGGACGGCTAGATGGAACTCACTAACCTCTGTAGTGAGTCCGCTCACTACAGGCCCCCCAATTCCATTATAGGGAGGCAGTAGGGGGTGTTTAGGGGTCTCATTATCTTTAACTTCTTAGCTTTTCGATTTTTTGGATTATGGTTAGAATTTATGTTGAATCTGATAAGGATGTTTGGAAGAAATGTAAACTGCATTTTGAGTTCTTTGCTCCAATTGTAGAATGAGAAGTAGAAAGTGAAAAAGAGCTCCGCAAGGAGCTCCGGCGCTCCTTTTGAATTCTTTCTCCAATTGAACGTGTTTTGCGTTTTGTTGGCCAAACAGTCAAAACTTAAAAGGGAGAATTTGAAAATAAGAAAGCTGTCAGCCAAACATGCCCTAAATTTGCTACATCATTTTTGTGTGGTTCTCATTCCAGGGAGGTAGTAATTTTAATCGCAATTGTGTCCGGAATTGCGTCTTGAAAGTTTATCCGGAATTTTAATCGCAATTGTGTCCGGAAGTGAGACTTTGTAAGTTTAGTATTTTTCAATCTTGGCGGTGAGCGCACGTGACTTGGCGCCTTAACAGGGAAGTAGCCAGAATTTTTTCATAACAGGGCAGATTATATGTGAAATAGTGGCGGAGTAATATAATTTGATGATATGTATATTTTTTAATTTAATAGTAGCGTTTTGTAGCAGGGGCCTACTAGCCAACCATTGCCTCCATCCTTGCGCCTTAATATCCAACCACCGTACAGCAGTGCTGCCACTGCGTCCATCGACAACCGCCGCTGGGCCGAGATGATCCCCACCGCCCTCTCACCCGGCGCCACTCCGCTAGGTTCCGCACCCACCAACAACAAACTCCGACGGAGGAGTTTCAGAGTATCTGCCGCGGAGGCATTTCCGCCATTTCTCCCCAAACAAGTGGAGAAGATCAAAGACCCGTTTGCTCGAAAATTGGCTGCCAGGATTGAGAGGCTCCCCGTTCAGGTGAATTCTCCACTTGCTTCGACATTTTCTTTGTCTCTCGAGCTTTGAATGTCAGGGAATAATTTCTCACCAATGAGGAATTGGTTCAGCGGAGGAAACTCGAACTTGGTTGGACGATGCTGTTCGAGTTCCATAGCCCCGTAGCCTCTTATTAGAGCTAGACATACCCCTAAGTCCTAAACCACATGTGGTCAGACGCTAGTTTTGGTCCCGTCATAGGCGCGGTGAGGTCCTACAAAAGTGGTGTGATGTGGTGTGATGGGGCAATACTCCCTGGCGGCTGTGTTGGGTATCATACCTGCACTTCCATTTCTGTAACCGAAAGAAAGAAAGTGGAATTTCTCTAGTCAAGTAGGTCAAGCAGTTAACAATGGGCCAATGGCTTATTATGGGAAGAAGAAGAGGTGATCCTTCTAACAGCCTGCAAGGTGCAAATGTTAGTACTTAGGCCATCTCCGGCCTTAATCCTGATTTCTACTGTAATTTGATTAAAAGTTTGACTAAAAGCTTCATTTGATATGAAGTAATCCATGGGCCAGTTTTGAGTATTCCCATCCATTGCAGAATTTTAATGTTGTTTTGAACTGTGCAGAATTTTAAGTTTGAAAGGCACAAGATGACTTCGAAAAAATGTAAAAATTTGAATCTCCGGAGTAAACTCGACATTGTATACATTTGAATCAAGGAGTGAAGCAGGACTTTTGAGGGGATAATTTGGATTTGAAAAGTCACTTGAGTAAGGTCGGAGATGCTCTTAACGACGATAATGTTGTCCTTAGAAAACTAATAGTATTATCTGTCCTCTTATTGGCACTTCTTGTTAGTTGCCTTGCTATTCCTCCTCAAGCCGCTCACTCTCAAGCCATCCTAACTTTTAGAAGTTGGTCAGTCTCCTGTTCAAATGCCACCAAAAGTTCCTTATCATATAATTCAATATGTTACATTTCAAACGGTTCTATCTGACAAGACTACCTTCCTTTGACGCAATCACCTACAGTGGTGCCAAGCAACAATAGCATTCATAGCAAGAACCACATTCAACACCTACAAAACTTGGGGTGCGTGTTATAGATTGTGGAGCGTGATGGTATTGGGGTCATGATTCCAATTATTCCCCACAGACGTGTAACCAGCTATATGTGTTGTAATGTCGAGAAACTCTGAGGCATTGTTGTATTCTGCTTCATCATAGTAAAACAGCGCACATTGGGTGAAACACTGGTATCTTGTGCTCTTCTGCTTGTGCTGTCCCTTATTTTATGTACTGAATTTATAGCTCCTAAATTATGTGCCAGTGTTCTGCATGTTCCTAAGAATGCTAGATGTTGTACAAGAGCCGCCACCTCCAATTGTTTTCTACTGAAGAATATAACATGCTGCTAGAACTGGCCTATACAACACTACAAATCAAACGAAATGATCACGCAGCGTTTTACATGATTGACACTTCAAAAAGTAACTGAAATAGGAAAATAATGTACTTGAAAAAACTATCATTTGCTAAATTGAAATTGTTGTGAGTTTGTGATATTGTAAAAGAAGCTCAACAAGGAACATCGCCTACGACAGGGAAACCTATCAACCAAACTCTTTGCATTCTTCAGTTCTTGGAAACTCTTGCCGCTCAAGACGAAGTTCTCTTTTTAGGGATTAGCCTTTTTCTTCTCCCTCCCTTTTCCATGCTTTGTAGTTTTCCTCCTTTGTCTAGCAGTTTCAGTGGGTTACATTGATCTATGTTTCAGATTTTGGGCAGTACCCCAATTCTTGACTCCCAGGAAACAAAAATGACACAAAAAACTACCTGTTCTTCGCAGGTCATTGTCCCACAAGAACCAGAGGGAGATACCGACAAAGGGTTGCAACATGGAACACAAAGTGCATATGAAGTCTAAAGAAAGTTATCTGGAATTTATTTAATGAGCTCCATTTATTGTATTTGCTCTTTGGGGAAATGGCATAATTATCACATGATTTGTGTCATCTGGCTGCCTCCAGATTAGGTTTACTTGGGGAGAAGAATTCTGGTTCCTCAATGTGCATAGAAGAAAGTAGGATTCATTGTTTTCTTTAGCCTTACTTTCTGCAAATAGCGTCGTAAATAAGATAAGATACAGGCATGTGAATTTCCACCAGTAAGAGTTTCCTTTTGTCCTCCACTCTCACATGTGATGAGAGTACACTGCTGGCTCTCTGGTTATTGTCTCATGTATCCATAAAACCTACACATCCACTGTTTGTCTATTTTTATCATGTTTGTTTTCGTCATCAAGCATGTCATCTCATGCTAATTAAATGAATTGCACCGTTTGTATAAAAACTAACAAACTCCCCAGAGAAGTAAGTCTATATTTTGGGGGGCTCTATATTGCTTACAAACATGAACAGGAACTGAACTTACACTATTTGACTCGATGTGGTTCTGCAGTTGGCTCTGATGTTTCATTTGTAAAAAAATGACTGTGCTACATTTTCATAAAGTTTCTCTCTGCTTTCAATTCCTATGACTAACTCAGGACTTTGGTATTCGGTTCAGGTCAGCTTCTCAGAGGATTCTATCATGAGCAGTTGTGTGAAGCCATTGCTACAGACTAATACAATGCCAGTTGTTCTCCTACATGGGTTTGACAGGTCTGCATTATGTGTGATGGATGCTACTCTTCTGGCAAAATCATTTTATTCTTACTTCTCTGCAGTTCATTACGTCTTATTCTTCAGTTCCTGTTTAGAGTGGAGATACACACTTCCACTGCTTGAGGAGGCTGGTTTGGAGACTTGGGCAATGGACATTCTTGGGTGGGGCTTCTCTGATTTAGGTTTGTGTTTTTGTCCGTTTTCTTGATTATAAAATTTCATGGAAGAATATCATTTGATTGGGATGCTTCTTCCAGTGTATGTATTTTCAAAATTCCAAAGCAATCCCATGCATCAACTTACATACGCTGGTATACACTGAATCATCTATCGTTCTATGTGTGTATTAGAAAGGCTTCCTTCATGTGATGTGGCTTCCAAGCGCGATCACCTGTATCAGGTACTGTAGTTCCTGCTGCATTACTGGTATCCACTCTTGTTATCTCCTGTATGCATGCGTTATAAATTGAAGGCTATAGTACGATAGGATGGCTTTTGCTTTTTTGGATTTCAGTCAGGGGCTATCTTTTAAAGCGTCTTTCCTTTTACTTCTATCTACTAACAGCAATCAGATTACATACCCTCTGGAAGCTATTAGATTTGTTCATTTGTCCTCCTTTGTTTTTACCCCTTTTCCTTCGTTTTTGACTGATTGACACTGTTCACACAAGTCGGTTAGTTCTTGGCAAAGTTAGCTATCCCAATTTGCTCGTGATGGTACTTCACTGTCGTCGCTCGTGATGACACTTCGCTGTCTCCCCGAGATTGAGAGGCTTAAGTTCCTTCAACTTCCTATTTTGCATAGTTTTGGACGTCCTACATCAAAAGGCCGATGCTACTAGTTGGACCAAGCCTTGGTGCAGCGGTTGCAATTGACTTTGCTGTCAACCATCCAGAAGCTGTAAGTGATTTTCCAAAAACATCAGTAATCCATTTCGAGATGCTTTCTAGTTCCCTCTCAGCATAAGTTTGTACAGTATGAGTGAATAATGGTCATGGCTTACCGTAATTAATGTACTATGTTCTGCCCTCCAGGTTGAGAAGCTTGTTTTGCTTGATGCAAGTGTTTACTCAGAAGGCACCAGCAATATGACAACCTTACCTAAAGCAGTAGCCTATGCTGGGGTGCGCTTTTCTGTCAATAAATGTTTTCGATTAAGTGATTATCGTGGTGCTGTTATTTGGTGCTTTCATATCTCATTTGATAAATGATAATAATTTACAGTTGCTTTAATTCTATTTTGAGCCTGATCGTCATCGATGAATCCACAGATTGAAGATTAATTAAAAGTCTCATGATGACTTGGGAGCGACTCAAGCTTGCAATGTTGCAGATTAAATAGTACTTTTTTTTGGTTCATTATGTTATGATTGACAGAGAAACTTTTTTGAGTCAATACTTTAGGCCTCATAACCCCATCCCTAATAGATTTTCTATGCTCCTTTATGGTAAAACAAGGTGATTATGAAATTGATCTGTATCACCAAAATTGTCTGCGGCCACCAATGACTTGAACCTTCTTCTGTTCTGCATATTTGTTCTGCCTGATAACTCTAATTCGTTCCGCCTTTATGATAACCCTGCAAATTGAACTGTCAAAGTTCAAATTTAAGAAAACAAATATAACTTGATAAAAACTACCTCGTGATTTATAGAAATTTTGCAGGCCCTGCAATCCCACACTATACAAACCATTACACCGGCACAATGCTGTGGTTTGTATGGTGTCGGACCCTGGTGTATGTACAACACTTCAATTACATTCAAATTCTAGATACATTTTTGGTCTTTTCCTGTTGAGTACGATGCAAAACTGGAAATGAATGACTCAAGGCATCACGTAGTAATCGTGGAAATCTTTGTGGTTGGTGGTTTACTTTCTTTATCTTCTGTTGAACGCCATACGTTCAGATGTACAACTTGTTTTTATCAACATCTTGTGTCAGCTATTAGTTATTACAACATTTTTATGGTAAACTCAACTCATTGTTCCGGCTAAAATATTGAACTCAAAGCATATATATGGCATGCAATGAGATCAAAACTTAGTCACCCCTGAAACGGAAGTAGAGAAGAAATGGAAAAAAAAAATAAGCACAAGGTTACTCTAGCTGTCTTTCTTTTCCTGGAGTGATGAGATATTTTTTCTCGCAGAGAGAATAGTGATACATACTACGCCGTTAGGATGGAAAAATATGTAATTTGTGGCGTGCCTCTTTCGAGCAATTTGTTATTCAATCTGGTATCATGTTTTCACACCCTCTACATATTGGCACTTATCTGTAGCAGTCCAAAGTCACCCTGATATGATGAGCTAGCTTGGATTTGATTCCATGTTTTCCTCATGAAACAGGTTTATTTGTTGAAGAGCATCCCACTGCGGTTATATGCAACTTATCTTGCTTTCAATGGTTTACCATTCGATACCTGCATAGACTGGAGTAATGTAATTGGTCACTGTTACGGTTTGTATTTGACTATATATCTGACACTTCAGGAGCTAGGATGTCATGCAGTTCTGTTTCCGTGTGCTACAGGTGGGCCGTCTACATTGTCTATTGCCATGGTGGGAGGATGCTACTGTGGCTTTTATGAATAGCGGTGGTTATAATGTCGTCTCTCAGATAGAACGGGTAAGAGGGAAAAGCATTTTCCATTTGTCGCAGAATATGGTATTGTCTTGTATTTGTGTACATGATGAAAAATTCAAGTATCGTGCTTTGAAAGATGTGCTGGGAAATAAAATGGTGCTTGGTAGCTGTCTATTTCGCCCCTAGTGTTGCATATGTTCCTAGTGTTGCATATGTTGATATTATTGTTCTAGGGAGAATAGCTTGACATATAATTGGAAGGCAATGAAATTGGCAAGAAGCATGTCTAGAAGCCCCTAAATGATGAGGGGTTTTGTGTTGCTTTCTTCTTTGTTTCAGTTAGTGCATAGTTCTTACCTAGTAAGTGTGCGTGCGTGCATGTGTATGTATGCATAAGGACTGAAACAGGGCCACTATCTTAAGAGTTAAGACATTTGTGGGCCCTATGCAAGAAGGCTGGTGCACTCTAGGTGAAACGTGTCCATTCACACTTCATTGAAGCTCAATGCATCTGGTACATGGACATTCCTAGTGATGCCTCTTGGATCATTAGGAAAATCCTGAGTCTTAGGCATCCTACTAGCCTTTGATTCAATACACGGTTGGTAATGGGGAAGTTACTTTTTTATGGCTGGATAATTGGCACCCTATGGGCCCTTAGTTCTCTAACTATGGGGAAAGAGTGGTGTACAATCCGGAAAGATTATAAGTGTAAAAGTTTCCTCAATTATTCATCTTGGGCAATGAAGATGGCCTAGGCTGAGAAATATAGTAACTCAAACTATAATGGCTGCTACATCCTAGTGGTTCACGCACAGCAAGCTCTGCTTGGCATGCCATTAGGCATAAAGCTCCTCTTCAGAAATGGCACATACTTCTTTGGGTTGGCCCCCATGTTCCTAAATGGACTTTCATCTTATGGCTTGCTGTTCAACAAAGGTTCAGTACTAAGGACAGATTAAGGAGGTGGAGAATGAGAGTGGATGAGGTCTGCAGTTTGTGCAGCCTTCAGCCGGAGACTCGTAATCATCTTTTCTTTGACTGCTCTTTCTCCTCTGTTGTGTGGAAAGCTTTAGTGGGCAAGAATCTTATTTGTGGAATGCCTAACCAAATGGTGGATGTCATTGATTGGTATGTTCAGAATGTTACGGGAAAAAGTTTCAGGAATTAACACTCTCTTGCTGCTGCTGTTTGATTGGAACCAAAGGATTTTTCAAGGCCGTGGTACAGATTGGGATCTGTTTGTTCTTACCATAGTGAACATGGTTAGAAGTTTTCTGGCCACTCTAAGGTTGGGGAAACCATCTGTTGGAACTGATCACTTGTATAGAAGCTAGGTGTACCTCTCAAAATGTTAGGGGACCTGTTTAGTTTTTCTGATGTTTTTCCTCTGTGATTTTGTATAGTCGTTGTAGGGTGCTATACTGCCTTCTGTTTTTTTTTTTTTTAATAATAAATACTAGATGCAGGGCATTGTAACTCCTAGGGCACTCCCCTTGATTGTGTTTCTTTGGTTTGAGCTTAATAAAAGTGTGCACTTACATGGCTAATTTCCTTTTTGCTTCTCATTTTGAAGTTGTGCTATTGACAATTGTATTATGCAGGTCAAGCATA
Organism: Vaccinium vitis-idaea; assembly: GCA_963854785.1. NCBI lineage: Eukaryota > Viridiplantae > Streptophyta > Magnoliopsida > Ericales > Ericaceae > Vaccinium > Vaccinium vitis-idaea. Next base: position 11,382,351 of record OY978221.1, read on the forward strand.
AGACGCTTATTATATGGGGCGAGGAGGATCAAATTCTCAGTAACAAACTTGCAGTGGTTAGTACTTGTCTCAAGCGTTTTTATGGTCATAAGCATAAGTAGGAATCCGATCAAATAGAAATTAGTCGCCAATTGTTGTAAAAACATGCTTGAGAAAGAAATAAGTTCATGCAATTCATGAAGAAACTTGCTTGTGTGCTACTTCATTGAATTAGTCAAGTTGATTCACTCTTTAAGTTCTCTACCCTGTGATTGTACTGCTGCATGAATCGGATCACTTATTTTGATGCTCCACACCTTATTTTAATGCAGAGGTTGCATTGCGAACTACCAAATGCAATCGTACGCCAAGTGCCAGATTGCGGCCATATCCCCCACGTGGAAAAGCCCAGCATTGTCGCTAACTTGATTGTGGGATTCAGTCAAGATGATTAGGGGCCAATTTTGCAACATCTATTAGAGGTTTACTCTCTTCTCCTTATCATTTTTATTCAACTTAGTTTATTTGGCTGCACTCGTAGTAATCGTTTTTCGTTTCATTTTGGGGTGGGGATTAGTATCCGCTGGTACTTTTACAGCGGCCAATTAGTTCGATTTTATATTTACGAAAGTCTGTTGTTTTGAATAATCCAGTGACTTCTTTGATTGATTATGGAAGCTGCCTGAAGAAGCTTCTTTTTTTCCAATAGAAAAGCTTCTTTAGAGAAACTGAGAAATATTCTCTTGTTGAATCATGCTTCGGAAAAGAAATGTACTCCCCCTTTCCAAACTGCTGGTCACTTTTTGAAATTTCAACTTTATAAGCAGACATGCGATAACTGCATTAAATAAATGCATTCATATTAAACAGATTCATTAATTTCCAACAATGCCCTTATATTTCAACTTTGAATGAAATAATTGTTGTTGGTAAATGGGTTTTTTTTTAGAAGATTGAATAAATTTTGTTTTATCATTTCAAAGAAGACTAACAATTTAAAACATCTCAAAATAGTATAAGTGACTAGCAATTTGAAATGGAGAGAGTAATAGTTAGCACGCTATGTTCCTCTCTTGTGATATCTGAATGAATATTTAACCTTCCCAAAGTAGAAATCTGCCACCTCCCATCCTCATGTATAAGATTGAGTGGAAATTTGAACAAAACAAAGACGTGGGGTCCACTAGAAAGTGATATCATGCTTACCAAAAAGTGATGAGGTCCAACATAAAATGGAATTCGGGGGAGGCGCTGTGCGTTAGGTGTTGTGCGCCGTGTTGTGGCAAAAATACGCCGTTTTGCTCATTTTCTTAGTATATCCAAGGGCCCTATTTGAGGAGTTAAATGTGGAGTTTAATTTTGGGGTTCAATTTTAGGGGATTTAGGCTATTTGGGGTAGGGTATAGTGGGTTTAGACACTTGGATTTAAGCACTTCAGGTTTAGGGTCTAGGCACTTTGTAATTGTTTTTTTTTCCTCCAAACAAGGCACTTGGAAGCTTTGGAAGTGTGCATAAAAATCAAGCAAAATGACGTAGTTTTGCTGCACAACACGGCGGACAACACCTACCACATGGCACCCACCCCGGATCCCATAAAATGATGTCATGCTTATTAAAAAGTGATGTGATTCCGTGGACCCCATGCATTTTCCACCAATCATAGACACTTTGTTCGGTTTGGATCTCAAGACCCACCCTGCACGGTCCTTAAAACCCCCCAAATCCTTTCTATCTCTCTCTACTAATTACCCTCAAAGCCCTCCATTAAAACCCAAACCCAAACCGAACAAAGCCAGAGGGTTTTGATTCTTGGTAAATTTCGGACGTCCAAACATAGTATGGTCCAAAACGACAAGGACGTAACAACTGTGGAACCGTGGTCAATTAACCCTCCTAAATTACTACTATGATTGAGTCGGCATGAAAGAAAAACAGGTTTGTAGTATATGTCTTTTTCATTGGACCCTGCTGGGGGTACAGAAAAATTGGTACAGAAAATGTACAAATCGCGTTTGGGGACCCACTTTTGGGTCTCACACGAGTGATCCGAACCGTTAATTTTTCTTAAAACATTTTTTCGAGTGGGCCCACCAAAAATCAGCTCAATCGGACGGTTAGAAGTGCTTGAACCGAAGTCTCATCGTTTCATTTGATTTGAAACGGTGGGACTTTGGTTCAAGCACTTCTAACCGTCCGATTGAGCTGATTTTTGGTGGGCCCACTCGAAAAAATGTTTTAAAAAAAATGAACGGTTCGGATCACTCTTGTGGGACCCAAAAGTGGGTCCCCGAACGCGATTTGTACATTTTCTGTACAAGTTTTTCTGTACGCCCAGGTTTATCCTTTTTCAAAAGCTATAGCACCAATCCCCATGTATATTTGACCCGTGTCTCTTATTTTCTGTTGGGATTCTTCCAGTTCATGCCCAGATGCATTCAATTATGGATGCGTGCGAAGGATCCGTTTCTCGAACTCTCAATCCTTTATAAAAACTGTTTTTACTGGTACATGAGCCAGAGGGGTTTGCACACATACACATAATAAATGAAGTAGGATTCAGGGGCCCAAGACACAATAGGCTGTTGTACCCACACTTCGGGCCTCGTCCTGTCCTCGAAAACATGATCTTACTGTTTAAATTTAGAGGCGAATAACAATCTTCTAAAAAGTCAAGTTGGTCGGACATCTGTAACTTACTAGTCGAACAAGTCACTAATCGATACAAATGATCTTGCTATGTATTTTGATGTTATATTTGCTGTTACTTTACCGAATGAAAACGTGTTTTGTTACGGAGGGGTTAGGGACACGTGGTGCCTGGCCCTCCATCCGAGCGTTCAAACATGTTTTAGATGGCCCAGATTTGGTGGCAAATTTACCCCCCTCAAATCTGAGCGTCCAAAACATGGTTGGACGGCTCGAATGGGGTGCCAGGCACCGCGCATCTCTATTCTTCTTTGTTTACTGGGATGCCCGAGCGACTTGATTTTTTTTTACAGAGTGACTGCTCACTTTTAGCTCTATGTTTTTGAGCTCGGGACGAGGCTCGAACCGTAGACACTGCAGGGCCGTGAGTCCAATTAAGCAAATATAACTATTAACAGAGACATTAATATAATAAATTGGGGCTCATTAAAACTAAATATTTAAAAAAAAAAAAAAAAAACTATTGCTTCTCTCTCTTAGATACACAAAATAAGGAAAAATCTAAAAAGAAGAGATCAGGTTCTCTACCCCCAATGATAACACCACTCAAAAAGGAATCCTATTCCCAGCTTCTTCTTTTTTCACATAGGAAGAACAAAACAAAAAGGGACCCTAGTGGAGTCCAGATAATTCCCTGCCACCCCACCCCACCAGAATCACATGCTCTACCCACTGCTGAAGTTGGCCAAACACCATCCGCACATATCTTTCAAAAGCCTAAAAAGCATGGGGCCACATAAACAGGAGGGCTAGAGCGAGAGGCCAAAACAAGTGTTTGTTTTGGTGAAGTGTCACACTCCCTTTGCTGTCAGTGTTGGTTATGCTTCCACTTCCGGCGGTGGGCCCCAGGCCGAAAACCGTGGACGGAGTTGTGGAGGTGGTGCCGCCGGTTGTGGAGGTGGTGCCGCCAGTTGTGCCTGTTGATGGAGTGGTGGTGGTACCTGTTGATGGGGTGGTTGTGGTGCCGGTTGATGGGGTGGTGCTAGTGCTGGTTCCTGCCGCGCTGAAAACAGTACATGCATACATGTGTCATTATTAGACTCATTATGGTAACACAAATGCAAGGATACAGTTTCAATTTTCTGATAACGGGGATGTCCAAGCCGGCTTGCGCAAACAGGCCTAAGAAAAGATAAAGATTTTTGTGGCTCAGTTTAAAAAGGGAATATAACAGCCAATATTTAAGGAATCGCTCATGCGAAACGCAAACAGGATGAATCCACAATTTGAGAGCTTGACTCGACTTTTAGCTCGTTCAAAAATAATACTTATAAGCCAAATTCAATCACTTTGTATTGTTTGTTAATAAATTCAAGCCAAACTTGAACATATTAGTGTTTGGTTCGATAGACTCGTAAACAAGGGAAAGGATAGGGTAAACCTATTCCAAAATTAAGCCCGAACTAAATAACTTAAGCTCAAGTTTAAAAACGAGAAACTTCACAAGCTTGAGCTTGAGCTTAAGCTTTTAAGCTCAAGATTGACTTTGCATGTGGAGAGTCAAGCTTGTACAATTAGTCTCCAAAAATTCACGAGCAAATCTTGAACACATGTAATAAGGATTCAAGCCCAGCCTGAGCAATACTCTGCTTGGCTTATTTGGCTCGATTACCACCCCTAGAGGAGAATGACCTATCTCGTAAAACATGAAATGCATTAAGAGAAGTTCGAATAGTGCAATGACTATTCTACTGTTGCACCTCGCAAATACAAAACCTACCTCGATCCTACTATTGTTTTAAAGCAAAAAATGCTTCCATGCTTGGATTGAGCATAAAATGGTCTTCTATTTTTCAGTCATTTATGTTTCTGGGAATATTTTGAATTACCACCATCTCTCAAGAAATTTTGAAGGTTATTTAAGTCATACAACTCAGATGAAAAGTTCCCATAAAGGACAGGATGATCTTTGGAAGGAAAATAAGGACAAACCTTACACAAAAAAATATAGTATCATGACAGCTCAACAGACCATGACTTTTTCACCAGAAGAATAAAATGTTCAATTGGTAATCTAGATCTACTTTCCATATCAGCGTGCGGGTCCCACACAAGCATCGTTAATTAATTTTAAAATATTTTCCCGAGCGATCCCACAAAAATTGGCACGTTCGAACAATTGGTACATTAGATCAAGCATTTTCAGGTACTTGATTAAGTTGATTTTTTAACCGAGTTGCTCGAAAAAAAATGTTTCAAAATTAATAAACGGGTGCGAATCATTTGTGTGTGAGACCTAGGTGGGCCCGCACGCCGATGTCGGTTGTAAGACCCAGAAAATCCACACGAGTTTTCGATTGGGAGAACCTAATTTCTGATATTAACTTCAAACCTACCCCACTAGTACAATTTGTCTATACCAAAATTTATCTATACCAAAATTTGTCTATACCAGTGTTTGGTTGTATTTTTGGTATTGGTCACTTGAGAAAATTGCAGTTTTTATGATTTAATAATGTAAAAATGCACTGAGATGTTAAGGTGCCAAAAAATGAAGATTCTCTCTGGTTTATAGAAAGAAAATCACTGCAAAGAGAGGGATTCTGATTCTCATCCCTTGAAGAAAGATTTTCACAGCTAAAAGTCATAGGAAATTTTGAATCAATCAAAAAGATTACCCCTTTTTGCTTCACTAATCACCATGAAAATTTTTGGGGGAAATTAGCCTCTAGATATGGAAAGGAGATTGCCAGAAATACCCCCCAAATCTTAAAGAATTAACTTTTCTTAAAGAAGGAGAAGAGAGGAGATGAGGGGCAAACCTGGGACTTGCAGGATAAACACAACCGGTATTCGAGGCTGCAAAAAGCACAAAGAAGAAAGACAAACAAACAAGTTAAACACTCAAAAATGGGTTTTTATATTGGATCTTTTTTTCTTGGATGACCAACAGCCTTACAACCAGGCCTTTTGTACCCGACTGCGCAACCCAAACCTCTGGAGGCTAGCACAGCAACACACCCAGCGCGAATCGAACCCGAGACCTTTGAGGAGTATTCCCAAAGTTCGACATCCGCCCAAATCACGAGGGACCTTTTAGGAATACTCCCAAAGCCCGAGATCCGCCCGAACCACCGGGGCAACCCCTGGGTGTGTTTTTTAAATTGGATCTTGGATCCAAATGCAGCCTATTTTTAATTATTAGTAAGATTTAAGGAGAAAAGCTTACTGGAGAGAGTTGGAGTGACGGTGCAAGAGCCAGAAAAATCACAGCTGCCATTAATTTGATTCTTCCTCATGTAGTAGCTATTGACAGCATAGTTGCAGTGGTCTTTCTTGGTGTTTGGGCTGTAGCAATTCCCAGTTTGAATGATTGGTGAACAATCAGCTCCATTTCCACAAGCATAATCAATGTTGGTTTGATATACTGGGTCACTCAGTCCATCTTTACACACACAATAGCTTGCATCTACCCAAACAAAAAACACCAAAAAACCCACACAAAAAAAAAAAAAATCAGAAAAGGGGAAACAAGAATCAAGAAATATATCAAACACCCACTTTGGAAAACAAACAATAAATGGAGTACAATAAAGGGTTTTTTAGTTTCTGTTTCACTAAGCTGGCTTTTTCGGTTTTCGGGTTTTTAGTTGGAATGATTTGTCTCGTAAAACGTAAAAATCCAAAGGAGGACGGGGACTTAGATCAACATTTAGATCAACATTTAATAAGGTAAACTTTCTACTAAGAAATATGTGATTGGAAGAAAATCAAAACCCACAGAGGAAAAAGGACCCTTTTTTTTTTTTTTTTTCAGAAAAAGAGATTTGTTTGTTTTCATTGTAGTAGCAAAAGGCAGAGAGATTAAAGGGGCTGGAAACCCATATGAAGGAAATGAGAAATAGAGTAAAGTTTTTGAGAAGAAAGAGAAACTGAAAGGGCTGATGAATCCAGGAGCTTACCAGAGTGACCAGTCATGGCCAAGAAAAACACTAAACACACAACCATCACAGCCATGATTGTTGCAATATTGTAGGTGGGAAAATTATTGAGAGATATGACAAAGGGTGATTAATGAGGGTTTGTTGGTTGGTTGAGCTTGAAAACAACACTGGTGAGAGCTAGAGAGAGAGAGAGAGAGAGTGAGTGAGAGAGAGAGAGGGGAAATGGTGATGAGAGGGGGGTATTCAGATTTCTAATCTGTTGGACAATAATATAATACTCATGAGTATGATGGTGGGCAACAGTGGTGGTTGTCCCTATTTCTTGAAAAATTATTCAGTGCTTTTAGGGTAGTACTCCTACACTCCCCCCCACCGCGTACGATCGGGTGTTCAGTATGGGTGCGCACGGTCTGGATTAGTGCGTTTTTTAACAAAATTATGTAACCGGATTTCGTGACGGTAACGATTTAGGTTCGGATCTGATTCTATCCAATGAGCATCAAACAATATGGTACTCCCTCCATCCTAGAAAGTTAGACCTTTTTTGGTTAGCGTGCCATTTTCAAATGCATATATCTTTCAATGTGAATGTCAGAAAAATAGGCAATATAGATCTTGTTTGATAGATTTTAATTAGTTCTACTATACAAAGTTTTCAAAAGCACATAAAACTTTATAAATAGAAATATATAAGCAATCTAAAATGGCACGCAATCACAAAAAAGTTTAACTTTTAGGGACGGAGGGAGTAATTAGTACCAGAGCTTCATTAATGGAAATTAGGAAGTGAAATAAATAAATAAAGGGTAAATTACACTGACCTCCCCTGAGGTTTCTGACTTGTACACTGACCACCCCTACTTTATCTGAAATAGCACTGACCTCCCTTGAGTTTTATATTTTAGTATCAAAAGCACCCTTCAACAGTACCGACAGATACAGACGGCGCCGGGGACCCCCTTGTGGGTCCCCAACGGTCGATCTGAGCCGTCCGTTCATTCCAAAAAGTGAATTCCGAGTGGGTCTACGCGGGAATCACCTCAATCGGACGGTCCTAAGTGCTCGATCCAAAATCACCCCATTTCGTTCAAAAATTTTGGATCGAGCACTTAGGACTGTCTGATTGAGGTGATTCCCGCGTAGACCCACTCAGAATTCAATTTTGGAATGAACGGACGGCTCAGATCGATCGTTGGGGACCCACAAGGGGGTCCCCGGCGCCGTCGGTATCTGTCGGTACTGTTGAAGGGTGCTTTTGATACTAAAATATAAAACTCAGGGGAGGTCAATGCTATTTCAGATAAAGTAGGGGTGGTCATTGTACAAGTCAGAAACCTCAGGGGAGGTCAGTGTAATTTACCCATAAATAAATAATTCGAATGTGGATGCAATGTATCTTGAAAAATGTAAGAAGTGAATCCAATAAGCATGGTAAAAAACTGTAAAGATTCCTATCATATCGTAACTGATCATTAATCATAAACAATACTAAATATATAGATGCAAATAAATACTCTGCCTTTTGCAAAATACAGTAAAAGTTAGTACTTACCAAATAAAAATGAGTATCATAACTGATCATTGCTCATAAATAATAAATATATAGATGCAAATAAATACTCTGCCTTTTGCAAAATAACTTACTATGGTAAAAGTAACTTACCAAAAGAAAATGCGTAATTACGCATTATAGGTATATATGTACATATTAACACTCAACAGTTCAGTTATAGTCATGGTAAACCAAACTAAAATTATGGTTCCAATTTTTTCAAAACCATAACCAAATTGTTGTCGAACCAAACCATAGAAAGGTCGTTTCGGACCGGACCAGTTTAGCGATTGCTTTGGTTTTCCTTAACACCCATATGATAATTAGGAGTTAGTAATTATTCTTTAGATTTTGGATTGTAATACATTTTTAAATGTTTATCGAAATCTATAATAAATGCAAAATAGAGTTTATTATATATAGAGATTTTGTGAGGACAATATTAAAAAAAAAAAAAAAACATACCCTGAACTCTAGAGATGATTTAGTGATTGTGCATTATTCCATTCATTTTCATGATGATGTATCTTGACCGAATGAATTCCATTATCGGCAGCCAATCACTCAAAATATGAAAATTTAAAATTTTCAAATATCCCATGAGGCTGAGTTCCTCTAGGGTATTTTTGGTATTCTATCACAAGTTATTTTTCTCACATACGTCAACTTTATTTGATAACTTGGGGGTGTTCCGCTAAGGGTGTTTTTGGAATCAACTGATTTTCACGATTTTTTACGTGATGTATTATGAGAGAATAAAACAACCCTTTATAATCAAAGAATACCGAAGTGGAAACTCATCGTAGAAGCATTTGGGCAGCCACACAATGCTGTCTAAAAAAAGCACTGAATAATTACTTCCTCTCTGTTCATGTATACGTTACGACACCAGCCGTATTGAAGGATTGGGAAGAGTGTTTTGTTGGGAACAGGGCAAGCTAAGTAATAAGCTTTTGTCTGCTGTCCTTTACTGAATGAATGTACAATGCCACGTGTGGTATTTCCAACGGTCATAAGCTCGAGAAATTTTTCAGTGCCGAGTGGGTATTGCTCACTTGGTACCCGCTCGGCAATCTCAGCCGTTCATGACGAGATTCAACGGTCTGGATTTTAGAGAGAGAAAAAGAAGAGAGAGAGTGTTTGGGTGAGAGGAGAGAGAGGGAATCAATCTGGATCGCCCGAAACACATTTGGATGGCTCGAATCATACTTGGGTATCAAGTGACAATACCCACTCGGCACCCAATTTTTTTTCCATAAACTCTGTGTTTAAACCAAAAGTTAACCCAGCTTTGGTTTATTTCTGGCCCATGCATGCTGGAAAGGCCGAAGAGTTCTATTCTTAAACTGGGCTTCTTTCCACCACCCGGCCCATCACTGTCAAATATTTAAACTAATTAAGTTTGATGAGATGCCAACGGATTTGTAGCCCAATGACATTTCCGGGTCCTTCTCTTGTGGGAGGTCAGAGTTCGAGCCCCGTCGGGAGTTTATGGTTCAGGACTATGGACAATCTCTGAATCTCTATAGACTAACTTATTGTCTACCACATAACCTCCATTGATGTATATCGCTTGGGGAAGAAAAGAAAAAAAAGTTTTGTGAGATGGGTCTCATATGATTGTATTATTTGACTTATAAAAGAACAGTTATCAACCAATGGAGAGGGAATCAAATGTATCTTACTTTTCATAAAGGAATAAATTTTGAAGTTGTGTATTTGTAAGTTTTTCCAGGTTGATTTAGCTTTTAATATTTTGTTCGGAAAAAAATATAGAAAAGACTCCAAATTTAAATTTTGCTTTTTGGTAAGTTAGAGCCAGCCCTGACAATTCGATTAAAAAAATAAGGTGAGTTGGTATTTGCTTCCCCCGCCTCATTTTACCAGGCCGTAGGAAGGCAAAGTAAATAAAATTTGCATACTTTTGCGAGTAAGGAATATAGCTCAACAACATAAAAAAAACTAACAATAGATTTAGTAACCATATCTTTACTCTACACATAATTTTTCTATATGAAAAAACTTTTGAACTTTTTTTTGTGCCGAATCAAAAATTTTAAGCCTCTGGATATCCATGAGAATAATGCTACAACCACACTAAAAAATGCACCCACTCACAAAACCCCCCGGGGCCCCATCTAGTATGATCACCGCTTATTCGAACTAGGGACAGAGTTAGAATTTTACCTTTGTGGTGGCGAAAATATGTACTTAAAAATTAAAAAGACAAACTGTATTACGAGGATGAAAGATTAAAATTTTTTTAGTGATGGCGAGTCTATATAATTCGGAACTAAAAATTTATTTTCTATATAATAATTGAATATTTTGAAAACCTTGTGGTGGCAGCCGCCACGACTTGTCCCACTTGGCTCCATCCTTGATTCTAACGTTTCATAAACTATAGATTGACATTTCGTTGGTATATGTGATCACCGCTTATTGCCAATAAGTCAGTTCGTGGAACACATCCTAAATAGTGATTAACAAAATCATAACAAAATAATCATCGAGCCGTTTATGCATGATTATTGAGTACTACCCATCTTTTATACAAATCCATGTAGTTTTGGACCACATGAAAAAGGTGAAAAAGAAAAAAGAAAGTGATATATCTCGAAACAAAGGGAATGCTCCTACAAAACTGAATAATTGGGGAAAGTTTTAGAAATAACAATGAAACTTACAATCAGAGTCGGTGTGAATAATTGAATCCTCCAAGTTTTCTTTGTTTTTCTAATCAATTTTAAAATGAAGCATAAGGAGTTGGAGACCCAACCCTTAAAATACTTGTCAAAGTTTATTATTATTTTTTTTAAACGGCAAAAAAATTATTAGTCAAATGTAGTATACAAAGATTAAATGGGACAAGAGAAGAAAAATATCAAAGCGATGAGCGACATCCAAACAACTTTGGCACCTCACACAACAAAAATCATCTGCCTCACGAGACCCAATGGATAGAAGGCTGACAAAGAGTCAACCAAACAAACAAGCAACACAACAAAAAAAAAAAAAACCCCAAAAAGAATAAGTGAGCTGCTGGAACAACCTCAGAGCCCAAACACTTATAGAACAAGTTAAACAACACAACAGAAGAGAAGTAGAGCACATTGCTGACTTCAGAATCTGAATCCAGCCAGCAGCAGTAGCAGTAGTTCATCATTGACAACTAGATCACCTTAGCAACCAAATACCATAAAAGAATCACCAGTTGGGTTGACCAAATCAGTGATTGCAATATTGACAACTCATGTCTTGGACTGTATATTCATTTGTTTATAGTGTGCAATATTGAAGGGTGAAAAATATGAAGCTTGGTATTCATTTGTTTTGCGGTTTTCAGTGAGATTGGGCGTCGTATCGTGTTGTATCGTGTCGAATCGGGTTCGTGTCAAAATAACCTGCTTAACTAATCGTGTCAAAAAAATGAACCATAACCCGACCTATTGTTAATCGTGTCAATTCGAACACGACACGGATTGACACAATTAACTTGGAAATGTATTGTTTAGCCAAATTTGACCGGAACACGATACGAATATACATGACTAATTTGTGTCATTCTCGGGTTATGCAGGTTAGTTCGTGTCATTCTCATGTTACCGTGTTGACATGAATAGACGAACATGTTAATTCGTGTCATTCTTAGGTTATGCAGGTTGAACGCGAACCCGACCTGTTTACTAATCGTGTTCTTGGGTCATGTTATATACGTGTTTCTTATCAGAAATATTCAACACTAACCCACTAACTCCATGTCGTGTTCGGATCGTGTCATAAATTCTCACTCCTAGTTTTCAACTTCTCTGGAGACCATGAACAGTTTAGATTATCAAAATGTGTCTGAAAATGACTCACAAATGAATTAATTGGACGGTCGACCGGATGATCCTCTTCCTTTTGCAAACTAGCAGGGTAGGCAAATTAAGCCAAAAAGCAAAAGCAAAAGCAATTTAGGAAAGTAATCTTAGAATTTTAGAAGTTGCTTTTATAATACGTTTATGAGTCTCTATGGTTGTTGATTGGGACTTCGAAATTCTTACCAATAGAAATGAGAATTAAAGCACAACCACAACCACAAAAGTAGATGTCATATCTCTCACTCTCTCTGCGGCCCATTGTCACATTTTTATGCATCAATTATTATGAGGAAAGTATGTTTACTTTTTGTGGTTGGGTTATACTTAAATCACCAAATTATAATCTGTAATATCAATCAGGGAAGTGTTTCTATTCCTTTTGTTCGTCTTTATTCACATGAAAGCTACAAGAGTGCTCTCATGATTGAAGAACCAGCTTAAATGGAATGTAAGGGGAATTTAGTAATTTCACATGCATAAAGATAAAAGGAAAATTCTTAAATCAGTCCATTGAGCTGACATTAAGGGTTCAAAAGTGTACGGAAATGTGTGAAAAGTATATAAGAATGTGTGAAAGTGTATAGAAAAGTTAAAAAATTACATTGGAGTTTGTGTGTTTTTTTTGTTTGTTTTCTTGTTGCTTTATTGTCAACTCAGTGGACTGACAATAGAAGAACTCAAAATAAAAAAAGAGTTCACGTAGATAAAAGAGGAGTCCAAAAATCATTTCGTTATCATAGATACAATATGAGTACTGCTCGACATATGAACACAAAGCTAGCATTTATACACTATATCTTTAGACACAAAAACGTCCTTGCTACGGTTCTTACATTTCTTTGAACGTTTACCTCCCTAGATACAACAATTGAAATTCCATCGAAATAGAACAATATACAATCAATGAGTATGGCAAACCTACTCGAGTTTAGTATTCCCTCCTATGATCTTATGACTCCAATGAATATAAAACATCAAATCTGAAAATTACTCTCGAAATCCAATATACAACGAATATGAATGAACCCTTCTACCTGCACCGATGGGGATGCACCGACCCCGTACCGACAGCGTCGTGGACGCCATTGTGGGTCCCAACCAATCGATCCGAGCCGTTCATCCTTCTCAAAATTAAATTCCAAGTGGGCCCATGCGGGAATCAAGGCAATCAGACGGCTGTATGAGTTCGATCCAAAATCACCCCATTTCATTAAAAAAATTGCGTGAGCCCACTCGGAATTCAATTTTGAGAAGAATGAACGGCTCGGATTGATCGGTTGGGACCCACAACGGCGTCCACGACGCCGTCGGTACGGGGTCGGTGCAGAAGGAATTATTGAATATGAACCTCTATAACTTATGGGAGACTAATAAACTAGCGCCTCTCGAAGGGATCCAACGAGTGCTTTGCGGTAGGTGTTGTGCGACAAAACTACGCCTTTGCTTGATTTTTTGGCATACATCTAAAGTTTCTAAGGGCCTTGTTTGGAGGAAGGAAAAACCACTAGAAAATGCCTAAACCAACTATACGTTACCCTAAATAGCCTAAATCCTCTAAAATTGAACCCCAAATTTCTCTCTCCAAATAGGGTCTTGGAAACTTTGGAGATTTACCAAGAAAATGAGCAAAATGATGTAATTTTGTCACACAACACCTACCGCAAAATACTCCAGATTCCTTTCGAAGTTGTGACAAACTCAGGTTGTGTTTGGTTTGGTTTTGAGTTTTGGTTTTTGTAATGATTAGAAGGAGAAATAGGTATAATAATTAAAAAATAGGTATTAATGATTGGAGAGAGATAGAGAGAAAAATAAAAATAAAAAATAAAAATAAGGATAATAATTGAATAATAATTGAGAAAACCAGTTTTTGGAAACCAAACCAAACAAGGCCTCAATTTGAACAAAAGTGGAGATTGAATAAGACTTTTTAAGGTCCTCAACAAAGAATGCAAAGTGACGTGATATCATGGTCTGGACGCACGCTAAATCACTACAGTAAATTTTCTTTTAGGCAACAAAGTTGCTGGGAAGACGACAAAGTTAGGAACTGATCAAAATGGAGTACTAATCTCGTCGCCCTCAGTTTTTCCTGGTTAAGATTCGAGATTTGTTCTCTGCCAATGTCGCAGGTGATATTTTTGTCACGGCCTTAGCCTCCTCTTAGCCATTTTTTTTGTTTGAGTGCAATTTTGTTCACTTTTCTTAAAAGAGAGTGAACAAAACCCTCCCTCCTCCTATTAGTTGAAACATGTGGGTTCAACCACAAAGTGATGTCATGCTTACCAAAAGGTGTATTACAGAGGTAAGCATAAACATCACTTTGTAATGAGATTTACACCAATTCAACCCATAGGTGTATTGCAGAGGTAAGTATTACAAAGTGATGTTATGCTTACCTCTGCAATACACCTTTTGGTAAGCATGACATCACTTTGTGGTGGGATCCATATGTTTCAACTAATAGGAGGAGGGAGGGTTTTGTTCACCCTCTTTTAAGAAGGGTGAACAAAATTGCTCTCTTTTTCCAATGTACCCTTATAAAAAAAGAGGAGGGCCTACAAATATGGACCGTCAATTGATGCGATCAATCGAATTTATTCAGAGACTTTTATGAATAAGAGTTAATTGTAATGGGAAGAGTCTCCGAACAAATCTTAAACATTGATTATCCTAATGTACGGTTCATATTTGGACTATTTTCTGTAAGAAATTTTTTGGTGCAAATAGGGTGGCTGACATGTCCTCACTCTCTCCTCTTGCTCTCTCTAAAATCCGGATAGTCCAAAACACTTTTAGACGGCTGTGATACGTGTTGGGTACCACCACCGGTACCCAGCCGGTATCCAAGTCTTTGTGTTTTCTGTAGTCCAAATTGTGGATTGCAGAGATCCGAATCATCCGATCCCATAAATAACTAGAATAACAAACTGGGAGAGAGAGAGAACAACCTCATCCATCAAATGGGCCTTCTGGAATTGGATCTTGGGCTCTGACCCTGATATGTGCAAGCTGTCCGTAACTAGACACATAAAATGGGCCTTTGTCTACGACCCTAATACTTGCGAGCTCTCAAGAACCCAACAACAATAAGAGCAAGTGCAACAGATGACTCAAATTTTTCTCTAAAAAAAGTAATGAACAGTACACATTTTTCATTTTACCAATCCATGTCTCTAACAATCCTCCCTATTACCCTCCCTATTTTTAATAAAATATGATATATAGGAGAGAAGTAAGAGAGAGACAAGAGAGAGAGAATAAAAAAAAGAAAAAAAAAAAAGAAAGCTACAGCAAAGAGGGGAAGGGAGAGAGAGAAAAAATAAAAAAATGGGTAGGGAGTGAATAGTGCCTCCCTAAGGGCAAGTGCAACAGGCTCCCTATCCTCCTCCCTATCTCTATTTTAGGGAGCCAAACCCAAAAAACAAGCTCCAACAGCCTCCCTAAATCCCTCCCTAAAATACAAAAGTGAATAGTACCTCCCTAAAATCCCCCCCATTTAGGGAAGCACTATTCACTCCCTACCCATTTTTTATTCTTTCTCTCTCTCTCTCTCTCTCCCACCTGCCGTAGCTTTCCCTTTTATTTTTTTATTTTTTATTCTCTCTCTCTCCTACTTTGTACTCATATTATATTTTATTAAAAATAGAGAGGGTAATAGAGAGGATTGTTGGAGACGTGGATTGGTAAAATGAAAAGTGTGCACTGTTTATGACTTTTTTTGGAGAAAAATTTGGGTCATCTGTTGTGGATGCTCTAAATGGGGGGATTTTAGGGAGGTACTATTCACTTTTGTATTTTAGGGAGGGGTTTAGGGAGTCTCTTGGAGGCTAGTTTTGGGGTTTGGCTCCCTAAAATAGGGATGGGAGGGGGATAGAGAGCATTGTTGGGATGCTCTAACGTCTCCAATTTTACCATTCCCAGAATACCCTTCCATTTCCAGATAATTATTTCTCTTCAAAATTACAGTGCCAATTTCATCTGGGTCATCATCCAATCTCTCATCCCCAAAACCCTAGCAGTACCTCACTTACCTCACTCTCTCTCTCTATATGAAATCTCTGTACTAAACCTGCAATTACAACCTTCCGCATTTCTCAACAATGGCGTCAATTGCAATACTCACCAAATCACGATCCATAATCAAAACCCTAAACCCTAAATCCATCACAACCTTCGCATTCCTCTCTCAGCAACCCGAACTCGCCGACCTCCCTTCCTCACAACCACCACCACCACCACCGCAATCACCACTTCCGCCTAATCCTGCCTCAGGAAGCCCACTGTACAACGAGAACTGGAGGAGTCCAATCCAAGCCGCCTCCTCGCTCGTCCCGCTTGGCTTCCTCCACCATTCCGGGGACCGAATCCAGGCCCTCGCGCTGACCCTGGACCTCGCGGCGGTCATGAACGTGTTCGCCGATTGGATGACGTCGCACCGGTGGAAAGATATGAAGCAGCTGTTTGAGTTCTGGATTAGGTCGTTGGATAGTAAGACTGGGAAGCCGAATAAGCCTGATGTGAACTTGTATAATCATTATCTTAGGGCTAACGTTATGAATGGGGTGTCGGCTGGGGAGTTGCTGGATCTGGTGGCGCAGATGGAGGATTACGGGATTGTGCCTAATACGGCTTCGTATAACTTGGTGTTGAAGGCTATGCACGAGGCGAGGGAGACTGAGGCTGCCGAGAAGTTGCTCGAACGGTGAGGTTTGAGGTTTCGTTTCGAGAATTATACAGTTGTGAACACTCTGTTGACCATGTTTTAGATACGTTGTAATGCATTAGTGGGGTGGGTCCACTTTTCACGTTGCTAACGAATGCAAGGATGACAACTGTAGATTTGGTATGCTAAAACATGGTTACCAAATGTGTTCACCATAGCATTGCTGATTTTTCGAATGTCGCCTTTGATATAAGTGTAGACGTCTATGATTGTGTATGTGCCTGCTAACGTACTAATTTTTGTTTTATGTTTGGTGTGTCTGTTAAAACACTATCTTCTAGTGTTTATTGTATTTTTTTTTTGCGGTGATATTGTTTCAGTGGAATCTAATGTAACCATAAATTTTTTGATCCTAGGGAAATGATTGCCAATTGTCTTGCATTTTGCTAGGGTGGATATTGTTGTCCTGAGGTTTTCCAACATAGAGAACCTCATGAAAGTTTACCAGAATGGTCAATTCGTTAACAGACACAGAGACTCTGTAAGGAAAAGTTATAAGGCTAAGTATGATATTGTTGTCCTAATGTCGCTCGAACATGTAGAACCTCATTTTATTTTACCGGAATGGTCAAATACGTTAGCAGTCACGAAAACTCAGAAGAAAACAATATAAGGCTAAGTTCAATCAAGTAGAGGCAATGGGGGATTCTAAGATTTGGTTTAGAGTGGGAACTTATAATTAGTCACGATCTTGATATTTTCTCACAATCAAGCCCAATGTTGCTTTCGGTCCTATTTCATATGTTTTGAAGATAATTGGTTATTCGAAATGAAAATCGGGCCAACCAAGGTCTAACTGTGGAATAGCCATGTGATAAAATAAGAATTTTTGTCCTGTAAAATCAAAGATGATAAGAGGAGAAAGTGATTTTTTAGAGAAAAACTGCTGAAGCAAATTAATCTAGAGGTTACTTTTATTACTTGTGAGGCTTTAGAGAGTTTGTGGTTTGACAATTTTTAATTGCCAAGAGCGCTACTGGAATTTTTTGTAGAGATAAATGAAAGATCATACAAGTTCCTGGGCATTCATTGAATCAGCCCCTGAGTAGAGGTATTAAACATGGAATAAATTTCTACACTAAACAGTCTAAACCCCCAAATCATAAAATCTGATAATTTGTTGCAGGAATTAGAGCATTTGGGAGGACTTGTGGAGACGTGTCACATTAATTGGGGGAAGGGATGACGGGGTGAAGTTTTCCATCATAATTAGTGTGGTGAAGAGTTTGAAAAAAACTTTCCTCACATTTCTCTAGTTTGTGATTGATGGTAGATTTGGGAAGCTGGGATGGAGTTTTTGGGACATTGTTTTGAAAAGAAATCTTTAGGACTGGGAGTTGGAGCATTTTGCTAGCTGGATATGTTGCTTCTAATTTTAAAAATTTATTTATTTATTTTAATAATTTGCTGCTTGTCATTTTCTGGTTCACATTCAAGGAGTGAAGATTTTGTATTAGTAGAGAACTACCCCAAAGGGAGTTTCGTTGGTAGTTTTTTCAGAGTTGGTGAAATCCAATTCCCATTTTCTACCATATTTGTCCACATAAGGAGGGTAAGTTGTTATCATAGATTCATTACCTAAACATTTGAAAATATGAGGACCAAATTGAAACCGACATATATAACTATAAGGATGAAATTGGGACATTTAAAAATGCAAGGACCAAATTGAAACCAGGCTATATTACAAGGACTAAACTAGTAGATAAGCCTTGTTTTATTGTGTATCTTAGATTATGGGGGAGTAAATTGATGCGATTTTACTTTGGGACTAATTGACGCTTAGCTAATACTTTGGAGATCATTGATAAAATTAGGCCCATTAAGGAACTGAAGCACCTGGGAGATATTTTTCCCAGAAAAAGAAAAGAATTTTCTTAGGACTATGAAAGTTCGTTTCCTTGAGAGGGAAATTACATGAATTCAGCACTTAAGACACATAGCCACACCCGCTACTCGTACCCAAGTCGAGGTAACATGTTAATAGATGAGCAGTTTAACGTGAAGTCTGGGGCATCATGGAGTGCTTCAATTTAAGCTACTCTCTCTCTCTCTCTCTCTCTCTCTCTCTCTCTCTCTCTCTCTCTCTCTCTCTCTCTCTCTCTCGCTTGTTGTGAGCTTACTGCAAGTTTACTCCTTCCCGAATTTTGGTTCCTTCACCATGTATACATTTAGTATCTCATGGATAGATTTTTTATTTTATTATTATCAGGATGCTGCAGTCCGGAAAAGAATCTCTACCAGATGATGAGTCGTATGCCCTGGTTATTGGCATGCTGTTTTCGACAGACCAGATTGATTCTGCCCTAAAATATGTAGATTTGGCTTTAAAATCTGGTTATATGTTAACAGTGAACGTGTTTACTGATTGCGTGCGAAGCTGTGTTGCCCAGGGGAGGCTCGACACATTAGTATCAATTATTGATAGGTGCAAGGTATACTCATCTGGTTTTATGACGTTATTAAAGTTTTATAATAGGTTGTGCATTTTATTAGCATATTTCAGTTTGTGACATTGTTGTTATGGACATTATCAGAAAATGGATCAGAACAAAGCCCTTTGTCCACCCTGGAACCTATGCAATTACATTGCAGATGTCGCAATGCAAGAGGATAATAGTGATTTAGCTTATTTTGCCCTGGAATTCATGGCCAAATCGATTGCACGGGGTGAAATTGTAAGGCCACCTGTTCTGCTCTCTGTAGACGAAGGACTGGTGGTAGCTGCCCTAGGAACTGCTGGTAGAACGTACAACTCTAAACTCCTTGACGGATCATGGGCTTTGCTCAAACGCTCGTTGCGCCAAAAGAAGGTCCCGAATCCAGAATCTTACTTGGCAAAGATATATGCCCAATCTTCGTTGGGCAATCTTCAGAAGGCTTTTAATACTCTGCATGAATTTGAGACTGCTTATGGGGGTTCTACTTTGGAAGCTGAAGAGGAGCTGTTCTCTCCGTTTACTTCTTTGTACCCCCTGGTTGTGGCATGCTCCAAGAATGGCTTTGCTACTTTGGATTCAGTATGTCCTATGTTCTTCAAAACTGATATTGACTCATTGGCTGGTTCTATAGTGTTAAAAATTCTGTTCTCTTGCTTCAGGATGCCACCACCTATTATTTTACAATTTATATCAAGGCGATGCTAAAGCTAAATCAGTTTTAGTAACTGTACTTGTCTTGTTTGTTCTTCAAAGAACTATGTGTTTGACATTTTTGTAGTAAGTAAAGCCGTAAAGGGATTATAAAGGGCAGCTGTCGCACCGTTGGTGACTCACAGCCCATACATCGACCGCTTATTATGCTAACACAAGGGATATTATTAAGTTTGTAAGAAATTGTTGGGAAGTTTCTATACATGCATGAGCATTGTACGCATCCCATGTTAACCTAACTTTACAACTACTACATGCATGAACATTGTACACATCCCATGTTAACCTAGCTTTACATGTGTGTGCTTATTTCTGTTATATAAGAAGATGACTGGCCCTTGGAATTTGGTGTGTCCCTTATAATTTTCTTGTAGGTACTTTGTGACTGCATCTATTACTTTTCATGTACATGTCGTGGCTGATTTGTACTGTTGGAATGTCACTCAGGTATATTATCAACTGGAGAATCTTAGCCAAGCCGATCCTCCTTACAAGTCTGTTGCTGCGCTAAACTGTATAATTTTAGGTTGCAGTAACACATGGGATGTTGATCGGGCCTACCAGACTTTTGAAGCGATTAGTTCCTCGTTTGGGTTGATCCCTGATACCCATTCATACAATGCCCTGATGTATGCATTTGGAAAGCTCAAGAAGGTACACACCAATGCCTTCCCTTGTGCTCCTTCCTCTGACCAAAAACAATAGAATAAACACTTGTTTAGCTATTTCCTATGTAATGGGTCTAATTACTTGTTTAGCTATTACCTATGTAATTTTTAAGTGTTTTTTTTTTCTTTCATTTATTTTAATCTTACTTTTAACTTTTAATGTCAAATTCACAAATAAATCAGACTTGACAATAAATACACCAAAATAATTTATTTTCACTCAACAAATTTTGATAAAAAAGGTTAAAGTAAATAATTTTTTTTATTGTTAAAAATAGTATTTTTACGAGAATAAAGCTAATAACATGATCAGTTAGAGAAAATACATAGCGGTAGTAGTTGCGGTACTTCGCTATGTTAGATTCATTTTTTTCAAGGGTATACTTTTTTTTAAAAAATGTTTATTATAGTTAATTACGAAACTAAAATACCATGTTTAATCTTTTTACCTTATATTAGCCACCTAAATTGAATTTTTTTAAACAAAAACCTAGGGCCCTATTTTGCAAATTAGCATTAGGCCTCCTAAATATCAGGGCCGGCCCTGGCGTTGTGTCAGGTCTATTTCTGGTCCTTCCCTGCCCATACTCCTATTGATTAGGGATTACATGGGTGTTGTTATTGTTGTCGTCGTTTACCACACCCGTAACAGGAAGTTTGCTTTTGCTATGTGTAAAAGGACCAAACTACCCCTGGCAATATTTGTTAAACCCCTTCCCTTAGTCTATGCTCACCCTAATTTCAGCTCAGTAAGTTGTCATTGCAATGACAACCTGGGAACAATGTGCTGTAACCATGATTATTATTGTCAGGTTTTAGTAGTATTTGAATTTGTTGATATTGTTCTCTTTGGGCTTATAAGGGCATGTGTGGAGGAAAGTGTAGCAATACCGAATCAAATTGATCAACTCAATTCTTCAAAGTCTCCACAATTTTAAAGGTTTGAAAGATATTTCATAAATTTGAACATTCTATTAAGTGTAATATTGCTCAGAACATCTTACACATGTCATAAAATTGCCCCAAGCAGCCGTCGAAATAAAATAACGACAACCATACTATGGGTAGATTGTGAAGACTGCATTCCGCAATTGAATGTGGACCATAGATAAATTATAACTTGTGTATGAATGATAAAAAAACATCTTCAATACCATACCAAATGACTATTTTGTGGTCTTCCAAATATAAAAAGTCGCTTGGATTTTGGTCTGTCAATATCACATCTCATCAATGAATTTGAAAAATATAATTTTTGTTATTGTAGGATAATGATTTTTCTCCCTCATTCATACAAAAAGAAAAATGTACCGTTGGTAATATTTTGACCTCTTTCCAAGATTTATGACTCTGCCCTTGTATAAGATCTATGACTTTGCTCCAGTAAAAGTCGGGCCTATGGAGACCTCATTGCCTAGATTTTAGGTCTAGGCCAAGCAACTAATATGAGGGGTATATCTTGTAATTTTTGTAGTATTTTGGAGGTTAAATGTGTAGTATTAAAAAGTACAGGGTGTTAAGTGTTATTTTAGCAAAACATATATGGAGAAGAAGAGGAGGAGATCTATGAGTCTGACTTTGATATTTGACTAGTTGGGTTTTTATGTGAGTAAGTATTCAATTTCTTTTGGTTTGAACTTGGAACATCGGACATTGAATTTTGTAGTTGTAATTACTTGCCTTTTAGTTGTTACTTTTTTTTTTTCCAACTTTGGATTTGTTGCTTTTTTAGTTGTTACTTTAGTCTCATTTGTTTCTTCCTAATCTCATACAGTATCATTTCTTACTCAAACTGTGGGTTTGGGACTTTGGGGGGATTTTTTTTTTTATAAAATGGAAAAACCGACTAATCTCTAGGCGCAGACTGGTCAGCCAAGGCATATCTGTTTCACCTGACTAGCGCCTAGCAATTTTTTGAACATTGTCAGTGAAACATGTATTATTTAGGGTTCGCCTGTGAAGTTTTGCTCACAAGCACAAGACTAGAAATGCTTCTACAAGCGCATGTTTAATTTCATTGTTCTCTGATGCAGACGGCTGAGGCGTCGCGAGTCTTTGAGCACATGATAAGTAAGGGTGTGAAACCAAATGCAACAACATACTCTGTCCTCGTTGATGCTCATCTCGTTGAGCGAGATCCAAAAGCTGCTCTCTCACTTATCGACCAGATGGTAATTGCATCGGTCCTTGTTTGTTTATCTATCTGGATTTAGCTTCTGCATTTTGAACAGTTGTAATGTTATGCTAATGGTATGGCCACCCTTTGAGCAGGTAAATGAAGGGTTTGAACCGTCAAGGGAAATGCTGAAAAAGGTAAGAAGACGATGTATGCGAGAGATGGACTATACGAGTGATGACCAGGTGGAGTCGCTGGCCAGACGGTTCAAAATCCGGATGGGTGCAGAGAGTCGCCGGGATTTGTTGTTTACTCTGCAGTACAGCGTTGATTATGCATGATAGGTAACTCCTGATGCACTAGAGGAAATACTTAAATTGTAGCGGAGTAGGAATAAAAGTGTATTGTTTAATGTTCCTTAATAGTTGACATTTCTTAAAGGGTGAATCCAATTTTTTTTTTTTGGGGTGGGGGGGGGGGGGGGGGGGGGGGTGTTCCTTTTGGAGCCATTTGCAAAGCTTCTTGGCTAATGAGATCGAAATTTAATCTAGAGCTGTACACAGACTCATTTTTCCTATGTGCTAATCGAAGAATAAATTCTCTAAATAGTATACATGAAAGCGAATTATAAGACATAATTTTTGAGTTACAAAAGACCTCAGTGACTTTCCATTCTTTGAAAGTCATCCAGGATAATTGATACATTAATTTGTAATGCTATGGAATCT
Source organism: Vaccinium vitis-idaea (assembly GCA_963854785.1). NCBI lineage: Eukaryota > Viridiplantae > Streptophyta > Magnoliopsida > Ericales > Ericaceae > Vaccinium > Vaccinium vitis-idaea. Next base: position 11,405,725 of record OY978221.1, read on the forward strand.
TTCTTTCTAATATATACATAACTAAGCTATCTTTCATCCACAGATCCTCGTCTGGTTATGTGGTAAGTTTTCGTAGTCTTCATAGTGAAAAACGCTTCACTGCATCACATAGGGCAAAAAGGGCTAGGAATAAATTGTGGTGCATCACATAGGGCGAAGGTGCTTTTCTTTCGAATGCATTCAGAATCGGCAAATTATGCCTTTGGTTTAGATGTTTGGGGCAATTTTATAACTTCGGTGGAGTCAAATAGTAAAATGCATCTGCAGAATGTATCCCCCTATCTGTGGTAAGCGTATCCCCTTGTGCTCCTTTCGCCCCGCCCCATCACTGGCATGGCATTTGACCTATTATAATAGAAATAAATCGAGGGTGCAGAAACTCACCATTTTTCATTGATTCTCAGTGTGGTAGACATTTCTGGTAAATTTTCGTGTTGTAAAATCTATTACTCTGTTCTCAGGTTCACTTCTCTTGTACCGGGACAGCTCAGCCTTAGGAATCTGCTTCACCTATTTCTCTGGTGCTGTCCTCCTTTCTTGTATTTGGGTGAACATTCAGCCTTCTGTAAACTAGCTGATTGCCCTCAATTTTGGAACCTGGAAGACGAACATCAGGATCGTAGCTTTCTGCAGCCAAATAGTAGTTATTTGATGTATTCTTTGTCTGCGGGTTTTTTTTTTCCCTCCTAGGGCTAGCTAAAAAGGATATCAAAATAAAATCTTGTGAAATGAGATTTTTGTGTTATTTTCGTGAAAATAGTCTTTTACTTACTGTGCTTTTGTACTTCTGCAGTAGCAGGCACATTGTCTAACGATTGAAGATGCAATGTGGTGCTTGTACTACAGAGAAATGGAATTTTTTCGGCATTTGAATTATGGCAGGACACAAAACTCTGAAAAAATACTATGCGCAATGGGTTTTCTCGGTTGCCCTCGATATTTGCCGGAGTGTAAAGAAGTTGAAATTATCAGGAAATGATCTTCGATGATACCTTCGTCCAAATTGTTCCCTAAACGTAAGGCACATGAAGCATCCTAATTGTTATTCCTTGCCGATAAATTTGGTACTGAATACGCCACACCCCAACTATGGGTAACCATTTCATGTGGGGCTATTTCGGATACCACAATGATCCAAGACGTTCATATAGCAATCTCTCTCTCTCTCTCTCTCTCTCTCTCTCCTATAGCAATTTCTCTCTCTCCTCTTCGGTCTCTCTATCCATATCAATGATATCACTCCTCTCATTATTTTGAGAAAAGACATACTCAAAATGCAGACTCGGTAGTCTATAAATTTTTTAACTAGTTCACCGTGTTAAAGGGCACCTTAAATCATCTAAACTACGTTCTTATATTTTCTAATCTTAGTGATTTACATTTTGATGTATTTTTATTATGGCAACCCTCACAAAAATCACCACGTACTTCTATTACTTAAGAGGTCCCCGCATCGGATAACTTTGCAACACCTATTTATTGCCTGCCTTGTGTTGCTATCATTGTTAACCTTTATTATTCGAGTTTTTGCGATTGCTAAGACACAATATTCAAGCATTACTAGCTTGACTCTAGAATCAAAACATTAACCATTACCTACTTAAACTCTGAGCATTTTTAATCAGCTGTTAGAATTTTATCAAGGTAAGGTAGTAGTATTATACTATTATTTCGCAATAAAAGTGTTGTTTTTGAAAAGAGAATAGAAGGAGAATGCCCGAATTGAAAAAATGTGTAGTCAAAGGGCGTAGTTTGTGACAAGATCAAATTCTAGGGTTTTCTTTTGCAATCGTACATCCAATTTCTACGCGATCTCCTGATTCAGCACCAGCCCAAATTCGAGCAGGTGCCCTTCTCTCTCTCTCTCTCTCTCTCTCTCTCTCTCTTTCTCGGACTCGAGAGAAGAGGAACAAGACGTCATGTCTGTGCATTCTCCATGCAAGGCTACACCTTCCTCTGCTTCTTCTCTTCGCAAGGTCTCTCTCTCTCTCTCTCTCTCTCTCTCTCTACACACACACACATATTTATCTTTTTCTTGATCAAACGCACCCATATTTATCTATCTTTCGCGTATGCAAGGGAGCACTAAAACTGTTTCAATTACGTTTTCATCCAACCGAGCTGGGCTCGTTTACTAAACCAGCCTTAAACATGAGCTCGAACCCTGAACGAGCTGAGCCTGGTTTATTTGCTAAACAAGCATCTACAAACCATGGTTCTAAAACTCGGCAGCCTAGGCGCTAGGCACCCCCTTTTCCGTCCCTAGCAATTTTTAGAACATTGCTACAAATGAGCCGAGCTTTAAGTGTTGAGCTCGGCTCATTTATTGCACGATCCTAAACACAAGCTTGAGCTTGGCTCGATTAGTAAATAAGTAGAGCCGAGCCAAGCCCTTAACTCGAAAGGGTCCCTATGTTACATGGAATTGGTTCCGAGTATTTGGTGTGGGTGCAAGTCCAAGCGTTGAACTTCCTAAACTTAAATCTTTAGGATATTGGGATATGTTCCCCAAATTGGACATGTGCACGGGGACATGCCCTGAACAGGGACACGTCCTGAACAGTTGTAGTAGTATATATTGCATAATTTTTTCAGATTATGTATTGTAAACTATGTATAGAAACGTAATTAAACAAGAATGGGTTAAGAAAAATTTGTTTTTTCTATTTCCTGGCCATTTGAGACTAGAAGTATTCCTTTTCTAGCGAATTTGATTTTCTTTTCTGTAGATATCATAGCAAATTAGAAGATCTGAGTGTCAAAATGGATACGGATGTCGGACACATCGACACGGGTAATTTAGCCAAATGAAGGGTCCATATAACATAGAAGGGTCTAGTTAACATGAGGGCATAATCGGAAAACGAAAATGTGAGCCGTTTCTATTGCTGGCGTTCACACCAAAAGAGGTGTTTCGTTTATAATTGTAATAGATATGTGATCACACCTACACTTGCATACATGTAATCTGTAGGTGGTTTTGTTCTCGCTGTACTTATGGCATAATTTTTTACTTGGTCATTTGTGCATAATTAGGACCAATCACAGGTTGAATTGGAGCTTAAATTGTTAGAAGCTCTAGCAATCTATCCTCCGGCGAAATTACAAGGCAAGTTGAGAAATTTTGAGCTTACTTTTGCCTCTTTATGTCTTTAGGGGAAGCTTTCCAAAATTATATTGCTTGAAAGAAATGCTTACAATTGATTTGGGGTCAACATCAATGAGGAATACACTTGAGCATTGTCATACATTTTAGAGAAAAACTAATATAAGAATATTTGTTAGAATAACAATTCTAAGTTAACATTAATCAACTATAGTCAGCAAACTAAAGAGTAACGTGAAAGGGTTTGGAGAAGGTCATGGGTTGAAAGTAAACCTGATTTTAACCCAAAATAAATGGCCTACAAAAGTGGATGAAGAAATTATAAACCTGATATTAGACGAGAGAGACCCAGAAATCAATGGCCTCCACAGATTGTCTTTGATATCCTATAAAAAGATGAATCCACGCGTGTATCAAAGCATGGGAAGCAAATAGTGAATATGAGAGAGAAAGCAAAGAAGAGAAATCAGTTTCTTTCTTGTAATTTGCGAGTTTCGATCAATAAAAGTGTGAGTTTTTTCTACAGATTGTCTTTGAATCACCTCAAGTGGTTCTTGTGTAAGCAATGTTTGTCTTCCTTCATGATAAACCCCTCCTGCATCAGGTTGAATGGTACCTTTGAGATTGCTTTTGTGCAGCAAAACAAAGCTCACGAATCAAGAGTTTCGCAACACTCCTCCGTCCCAAAATTTTGAACGTTCTTTGAAAGTTCAACGTTTTAAGGGGAACATAATCATTACCTTTTAAAACATTTGAGTTTCCAAAATTACCCTCCTTTTTGAAATACAATGATTAGCTTTTATGCTTCAACTCATTTTTCCCTCCACTTTTTTGTTTGAATTTGAATATGTGATAGAAGGACCAAAAGGGAAATAACTTATTTTTTTCTCCTTAACTAGTCAAAGTGTACAACAATAATGGGACATCCAGTACAAAGTGGACAAACGACAAAGAGGAATTCCTCAATGATATGGCAGAGTAATCTCTCTATGGATGTGTTTGTGTGCTAGTTATTATATAAAAATGAGTTTTGGTTGTGTAACATCTTACCCTGAGAATATGGAGAAATAGGATTGAACATGGGAGTTGTTTTCGACCAACTCCTGGAAATCTTCCAACGAAACTACCCTTACAAGTTACAATACTGCTCTAGCTATATTCTATTATCACGTGCAGGTGAAAATACATACATTGATGAAAAGTCTGAGTTCATAAAATGAAATTAGGATTATTCCACTGACCTCCCTTGAGGTTTCTGACAAATACAATAATCTCCCCCGAGGTTTCAAATATTTTGCTGCCCTCCCTTACTTTTATTGACATTATCAAGATTCCCCCTTTTGTTAACCTACCTAAGATGACGTCAACTTCGGCAAATAGATGACCAAAACACCCTTAAATTTGAAAGCTTGAATTAATAATACAAGTTTCCTAGCCCGTGTAATCATACAATGCACGTAAGCCAGAAGACCGATTCATATAATCAAACAAAGTAATCATAAACTATAATATACTATCCAGTGCAATAATAATAGCCATAATCCTATACATACGTGTACAGATGTTAAATTCTTACACTGTTTACACATATCTAGTTAGCAATTGATACATCCTTGTTTTTGAAAAATTAAGGAATCTGTGCCCAACCACTATTTTAAACTAAATAGGTCTCATTTTTTGTTGATCATTTTTATTAGTTTTTATTACCAGTTTATTGTTAGTAAGGAGTAAACTAAGACAAAGGAAAACAATTAAAATAAACTTATTTACAAAAAAAATAAAAAATAAAACATGAATATTCTCGCATGACTTCTCTTGCCCTAAGACAGAAACCTGTTGGTCTTCTCTGAAAACAGCAAGAACTGATTGTAATTTCCCTATTTCAAAGGATTGAGCGTGACAATCTGGAACAATGGACTGGAAAACTAGAACAAATGACAACCACTTCGGTGGTTAGTTTTGTGCATTACTGGAGAAGACCATGAGCAAATATACCAATAGAAAAAACAGAGCAACAGAGAAAAAATGACCCATTGAAAAAGTTCACAAATATTAGATTTCAGCCTTCACTTTATGGTAACATTGCTCTTCTAACTTTAATGGAATGAACCACTAGCTCCTAATTATGTTGTTACCACGTAATATATAGTTTTGGCACCATAACTCATGTGAAAATTGATATTACCCTACTATGTTTTGATTACTGGCTTCTTGAATCAAGTTAGAGTCGTAGTTAACTATGTACAATAGTGCTCTCAATTTTTTCCTTGAGTGGGCCCAAAATTGTCGAGCTCAACCAATTTGCCTTCGGGCATTTATTAGTGATTATAAATGTGCCGTGAGAAAGATATATAGATTCATAAGGGAGTGAGCCCCTTAATTTCACTGAATCAATGTGGATGTGTTTGTATGTATCTATGTGGAATGAGGGTAGGGAAATTGGCTAAACCCAAAATTCAACCATGATAAGCCAACGAACTTTTTCCAAGTTTTTGACATGAAGCAGTTATGACTCAGGTCATGTAATGTAGGTTGGAGTGAGATAATCGTATGAGAAAGAAAGAATTAGAGCAAACTAAACATATGACTGGAACCTAAATAGGGAGTAAATTCTTCAAGATTTAAACACAACATGGAGGTATCCTTTGATTGTATACTGGCTCTTACTCTAGCGTTCGATTGTTTACCAATAACAAAATTGTTTGCTTAAATGCTTTCATGCAGGTATACACCGACACTTTGTCCTCTACGGTCTAATGGAATATTTGCGAAGAAGGTTTGGTCTATCTTCTTTTCCCTTGTTCTTTTGTTAATATCTTCTTCCAAGAACCTTGATTATATATTCCTAATTTTTCCTACATATTCTTGCACTAAGGTAACTTCTTCTTGCAGCTTTGGTCGACACTTCTCTTCTTCAGATGTTCTGCAGTTACTTGATCGGTTCTACAACTTGGAAATGCTGGTATGTGTTGTGAAATCTGTTTGAGATTTCATGTCATCTTCATAAGGACAACTCTAGTGAATTTGACACTGAATGTGGTGAATTACAAATGTATTGCTACATCTTCATACTTGGATGTTGAGTTTAAACTGTGCAATTCCTTGGCCTTTTACACATCGTTCAACTCAGAAGTTGGTGTACCCAATGTCATGATCACAAAGTTCTAGTGGTAGATTCCTCTGTCTAAACCAACATGTCAGTGTCCATTACTTAATAAACTCTTATCAAATGTCATGGAAACCACGTGGACTAGCTTGATTTTCACAGGGCTTTGAGTGCTGATTGGTCTTGTCTGGTTTTGGGCAATGGAGTTTTTCCATTTTGATGAGATATAACGTCATTTTTCCATCTCCCCATACCTTTTGATACATGTCTTTACTTGATACTATTTATCGCTTGCTTCAAGCTCTGTCTCAAACCCTAGAATAGGAAGAAAAAAACAACATTTCGTCCTTCTTATATTTGTGCGTCTTCATAGCAAATGAAAATGTTTCAAAAGTATGCCATCTTTTTCAATGAAAGAGTTGAAGATTGACTGTTTAATTGACATCCTTCCTCCAATTTTTGTTTTTGTTTTGAAATTTTCAGAAACCCGATGACGAGGACGCGGAAATCCTGAATCAGGAGGAAGATTTCTCCCTGCCTCAAAGTTATTTTGTTAAGGAGGAATCTTGAACGACAGAACTACGGCATGCGTTTCCATCTGAAGTTGTTCCCTCTGCACTCCAAATAGTTGCATTTTGATGTCGGAATCCTCCATGTGTCCCTAAGATGCTTTTTGTCTTTGCCACAAACTTTGTTGTTTTTGAAGTTTTTGTACAAATCAAGATGCAAATCTGAATGGGATTTGAATTTGATTTCGAGATTTTTGAAGGGAGCAACTGTGTGTATATATTTTTCTCAGTAAATTGGCCTGTACAAGGATGGTTTCACACTTTGTAGGTACAAAAGAAGCATGCTTCTTATTGTGACGTTTTTCCATACAAAAAGCAACAGTTTGCAGACTCCTAATCAATTGTTATCTTCTTTCCTTAAGGGTGGACGTACAATTTTTGGATTAAGAAATAAAATATTTTCGAGCATAATTTTTAAAAGGTACGGTAATTGATATTCACACCCTCCAAATTTTTATCCACACTCTCCTTTTCTCTTTTAGTAAAATTTTTACATATGAAAATTTCACTAGAAGACAAAAAAAAAGGGGTGTGGTTAACAATTTGGGGTGTGTGGAAATCACTCCCCTTTTTAAAATTAATTGACACTAAACTAAAGAACTAATTTTATTTCTTAATTTGTAGTACTTATTGCAATATTGTTTTGACTTTATCTTTCTATCTTTGAGGTTGAGTAGTAACTGACAAAATGAAAAATAAAAAAAAGGACAGAGTGGTTGCCTCCCAAAGAGACGGTCCGAAGGGTGTTTGCTAAAGCCCCGTTTGGCACAGTGAAAAGTTTATTAATTTTTTTTGGAGGTCATTTCAAGGCTCACAAAAATGATTCAAACCGTTCATTAGTCTTAAAATGTTCTTTTTTGTGGGTTTCTACTTTCTATCCCCCCCAAAAAAAGCTCATTCCAATATAAGTTTGAATCATCTTTGTGGGATCCGAAATAGCACCAAAAAATCAATAAATCAATTGAGTGTGAAACGAGGCTTTAGCAAGCACACTTTGGGCGACGGCCACTGCCATCCACTGAATACAATCACACACACACACACAAAGATTTATACTATTCAATCCTAAGCCTACTTTGACAACTCCCCAATCCCCAAATTTGTTACCGGACAAACACCACTGATTCAGCTCCTCTCATTCACCCCCCCTTCTCATTTTATCTCTCAACAGAAAAACAAACCCCACTTGAAAATCAAGCCTGTCTACAACAATAAGAAGTTGCAAAAGGGATATATCATGAAGATTCCTCTTTGGGTGCACTTCTTCAATGTTCCATTACAATTCTTGATGGGCCCAAGCTACACAGCTAGCTCAGTTGGCAAGTTCTTATTGCAGATCAGAGAGTTGCTGAAACTTTGCTAATGCTGATTTTGCACTGGCGGACGGGATCACTTGAGTCCACTCACTTTAATTTTTTAGATAGTTTGTAACCACATTTTGCTATTTTGACCCCATACAAAATATTTAAATTTTGTACCTACTTGCTTCAAATGCATAACTACCAAGTAGATTCCCTTCCTTCCGAGAGTCAATAGTATCACAAGTGGGACTATCATGCTTTGTTTTTAAATATAACAAGTCTTTGGAATCAATCATAACGCTACCTAACAAATAATATATGAATTTAATTATTTTTTGGATTACTAAATAGAAAAATTATCTTGCCTAAGGATCTGAATTTGACCCCACCATCCAAAGTTTCTGGCTCCGCCCTACACCAATGGAATGTTGTTGCCATTGGTATTTAGTACTCTTGTAAACCTATGAAATGCCATGACCGTAATGTATTTGGGCATTAAGGAATAACTGAACTATTAAAGCTGGGATAATAAATCCTCTCAGAATGTCCATGAACTGGTTGTCAAGGCAGGGACACAATGCAACTAACTCTACTAAAGGGCGTACATAGTGCACGAAGCTCTCGCATATGCGGGGCTGGAGAAGAGTTGATGTACGCAGCCTTATCTCTGCAAGTAGAGAGGCTGTTTCCAAGAATCGGATCCGTGACCTACAGGCCACAATAAAGCAGCTTTACCGCTGTGCTAGATCTGCCCTTCAGATATTTTTAAGTTTGTGTAAGTGATGTAGGGACTTCAAATAGAAAAAAGGATTAGGGTGTGTTTGGACAATGTTTTGATATTATTGTCAAGGTATTTTTTTGTAATTTTTCTTGAATTTTTGTTAAATTTTTGGATTAATCATTCGTCTTGACAAATGGAGTGTAAAAAGTAAAAGATTATGACCACAAGTCTCAAAAGTATACTAAAGATGAAAAGAGTAGTCTTATCTGAGTTTTTTTTCGACTTCAGTCCTTATTCTAATCCTTTCGATTCCTTTCGTCAAGATAAATCTAAAAATCTTGCCAAAATTCAAAACTGAAAACTACTGAACATCTATATTACCCATTCCCCTTGTCTTTAGAAAAAGTTAAGTTAGGCCAAACACTCTTACTCTTATAGGCTACACACAAACTTTGTTTGCTTGGTTTCATGGAATTTAAGCTCAGGGGTGAGCACAAGGAGTTAAATGTGATGCAAATAGAAGTTCTCTTCTAAGCGTCTAAGTTTCAAGTGACCACCTTCTCAATCATATTCTCTCTCGCTATTGGTCGAGCAAAGCTAGCGCTTACCGTACATTGCATATGGATAGAAGATTAGAATCTGACTGTGGATACAACAACTTATGGGCTGACCTAATTGCTCCATTTTTGGGGATAGACCATGCTAAGATGGAGCTAGAAAGGGTTCAGTCCTTGTGGTTTTGCTTCTCTCTATGATGCTAGCCTTTGTTTTCAAGACAGAGATTTGATGGTTTAACCTGTGGAATTTGGTGCAGGAGTCCCCAAAGAAACAGAAGTCTAGAATTCAGTTCGGGCGATAAGAACACGAGGTTTTTTTTTTTTTTTTCCCACCCGAAAATGAATTCTCACAGGATGGGGAAAACTATTTTCAGTCTTGTGAATTCTTAAGGATATCAAGACTGGAAGAAGCTAGGGAAATCAACCATGAGATTGAAGGGTTTAGGGTTCTATGAACAACTGTCAGCTTCTAATTGCCCTTGTTAGTGATCTAGAAGGTAATAATGCCCTGTGATCTAGAAGGTAATAATGTTAATATCTTGATAATGCAGGAATTTTGAGGGAACATCGTAGAAATGATGGGAGGCATGTCTGGAATGAAGCTTCGTAGAAATGATGGGAGGCATGTCTGGAATGAAGCTTGACTTCAATGAAAGCATATGACATGTCGTCGGGACTTGGATGGACACTTTTTGTGGCTCATTTATGGCACGTTTTGGGGCCTTCGATAACAGTCTTGGCAGGTCTTTGAATGCCCAAGTTGCCAAATTATCCATCAAGGATGCTAAGGATGGCCTAGGAGGAGTCCAACCACTAGGGACAATATGGTCATTTATCTAGTGTTCGGCTTATCGCAGAAAACTTGCTACTAAGGATAGGATCGTGCTTGGGGCGTTACATCAGATACTACTTGCGTGCTCTGTGGTTGTGCAGAAGAAACTTTTTCTTGCTTTTTTTCCAAATCGCAAATGGTTGTGCAGAACAAATTTGTTCATGAAGCAAGCAGATGAAATTTGGTCACGAAGCAAACAGACCATACAACCTCGTTGGACAATGTAAAGAATTAACACCTAAAGAACAGAAATATGCTAATTGGCATTAAGTTGAACAGTCGATATAAGAAGAGAGTTGATCAAAATGAAAAAATGTTTAAGAAGAGAAAAATGTCTTTGCAAAATAAGTATGATAGAGAAAAAAGCATGAAGGCCGCACAATTGGAAACCTATGATTGATATGGTTTGGAAATAAGCTTAGGAACAAAAATTCTGCTCTTGTCGCTTCAAATGGCCTGAAAAGATTGACCCTCCAACAAAAGAATGTCTACATTATCCTTGCATGAAATCCCGGTTTGAGAAATACTGAGTAAAGATGCCAATTCGCTCATCAATGCTGCACAACGGGCTGCAAAAGGGCGAAATTTGAAAGTGCAACAGTAACAAAAGCTGGACAGGCAGTCAATATTTTTACAGATTAAAGAGGACACTGAGAAAATCAAATGAAAGCACTAACCTCAGCTTCTGCTGTTTTGGGTTCTTCGGCTTTCAAGTTTTCATCACCTGCAAAGGGGATTGACAAAATAAGATAGCTGTTGCATGCAGGTTTTTACATGCAAAACTAAATTCTAACAGTACCGTTTGGACGCAAGTGGATTACTGATTAACATGAACCTCAAATTCTGTTTTCTTAAGAACTCTTCAGCCATTTAAAGCTTAATATGTGTCAAGAGACTCAGAATCACCAAATTTCACTGATTTATATTACCCTCTAACTTAAGTGAGTTATCAGTCTCTCGTCTATCTGTCAATAGAAGACCTTTCCAAACAATGGATTATTTGCGAGTCTGAGTTCAAAGCCAAATCTGATCCTTTAAAGTATAATCAAACTCCAAATCTTATTTGACTATGACTACTGTATACCTCCATCTTCAGGCAAATCAGAAGTCCAGAGAGTGAGATTGTCTCTCAAAAGCTGCATAATCAGTGTGCTGTCCTTGTATGACTCTTCACTCAAGGTGTCCAACTCTGCAATTGCTTCATCAAAAGCTTGTTTAGCCAAATGGCACGCTCTGCAATTCGGTAACCAACATAAGTCATCAATTAGCCAATAAGGTTTCGGATGTGAATGTTACATCGTTAGAAATAAGAACTACCTCTCAGGAGAATTCATTATCTCATAATAGAAGACAGAGAAGTTGAGAGCAAGGCCAAGGCGAATTGGGTGAGTCGAAGGCAGATCTGTATTTGCAGTGGCAGAAGCAGCCTGAAAATTAAACGGGACAAGAAGAAAAGCATCAAGCGAAAGCTTAAACAGACAGAAAATGGTTTCCACACTCCTGTTTTGTACTAACAATTTTTTTTCCTTTTATGCGAAATATAAAGCTTCCCTTTCATTTATCAATTACTTCAATAACACACTTTTGCACAAATGGAAAGGCAAGCCGCATAAATAAAGACAAAAATAAAATAAAAAATGGTGTGCTTGCACAAAAGGAGAGTGTAAATTGTGAAAATACTCCCCACCAAATTTGCTATGTCATTATGTAGCAGTCCATCAAGTATCTCTTATTTAGAAGTTGTAAAGAAAATTAACCGTGCCTCATAGCCTTTCAGTGATTGTTCAGCAGCCTCTTTTTTTTCCTGGTCTGTCTTGAACTCAGCAAGATACCGGAAGTAGTCACCTTTCCTAAATCAGTCACAGCACAAAATAGATTCATCTATAAGTTTGGGAAGAAGACAGAAGCATTGGAAACAGGAAACCAAGCACATTCAAGTGTCGCCCAAGTGCCCCAACCCAAACACATTCAACCAGGAGGGAGAGAGTAAAAGATCAAAGAGATGGTTCAATTCCTCCTGACATTCATAAATAACTTATAAGAATAAACGAAAAACGAATGTGCTAAGGCATGTGGAACTGGAGGTAGATTACCTTGTCTTATATCTTGTATTCAATGTCTTATAAATGGAGATGATTTAGTATATTCCACATGTACAGCATTGTGAAGCATCTAACAATTGGAATTGTAATAAAAAGTAATCCCAAAAAGCCAAAGAGCAAGATAATAGTACAGATGAGGGCCAACAAGACTCACATCTTGTAGTAAAAGACAGTTGCTTCTCCTGAATTGGAAGAGGGAACGAGGTGCTTGTCGATGATAGTCAAAATATCATTGCAGATCTTTGAAAGCTCGTCCTCTACCTTCTGGCGATAACTCTTAATAAGCTTAACATTATTCTCATTTCCCTTAGACTCCTCCTTTTGCTCAATTGAAGACATAATACGCCAAGATGCTCTGCGGGCACCGATCACATTCTTGTACCCCACAGAGAGCAGGTTCCTCTCCTCCACAGTCAGCTCCACATCAAGTTTCGCAACACTTTTCATACAATCAACCATTTCTGTAAAAACAATCAGAGATAAAGTATTGAGGCGAGGACCGTAGTGCATAAAACTTCTGACAATATGCAGAATAAAAAACAAATAAGATACTCTATGTTATTATTTCCTTGCTTACAGTTTCAATGATATTCATGCTGCAATATGCCAATATTACCAATCCAAGACTTACGATTCAGCATTTTCCCTTACCCTCTGTTTGGAACTTCTGGAAAGTGAAGGAAGAGAAGAGAATAATTAAGAGGGAAAATGTGAGGAAAATAGGGGGAAAAAATTATTGTGCTCAATACTCCATATCATTCTCTCTCCTCCTCTCTTAAACCACACAAGAGAATGGAAATTTTTTAATCTCTCTCTTCTTTTCTTTTCTTTTCCCTATGTACCAGATTACCAGAGATTATATGATTTAGACCAAAGTCTTGAAACAAATAGGAGATGTATCTACATAAACTGTGAATCAGTATTTCATGAGTGGGATGAGCTAATTTGGCAACTTAGACCATCAGAATCTGCAGAAAAACTAATCCAAGAAAAGTTAGCTTCGCTATTTAAAAGACGGTTTGTCTTGATGGTCTAAAGAATGAGTTATTTGCTAAGAAATTGGAAAAGGTGATCTAAAAAGTGGTTGAACCTTTCATCTACTATGAGAGGGAAGCCGTGATTTTAAGCTTTACCAACTGATGGATGAACCACAAAACAGTTAAGAGGGAGGCTCATTTGCCCCGAGAATTAACACATATAGTTTTTTCCCTAGTATATATAAGTTTTTCATTATACTTGTAAAAATCAGTTATCAAGATTTGAGCTGCATATGATGAACAAATAACCCAAATGGGCCAACCAGCTACATTGGAGGAACAGGAGTAACAAATGACCATAACAAATTTTCAAGCAAGACGAAAACAAAATCTAAAATCACATTGATAAGTCTGCGTCTGTGACAAAGCAAATGAATCTATGTAAGTAACCACGGGTTTAACAATTCAATCGGTCGAATTTAGACCCGCATTTCCAAATGAAACACACGCAATCTCAAATCCAGAAAAATCAAGGTAGATCAACCTGTGTCATCATCACAGCAAATGAACATCTACCTCACACACCACATACATACAGACCGCTACACAAATTCAGAATTTCGTTCGGAACAATGCTATGGGTACACCACTTGTGCACCCCAAATGCACACTAACCTGATGTGGCAAATGAGGAGAAACCCACTTTTTGGGTGAGCCCCACATTGAGCTTCTCCTCATTTGCCACGTCAGAGTGGTGTGCATTTGGAATGCACAAATGGTGTACCCATATCATTTTCCTTTCGTGAGGCTGGCTTACACTTGGTACCCAAGCTACCCCTTTAAGAAACTGCCAAGAATGAAGAAAAACACAGCCACCCCAAATTTTCTCTCTACCCTCTTTTGTATTTTCATATCTCAGATACCAATACAGATTTTCCTCATTTCATTCTTCACGTAACATGATTTGCACAGGCATCATCCTCTAGTATTCTCATATTTGAGAATGCATAAATACATTTTTAATGCTCCCTCTATCTCGAATTTCTTGTCCATTTATGAGTATGCGTGTCATTTTTCAGTTGCTTGTATCTTTCAATCTATACTAATTTTTACAATTTTGAAAACTTTCATCAAATACAATCAAACAAGATTTATATTGAATATATATAACATTATACATTAGAAAATATAACTAATTTTTTGAATCGTAGTGAATAGTTTAAGTGAACAAATATGAGACTATGGGACGGATGGAGTATGTAGGTAGGTAGACATACCTTCGTAGCGCTCGGCCTGTTCAGCGAGCTTGGCCATATAAACATGAGTCTCTCTCTCCTTTTCCGTCGACATTGTCAATTGCTGATGAAGATAGATCGAAGATGGAGGAACAAAAGAACTCTCGAATGGGCAGTGCTGGGTTTGTGATTTTAGAGAGAGAAAACAGAGAGAAAATTAGGCGTGGAGAGTGAGATACGGAAACGGGGCTATATATAGATAGTGAGGTTGATGATCGAGCAAGTTGTTATTAGGGGAAGGAAGACCGGATCTGTGTGTGTATTTGAAGGCGGAAATCGTGGAGCTAAAACTGCAGTCAAAGCGCTACGGCTACGAGGTCACATGTTCCCTTCTCACGGATGCCAAATACTGAATTTCCGGTCGTTAACTTCAAGGCCGTTCGCGCGAGAGAGAATTCCTCGCAGCCAAATGAATCTTAGAACACTCGCTAAACCTCTCATAAACCTCTTCTCTCACCTCCGCAAATTAACCACTGATTCAAGTTCAATCACACCAGTAAACCAATCTCAACTCCTCCGAGTCTCCACCGTCCTCTACCAACAACAAAATTCCCCTCAACCCCAACTCCACACCCACCTCCACCGCTGCCAGTTCGAACTTACCCATGAATTCTTTCTCCAAATCTGCAACAAGTTCCCACTGTCATGGAAACCCGTGTACAAGTTCTTCCAGTTCACCGAAACCCAGCCCCAGTTCAAGCACACGTCCATCACCTTCAACAAAATGGCAGATGTGATTGGAAAATCAAGAAACATCGAACTTTTGTGGGAAGTTGTTCAGGAAATGGGGCGTCGAGGGTTAGTGGACAATCAGACGTATCGGATTGCGTTGCAGACTCTGGCTTCGGCCCGCGAGTTGAAGAGATGTGTGGAGTTTTTTCATGTAATGAATGGGTATGGTTTGGGTTATAGTGTAGAGAGGTTGAATAAGGTGGTTGAGAGTTTGTGCAAGTCTGGTCTTGTTGTTGAGGCCAAGTATGTTGTCACAAAGTTGAAAGAATGGGTTAGGCCAAATGGGTGTACTTACAAGTGGTTGATATTTGGGTTTTGTGATGTGGGTGATTTGGTTGAGGCTTCAAAGATATGGAACTTGATGGTGGATGAAGGGTTCGAGTCGGGTACCGATGTTGTTGAGAAAATGATGGAAACCCTTTTCAAGAATAACCGATTCGACGAAGGGTTGAACCTTTTTCAGATGATGAGGGTGAAGAGGATTGATGATTTGGGTGTTTCTACTTATCATGTTGTGATCAAGTGGATGTGTAAAGCGGGAAAGCTAGGACAGGCCCGGGTGGTGTTTGATGAAATGCGTCAAAGAGGGATACGAGCGGACAATGCAACAATGGGGTGTCTAGTTTATGGGTTATTAGCAAAAGGCAGGGTCAGGGAGGCTTATATGATTATGGAAGGTATAGAGAAGCCTGATATAGATGTGTATCATGGAATGATCAAGGGACTTTTGAGGTGGAGAAAGCCAAGTGAAGCGACACAAGTGTTTAGAGATATGATAAAGAAAGGGTGTGAGCCTACAATGCATACTTATGTTATGTTGTTACAAGGGCATTTAGGGAAGAGAGGGAGGAAAGGATCAGACCCATTAGTGAATTTTGACACCATTTTTGTTGGAGGTTTGGTTAAGGCTGGGAAGTCATTAGAAGCGACAAAGTACGTGGAAAGGGTGATGAACAGACAACTTGAGGTACCCAGGTTCGATTACAATAGGTTTTTGCATTATTATTCGAACGATGAAGGCGTGGTTATGTTTGAGGTCATGGCGAAGAAGCTGAGAGAGGTTGGGTCGTTTGACTTGGCTGATATCTTTGAAAGATATGGAGAGAAAATGGCAACCAGGGACAGGAGGAGGAATAGAGCAACTGAATCAGAGAATTAGCTCCTAACATTGTTGGAGCAAAGTTGGAAGGGCTACACTTGAAATTTTTTATGGTATTTGACATCGCACTTGCATGTCTTATTTTAGAGCAGTCATAGAGTCAGTTTTTGGGGAAAAGGCTTCACTCAAGTCTTTTGTGGAAGCAGACATCGCATAAGCAAGTAAATATATGGTTCTATAGCGATTGCAGGGAACACTTTTTGTTGGGGGCTTCACAAGACTAGAAGCTTGGTGTATCTAGAATAGTTATGTTTGTGGTGGAACAGGGAGGAAGCTTTTCTCCAACTTACATCACCCTGCATAATCCTGAGCTTGCTCTGTAGTGAATTGGGGAATTCAATATCTTATCAAGAATCAATTTGCAAAGTGAAAAGAGGAGATTTTATTTGGCACAAGGGCATGCAAATGGGTGCTCACTCTATGATGTTTGTAGTCTGGTTGCCATGGTAGAGAATGATTCTTCTGTAAATCTGCTGAAATTGTTGGTTGGAGTTGGAAGAGAAGGATTATACCGCAGACTGATTTTCAATCTCATCCATGTTTTCTTAGTTGAAAAAGGACGCTATTTTAATTTGATGCTAAAACCAACGGCTCTTGTTCGGCTCAATGTTCATAGTGTTCCAAACTCTGGTTTCTGATTTAGAACCACACTTCATCAGTTGCAAGGCCATGCAAGGCAGATTTTGAGATTTAAATTCAAAAATCAAACTAAAATGCCAGCAATACATTTTGGAAGTAGGTTACATAATGGGAGAGGAAAAAGCCGGAACACAAAAATGACATGACATAGAAGAAATGAAATTCCCAATTGTTGTACTCCATCGTAAGAGATTACAAGTCCAATGAGTCAACAGTAATGAACTAGGGTTGACAGTAATGCAGTTTTATCTCTTGCACATCCTTGATATAAACTAGGGTTGCAACGCTAGGTTTGGCGATACGCAAAAATAAAAAATTAACAAGCTCCGGCAATGCAGTCTCTGAATGAATCAAGAAGAATCTCTTCATTTAGAGATTGACCTGCAAACGGGAATCAGAAAATGAGTACAATCAAAGATGATGTCGATATACACATATTAAGCATGAAAAGATGTCTGATAAGATCTTTGCCTATAAAAACTATCTTGTTCATCTGATTTTCTTCGTCTCTCCATTTACGCGTGGGAGTGATCTCATATATCTCTCTCACAGCCTGCCAAACAATTAAAGCCCCAATTATTTTTGAACATCTTCCAATCCAATTTGGTCCTCCATAAGACAAAGGAACTCCAACAAATAGGATGACAATCCAAATAGTAGGAAAAGTAACAAGGCAAAGGCATCAAAACAGACCAGGCTAAAAACACCCAGCAACAGACACCAGCAAAAACACAGATTAGTTCTTTTCCCCTTCACAATGGAAACACCAAAACACGGGAAGGAAAAAAAACAAGGGACCAGCCCCTAACAACTCACAAAGAACCTACATACAAGAACGAAAGAATTCTCTACACACAACACAATCGTCATAAAAGTAAAAACCAATCAGTAAGCTAGCAGAGAAGAAGAACAAGAGATAGTAGCAAATGGGCAACCCAACCACTACAGAGAAATTCTTCAACCAAAGCTGACACGCGTATTACCCTTCAAAATACAATTAATGGTATATTGGCATTTAATTCCAATCATTACCTGTAAAGTATGAAGTTGATCCGAGTCTAAAATATTTAGAACACCTTTGCAACGGTAAACTTCCATGTTATATTTCTTATCCCAAAGAATCTCTTCGAGCCACAACCGGACCTAGAGAGAAAGAGATGAAGAGGAACATCAGGAAACACATGATACAAATATATGCAGCCATATGGACACTATACAAGGAAAAGGAGTAGAAGAGGTATTTAGGGAGCAAAGAGTGAAGGAAAATAAAACATAAAACTAACACTCCTGAGACATCTGAAAAGGGTGCACGATTCACAGCCTCAATGCCTCGAACACCTTAACGTGAGGCATGAAGCCAAATTGAGGCGCACGCCTCATGGTGAGGCTAGAAGCACATGAGACCTCGCCATGATGCGTGCACCTCATTGTGGTTTTTTTTTTTTCTTCCCCAGATTTGTTAGGATCACATCTTAACCATTGACATCTTAACCATTGACATCTTAACCGTTGATTCATAAGGGATTAGAAATTGGAAAACAATTAACAATATTTTTCTTATTGTGCTTTGTTTTGGCCATAAGTTTGTTAGTTTCTTTATTTTATGCACTTCACAGTATTTAGCGATTCAAGCATTTAGAATGCTATCTTTGATGATATTTGGAATTCCAAAGATATTTGCTTATGTTGGATTTTTGTCTATAATTCTATACTACTACTTTTTCACAACTTGTGGCTTGCTTTGATGAGGCATGCGCCTTGTGCTCAAGGGACCATTGCGTCTCAATGCACTTAGAGCTTTTCGAAAAAATATCAATATGGTACTCACCAAACCCTTCGCTAGATGTAACTCAAATGGATTCCGTACTTCCTTTTGACTTGCTCGGTTAACGAGGATACAAATCGTAATTTGACACAAAGATAGAAAGAATGGGAGAAAGCTACATGTATATCCATAACTAACTCTCTCAGCCACTTGATTGCATGCTACACCCCAATCAATAAACATGAAGCTTGCTGTAAAACATATACAGACATACAACACGGACTGTTAGAGGGTTCCTTATGTCTTCCTCTGTTACTAACATTTAGAAATCGTACAGGTGATAAAATAGTATTAAGTACGGTATCCATTTGTCATAGTAATGAAAATCAAGGATAAGGTTTCTCAAAAAGCCACCAAATAAAAGGATACCGCAACAAATTGCCATGTCTCATCTATACCTTATCAAGGTTGACGGGCTGTGGCTCACAAATGCACAAGGTTCGCACAGCACGATCATGAACATCTCTGGTAGTTAGAGAATCACTTTCTTTCAATAAAGCATCCAAATGGTTGGCTTTCTGAACAGAGAACAGAAAAGGAGGAAAATGACTCGTGTTAATATTAGCTTAGTAATTCTTACCATGAACTCAGAAAAGATGCATAAAAGTGAAATACAAGTATTCTCTATGACTAACTGAAGCATCATAAGCCCCGCAGTTTAGTATCTTTGACAAGTCAACTTGGCACCGCACAGATCGGATTATATTTGCAAGGGCATTAATATTGCGTATCTCCTTCTCCAGATCGTCTAAGACACTCCCAGAACCGTCTGGAGAAACCAGATCAACCTTATTAAGAATTACGACATCCTGCAACAAATGAAATTTATGAGTATCTCAAGTTTCAGAGTGTGAACTTATAAATGACAATCCTAGAGTAGCAAGGACAGCAATATGATAAGGAAGTGGATAGACAAGTTCCACACAGAAATTATAACGAATAGTTACTGCAAATGCTATTTGTGAAAATGCTTCTGGAAACGAAGACGAATCTTGATGCCCTTGGAGCTGGTAACGGAGGTTTTTTGCATCTGCAACCTATTTAAGAAGCAATTTCTTAGATAGTTTAGGTTAAAGCAGTCTCCAAACCATAACTACATGTACCACACAGAAAGTAATACCATTTTACAGTACTACATAAGCATGCTCCAATGACCATATCAACTATTCAACAATATTGGGATACAAATGGCTAAAAACAAGTTGAATTCACAGTGTGATACTCACAGTAATTATGGAATCAAGCTTGACTTCCGATTCTAGTTGATCGTCCAACCAGAGAACAGATGCAAGAGGAGCAGGGTTTGCCAATCCTGTAGTCTCTAACAATATATGATCAAGCCTACAGTAACCAAACAACCCCAAGTAACTCATAAATACTCTGAAAGTTGGCAATTTTTTACATAGTGCCACGAAACTAGTCACAAGAGATGGTGCAAAATATGTATGCATCTAGTGGCTAATCTGGCTCCAAGAACACACCAGTTATCATGAAGTTCGCTAATCTGGCCTTTACTTTCTCTTCCTGTTCCTCAGTTGCAACCTAATCCTACTGCCCTGATTCAGTCATTTGGACTGTTTCACCTCCCTCAAAGTATAATGTTTCATCCAGCTGCAATGCCTTGAGGGCTCAGCATCCCCTTGTTAGTTGGCACAAAGTAGTTAAGTTTTCCACAGATACCCCTAGGCATAGTTTTATTCTTCGATAGCTATTAGGGGCAATCTTAGAACCAAAGATAAGCTTCGTAGATTTGTTTGTCCAAACTGCAATGTCTATGGTGAAACTTTGGGCCACCTCCTTTGAGTGGTCCTTCTGTAATCATATTTGTTTATATATGTCGCCATATTCCTACCGGAGTACCGGCCCTAATCCATGGACTACACTGGTGCTGACCTAAGGTCAGTAGGAAAAGCTTTCCCAATGTTCTCAGGCAAGTTACATTGGCTGCTAAGTTTATTTTGTTTGCCAAGAGGGGAATATCCACAAATTTGAAGGAATTTAGAGATCCCATTCTCCTATTATGATCAGAAAAAGAACAAGTTTGAAGTTTGTACTGAGGCTTCTCAGAGGAGGAGTGTTGAGGCCTCTGACATGCCTTCTTTGCTTTGTAAAAAATGGCTGATTCCAAAATGTACTTTTGCTCCTGTATAACCTTTATTTCCCTTGCAGATGCGGTTAGGCTGTTTTCGTTTGGTTGTGAGTTTTTGGGAATACTTGACATTTGTTCTTCCTGAATAAAAATAGAAATAAATAAAGAGCACTCCAATGTTAGACTGTAACAATTGTAAAACCAAAGATCCATTTTCTCCCTCCACTATGGTGTTGGGCGAATGTATTGCTCCACTTCTTGTTAGGGAAAATAGAGGGATGACTATTAAAGGGGGAGAAGAGTGGCAACAACAATTCTACATTTATGCATAACCGTGACAGTTGGTTCAACACTTGTAGCTGCAGTTACATGCAGTAAGGTTGTGGCCTTGTTGTTTCAACTCCTATTTCTTTCCCTTGTTGACATAGGCTTTAGCCTTTACGGCAAAGCATATAAACCTCTCTTGTGCAATTAATCCGCTTAAAAGGCTAAGGCATATAAACCTCTCTTGTGCAATTAATCCGCTTTTTATTCCCGTTGTCGTATTCTGTCATCAAGCTCAGAGAACTCAACCTATATGCAATTAACCTTTTCATAGCTTTAAGCCTAACACCTTTACACAGACACACTACTAACTGTTGCTCTCATAAACTGTGCATACACGAAATAGTTGACAAGAAGCATAAGGAATCCATGGATCACCTCTCCTTCCTCTGCACAAGTTGCTCCAGTGCTTGAACCAGACTATGCTTGACAGTGCAGCAAATGCACCCGTTTGCCAACTCAACCCACTCTTCCACGAGCGCACCGCCTTCTCCTTCATTGATCATAGCCCTCTCCACACCTATCTCTTCCCCAAACTCGTTCAATATAACAGCAATCCTCTTCCCGTGTTGTGTATTCAGCACATAATTCACCAACTGAAAAAATTCACACACACCCACAGATAAATGCATACTCCCATAAAAACTATGCATTTGCATGATCACCAAAAATAAAAATAAAAATAAAAATCAAAGGGCTGCAAACGAGCCGAGCCTCCAAACGAGCAGAGTTACAAGTAACTCGAGCTCAGTTCCTTTAGTAAATTAGCTTAAACTCGTTTCCTAACGAACTGAGCCAAGCCTCGAGTTGCTCGCGAACAGTTCGTTTGTTTGAATCCCTATCGCTATGCGAATTCTATAAACATTTGTAAAGATACAGGAATGTGAATGTACAGTGGATTTGCCGGCACCGAGATAGCCTGTGATTACAGTCACGCCGACGGGTGAAGCTCCGACGACTTCCCGCCGTTGATCGGACGGCTGTGGTGGGCTTTGGTAACCGATATCGTTGATTTCAACGGCGAGCGGTGGTTCGTCGTCGTCGTACTCCATTTTCACAGACCATTCGAGGTTTCGCTTTACGATCCAAAACCGGCTTTTTCACAGCGGGCCCATATAATGGGCTAATTAACTTCATGTATATGTGTTATTTGGGCCTTAAAATCCAAGATCTAGGCTTCTGTACATCTGTAATTTGGGCCTTAAAATCCAAGATGTAGGGCTCTATGTGAGGGATATGGGAGTGCTGTAGGACGCGCTTGATCTTGTCAATCAATGGCTCGGATGCATTGGACGGCTTGAATCTGCAAAGTGTCAAGATAAAACCAGGACCATTGAAAACACTTCCGCTGGTCCACATACTGACCTATAGGGGCGCCCTATAGCATCCCCGGTTCTGTATGTGAGCAAGTTCTTCGACAAGACTAGGGCCGAATCTCATAAGAGATTGCATACGTATCCATATAGGAATCAGGCCATATAGTTTGTAGATCTTGAGTTCTTTAATTAATTTTCACCTCTCCTTTTGCTTTCTATAAATTTTATCTGAGTCGCCCTTTTGAATTTCCTACCTAGCGAGCTCATTTTCTCGTTTTCAACTAGCTTTTGTTTTTCATAAGCCGCGCTTACGAATTTTCAACCTAGAAGGACATTGTTTCATTTGCTCTAACTTTTGCTCGGGTCTTCCAATCCTCGTGGTCGATGACCTAACGAGCATCTCTCAAGACTCAAAGCAACATTTTTTGAGCTCGTCAAACATTGACGTGATATGAATTCCATGCCATCACACTCCTCAGCTTGGAAGTACATAGAAGTTATCATGCATTATTGCAAGTGGAATCTTGGCACCATCTTGGAAACTTCCTCTTCACCCAACTCTTCCTTGGCACCATCTTTGGAAACTTCCTCTTCACCCAAAAGTCCGTTTTTTTGTTTGGTTTGTGGCACATCAGGTTTTACCTACAAGAGAATTTTTGAATTCTAGGCACATTTTGCCATCACCACATTGCTTATTTTGTCGTAATGAGGTGGAATCTTGGCACCAAATTGTGCATGAATGTTGAGTTTGGTACGCCATGGATTATTATGCTTTATCTTCAAAATCGGTTCATCCCTGTCGGATGGAGCGATGTATTTTAGTAGCGTGGACCCCTCCCCCAACTCATATGATAAAATCTTAACGTAGATGGATCGGCTTTGTGTAATCCAGGAATGTCGGGTTTTGCGGATGTGTTTAGGGATGCTTTGGGTCAGTTCTTGTTCGGCTATGCTCGATCTATTCAAGTAATTAATACTAATGATGTGGTTGAGTTTTGGGCAGTGCAAGATGGTCTTTGGTTAGCGTCAATTTACCACATATGACACTTAGTCATTGAGACTGATTCTCTTATGGTATTTATACTTTTTTTGCAGGACTCCTCCGTTGAATTGGCTCTTATCCCAACTGTTTCAGGATTGCAAGCGGTTGTACAGTAACTTCTGCAGCTTGTTATCGGGAGGTGAATGGGGTAGCTGACACTGTAGCTAAGCGTAGCTAGGACTCAACAGGGATGGGTTTTGTATAGTAATGTGCCAAACTTTTTGGTAACTAGTTTGGGTTTTGATCAGTTGGGCACTCCCACTCCTCGTTTTGTATCGCATGTACATCTTTGTAACCTTGTTCAGTTAGTATAATATATTTCTGTGTCTGTTCAAAAAAAAAAAAAAAATCTTTGAAAGTTGGATCACATATATATATTTAAACGAGAATCCATTGAAGACAAACAAAAAATGATCTTTTAAACATGATCCATACTTTTATTTTTTCATTTTGCATTTACTGCTCTAGTGAAAGAAAAAAGTAACAAAAAATGTGACCAAATGAATTAAAAATAAATTAAATTAGAACAACCAAATGTTTTGTTGCCATTTTGAACGTCCCCAACAAGCCAAGATTGAAGTTGGCAAACAAAGTGGAATACATGAAAGAGCTAGTCCTTCGTGTAAACTGGATCGAATATTCTTAACTATATATGTTTAAAACTTGCTCAAAAAAACTATGTTTAAAAAAATAAATAAGAGAAAGAGGTAGTCCACCCCAACTTAAGTTGATTCCATGACGAAATGTGGATTATCACGATGTGCGTTGTTTAAGGACCCACCTAACACGGACAACTCGGATGGGATCAGCATCCATGCTGTTCCTTAAGGGATAGCATGCCCCCGGCTTTCGTTGTTTAATAACCCACCTATGGTGATGTCATTAATCAGTTGCCAAGAATGGCAGAAAAAGCATCTTCGCTTCAATTATTTTCAAAATTTTGGAAAAGAAAGGATCAGAAGAGAAAGTGGTTAGGAGCATGTGTTATGTGCCATAAAGGACGTTGAATTTCGTAGTCATCACATACACAATTAAGAAACGAGAATCTGTTGTTGGCGTATATGTATTCTACTTGAAGGAGAATTCTGAACAAATTTATGAAACTGTATCACAGAAGTGATTTTACGATCATTTACCAAAAAATAAAAAAGTGATCTCACAATTGCTTAAAAGAAAAGCAAGTTAAATAAACTTTTGAAAAAGTTAAATAAAGAAGGTTAATTATAAACTCTGAGCCGTTGATCTTGGCAATCAATGGCTCGAATTTCATCTTGGCATTGGACGGCTCGAATTTGTCCCGTGCCAAGATGAAATTAGGACCGTAAAAAAAAATCAAACGGTCCACATGCTGCACTACAGGGGTGTCCTACAACAATTACCGTTTCCTAGAATTGCATGTACATTTCGGAAAAGAAAAAGTGTTTTCAAAATTGAATACTCTTCTAACATTGCGTTGTCATCAATTAAAAAAAGAAAAGGTGTTCCAAAATTGAATACCGAACGGATATTTTTAAAGGTAATTAAATAATTATCTTTTCTTTGGGCACCACGTAACTTTTTATCCCTATCATTTTGAACTATTATGTTTTCATTCTTTTTGCGTGTGAAATACCTTTTGTACCCTTTTTATTATTACCTATTAATATATGAAGATATATTTTCTTAATTAAGGTGGATTTGATTAGGATTAAGGATTTCAATTATTAATTGTAGTTTCCTAATTATTGGGTTTTGACTTGTAACCCATATCTTTCAACCGAAAAGGATAAGGGAGGAAATGTCAAAAATTTCTAAATATTAGGTTAACATGTTTGTTTTTTCTTCGTATTTATTTTTACCGTGTAAAATTTCTACAAACATGGAAAATTTAATGCATTAATAAGGAAACATGGAAGATTGGTTAATACATTATTACAGAATTATGGTAAACATGGTACATTACACATTGAAACATAGTAAAAATGGTAAACTAGTTACATTACATTAAAACATGGTGAACTATTTAATACATTACGGAAACATAGAAAACCAGTTACATCATACATTGAATACCATCTTAACTGATTTCATGGTAAACTCGAATAACATGGTAAAAAAATTGATCTATGAAACCCTAAAAATCATGGTAAAAAGGAACTATGAAATCCCAGAAATTATGGTACAAACATAAGTTTGTATATAAATCATGGTAAATGCGTATTAGATATCACCATGTGATACCCAGTCGACACCCAAATTTTACTACACATCTAGGGGAATATTCATGTTATTTAGATTGCACGACAACTTCATTGTAAGACAAGAAATTAGAGAGCGGATCCGCTGTCCCAATTTCGGTGTCCCAACTCGCTGTCCCAAGCATCCGAGCCGTCCATCCGAGCAATCAACGGCTCGGATTCCATCTCACCCCAAACAAATCTGAACCATCCATATTCATTTGAGAATCTGAACCGTTGATTTCTCGGATGGACGGCTCGGATGCTTGGGACAGCGAGTTGGGACACCGAAATTGGGACAGCGGATCCGCTACCAAGAAATTATGCCTAAAATATGACAACTAATGCAAAAATCCAATTTATTTTGGCTATTTAATACTCCTATTTGGAGATGATATTGTCCCTTCCTTAAATAAAAGGTTATTCCATGATTCAGGTGGATAAGAAACTTATTAAAGTGCCTAATCATTAATTTCCTCGTCATATGTTCAAACACGTGAGTGGAATATCTGGGGGTAAGAGCAGAATTGGAAATTATAGGACATCAAATTAAATTCCCTTAAATGTGGACCGAAGAAACAGCTCCAGCTACCACTTTGGAAAAAAAAAAATCAACGCGGAGCAGGTATCCTGTGGTGTCGGCTCGCACACTCTTGGTCATCTAAAAATGCAACGTCCGGAATTAAAAGTGCCTGATGAATTTCAAAAAAATGAAAAAATAAAATAAAAGAAACAATGAGTTTTCATCCAAGCCGTCCGCTGCATTTTTAGATTGCCGGATGTGCACGAGCGGGTACCATCTCAGCAATACCCACTCAGCACTGAAAAAAAGGAAAAGCTCCTCTAATGTGTACAACAAAGAAGCACCGAAGAAGCACCAAAGACAGAACCGGTCCAAAGCAAAAAACAAAAAGTGTAAAAATTGGACCAAACAGACGAAAAAAGCGAACCTAACAGATACGCAGTAATGCATTAGGGAAAATTTCAAAAAAAAACCCAAACTTTGCTCTCAATATAAAAAATACTCCCAAACTTTAAATTTTTTCAATCGTACTCCCAAACTTTCATTCCGTAATCAAAATTGCCCCCACCGTCTGCATCCATGAACTCACTAATGGAAAATACTGAGTTGGATGTTAACGGACCCCAAAAACCATTAAGTGGCCCCAAATGAAGTCGTTTTGGGCCTTTTAAAAAAAAAAAAAACCCTATCTTCTTCCTCCTCTAATTCTCACAGGGGAAAGAGAGAGAGAGAGAGAGAGGCGTATCCTCTGAAATGTTTGGATCCACGCCGCCACCCGTCTGAGACCACCCTATTCCACCTCAGATCCCGCTACGGCATCTCCAAATGCTTGGCACACTATGAACTACCGCGAGGCCTACGGTCTCTTTGCCTACAACGGGATCCTCTTTAACCACGAATCCATCCCCGCGGCGTGGCGAGAACTTTGTAACTCGAAAAATCACACGAGCCGTGGGCCGGATCAAGATCGGGCTGTAGAGCAAACTCTTTTTAGGAAATTTGGAGGCAGCGGGAGACTGGGGGTTTACCGGAGACTACGTGGAGGCCATGTGGCTGATGCTACAGCAGGAGAAGCCAGATGACTAGGCGACGGAGGAGGCCCACACGGTGGAAGAGTTTCTCAGGGTGGCGCTTTGGGTATGTCGGGTTGAATTGGAATGACCACGTGGTGATTGACAAGCGGTATTTCCGGCCGGCGGAGATTGATCTTGATCCGGGTTAGTGATTGAAAAGGGTTGGGTTCAGATTTTAGAGAGAGAGGAGAGAGATTGGGGGTGTTGCTTGGAGAAGACCACCACTCGCTGGAGGTGGCTCCGCCCCTCTCTCTTTCCCTCTCTTTTCCCTGTGAGAATTAGAGGAGGAAGAAGAGAGGTTTTTTTTTTTTTTTTTTAAAGGCCCAAAACGACGTCCACTTAACGGTTTTTGGGGTCCGTTAACATCCAACTCAGCATTTCCCGTTAGTGAGTTCACGGATGGAGACGGTGGGAGCAATTTTGATTACGGAATGAAAGTTTGAGAGTATTTTTGATATTGAGGACAAAGTTTGGGGGGTTTTTTGAAATTTTCCCAATGCATTATCATTAGTACTGATTTTCCTTTTTTGATTCTAGGCCAACTTATGCACATTTTGACTAGTCTCTCCTCCGATTTGATCAAAGAGAAGCCATTCACACCAAAATAAGGGGATTCAGCTTGAACCCGAAGTAAAATCTGGTCAATTGTGTGAAGAACAAATCTGATCCAACAACCAGACTAACTCTTGTTATTATTTTTGGGGGTTTGGGGGTCTAGTATAATTAGTGCCAGGCTTTTTTTAAGGATGGTAATCGTGTGAACGGAGGATTCGCCACTTACATTAGCCACACTTCCACATTCCTCTCTCTCTCTCTCTCTCTCTCACTCACTCCATTCTCCACCACAATTTTGCCATTTTTCAACACCCCATTAATTACACTAGACTAGGAGCTTATAAATGTAATAATTCAGTGCCCTACATAACAGAGATACTAAAATAATTACTCTCTCTCTCTCTCTAGATTAACAATAATTCAGTGCGTATATTGGCTGGGAAGCTATGTTGCTGTCAAGAAAAAGAATGGCTTTGGGTTTTGTTTTGGTGGTTTTGGGGGTACTGCAGATGATCATAATAATTTCAGCAGCTGGACAGATCAACAGAGCAAGTTTCCCAAATGGCTTTGTTTTTGGGACTGCCTCTTCAGCATACCAGGTTCTTTTTCTCCTTCCTTCCTTCTTCTTCATCTCCTTCTTCTTTTTCTATGGAACTTGGTTTTTTATTTATTGTTTTTTTTAACATTCAACAATAATGGATTTATTTACTCATTTCTTTTTTTTTTTCTTTTTTGAGAAAACAGATTACCTTCAAATGCCCTTCTGTAGGCTCATAAAAAATGCATTCTCGAATTTTTTTTTTTGTTGCGCGGAATTAGTGAGAGAATTTATCTTATTGCTGTAAAAATATACAGCTTAATTCATATCAATTACTACCTCTTTTTCTTCTTCTTGTGGTGCTTAATTGTCACCGTTGTTTCTTTCCAAAAAAAATAAAAAATTATCACCGTTGTTTTTCAAACGTACCGTTTAGTTACTTAAGTAGTATTTTTTTCCCAAATTAGGAAATATTATTTGTTTATGTATATGTTTAATGTTTTCTCCCGCTGTAGAAGATATTCTATGATTAGAGCATCTCCACTCTTTACCCAATTTTTTTCTCAAATTTGAGTAAAAACTTGATTTGATATGACTCCTTTCAACCCTAACTCAAATTGAACGGTGGAGATTTAATCCACACCATTGAATGACAAAAGGGTAAATAAATGTGCAAAAAAAGAGCCTTGAAAATTTGGTTCTAGATTTGGTGATGAGCAAATTTGTGAAACATTTGAGTAAAAACAAATTTGGTGAAACATTTGAGTAAAAACAAATTTGGTGAAGGATTTGATGAAGGAGTGGAATGTGATTTCTGGTGTTTTTTACTCAAATTTGAATTTGGTGAAAGATTAGATGTGATCATATGTTACATTCAACCACGGGTTTAGAAGAAAAGCGAGATTAAAAACCAAAAAAAAATCGCGCGGAATTAGTTTTAATCTTGGTTTTTACACGAAAAGATCACGTTTTTTTACCGTGATTGTTGTTATCTTTCCATCATGTTTATAAAGTGTGATAGAAAAGAGTGATAGAAAAGAGTGATTTACCATGTCACCCGGATCCATCACGCTTTTGTGGGTGACATAGAAAGTGAAAGCGTGATGTTTCTGATTTTTTGTAGTAGTGTATGAAAAGAAAAGTACTGTAGAAGATAGGTATATTTTTTTGATCACTAAGATAGGTATATTTAGTCTTCAATAGAAAAGTCGACGAGAAGGGTAACTTGGTCAATTCACGTATATTCCGTTCATGTAACTTGGTCAATTCACAAAGTTGTATTCCCTTCATATTGGCTACAAAGTCTTCAAAAGATTTGGACATATACTACACATGCATAGATATATATGCTCAATGCATATCAAGCTGTGATCTGTTTGAACATGTATTCTAGATAAGGCTATGATTGCAAATATATTGGCAAACATTGCCCATATATTCAGGGGCGGACGCATGATTTATTATTAGGGGGGTCAATAATATACAATATTTAGTCCATTCGTTTCATTTTGATGGTTTTCTATGAAGTTACATGCAAATTTTCAGCACATTTGGGGCAAGTGAATTATTTGTGCATGGGGCAAGGAACACAATGTAAAGACAACAATATATACTCCCGTGGGGCAAAATTACAAAAATAACCAAAAAAATATGCGTATCCCAGGAAGGATTTTCGGCTCTAGGGGGTCATCTGCCCCCCCTTGCCCCTACATGGGGCCGCCCCTGCATATATTGCCTTACAATCATAGTAACGACTTGCGTACAACTTTTTTTTTGGTTTGGAGGTCAACGGTGTCCAGACGACCATGCGCATACTGTGATTAATGTCCTCCTCGCTCTTGTCAAAGACAAGCTACGTCCCCTCTAAGGCTAGAGAATTCAAAAGAGAAACTTTTGCGGCCCGTTACCGAAAGGTTGTCAAGTTTCGAATTCAGAATATCTTAGTGTGTAGCTCATCTATATTACCACTTTAGCTATACCCTTGGGGGTTACATGCGTGTATTTTCATCATTGAGTTTCATTAACTTTATAGTAGGAGATAATTAGAGAGACGAAGTGAAGTGGAATAATTTCATCATTTCTCCTTCTTTGCTGAGGTAAGAAAAAAACGGA
Source organism: Vaccinium vitis-idaea (assembly GCA_963854785.1). Taxonomy (NCBI): domain Eukaryota; kingdom Viridiplantae; phylum Streptophyta; class Magnoliopsida; order Ericales; family Ericaceae; genus Vaccinium; species Vaccinium vitis-idaea. Next base: position 11,436,434 of record OY978221.1, read on the forward strand.
AAACAAAAAAAGAGTTCAATATTTATCCAATCATTGACACTTTCTTGTAGGCACCCATACCAAATAAACAATTATAAACAGATTATTTTAGAAAATTTTAGGCCAAAAATCCTCTTAGGAGATTTTACTTAGTGTGAATACCAATTAAGAGTGTTGCTATTGAGCTTGGGTCCCTAATTTTTCAAACAATATGAGTGTAACCCCGACGATTTTAAAATCCTCGTTCCTCTAATTGGAGACGTGAAAAACGTTCTCTCTCTCACTCTCTCTCAAGATTTATGAGTTCGATTTTGTTCATTCTCACTAAAAGAGAACTAGGGCGAAGAATTCCCTCCCTCCAATTGCCGAGAACATGCTAGTTTCCTGTATGAGGTCACTACACATTTTGTTATAGAGAAAGCAAAATTTAACTACCCACACTTTATCCACCAATAAGAGTGCAGTATTGACCATTTGACCGCCTTCATTTAACGAGAGTATAGTTCATTCTTTTTGGAAGAGGTCCACTAGGATGAACAAAATCATTCTCGTTGTTTAATTACAATTTTCTCTCTCTTTGCCATCGAAGCACGGGTTCCTCTCTTATTCTATCGACCCTCTCTTTTCCCGTCCAGAGTAGGCGATAGTGCCATAGCCGGAGTAGAGTTTACACCCCCATCATCGTAGGGAGAAGCAACCGATGATGAGGTCCGACGAGATATCTCATTTCCCTTTCCTTCATTCCTTGACAACCCATGATTCAAACACATAGTACAACATAAAAGCTCAATTTTTGTATTTTGGAGGGAATATGCATTATTAGGACGATTTGATCAAGGGCAGTGACGTAGCTAGAAGAACTATGCATTACTATGGGCACTATAAACATGAGCTATGAAAATAACCAGGCTTCAACAACAGCCTACACGCCCCACGAGTTGATCGTTGTTAATGATGTGATGGTGACATGCGTCTTGGAGCATGAGAAATTAATGCGAGTTTCAGACTTGTGTAATATTTTATTATTCACCCACCTAAAAGTGGAGAATATTAATCCAACATTTGTGTAAGTAAAGAATTATTTAAATAATGATAATTGTTTGGATCTCACATAATACGTGGGCGAGTGCAGGTGCGGGAGCAAGAGTGTGAAAGATTCTTCAAAAAACCTCCCGGACAACTAAAGTTAGTGAGTGCGAGGATTGAGAATGTAAGCGTAGAGCGAGAATTAAGAGTGCGAGCGAAGACCATTTTGAAGGATTGCGGGAGTAAGGGTTCAAGTAGCAAGTAAAACTAACAAAATAAGATACCCCACGGGGTAGCTCAAGAGGCAATAAGGATGAGTTGTAAACCCTGACATCTTTTCGAAACTTGTCAACCTCTTGGGGTTAGGCCACAGAAGAGAAATCTCTTGTGAGTACTTTAGTATCCACATGGATGATCTACCTTTGACCGGACCGGGGAGGAAAATAATTGAGATGCACGTAAGCTGACCCAATTATCTTTTTCCATTGGTACTAAAAGAAAAGAAAAGAAAAACTAAAAAAACAGGAAAGGACAATATGGGCACGTGCCCATAAAGCCATACTAGGCTCAATGTGGCTCCGCCACTGATTGAGGCTATAAAGAGGTCTGTACTAACAAATACCAAAGCATTTGACATTTCAAAGTGACCATATTCCCCACCCAACTGATTCCATTCGTTGATGTGCACTGAGTTCACATGTGGACAGAACCAGTTGCATGTGAGTCATGTGACCTTCATCATAACTAGCAGGAAGAATTAATTTATCGGGGGGTTTGAAGGGTATTCTGTCCAGCTTACGCACATTTCAATTATTCGTTTTTCCGGTCTGATCAAAAGTAAACCATTTACGCCGAGACTAATGGCCACAGTCAACCAAAAATAACCAACGGTTCTATATGTACAGATTGGGTGCGCTGATGGTGCACCGACCGGCGCTAGGGACCCCCTTGTGAGTCTCACTCCCACACAATCAATCCGAGCCGTCCATTCATTCCAAAATTAAATTCCGAGGGGGCTTACGTGGAAATCACCTCAATCGAATGTTCCTCGGTGCTCGATCCAAAATCACCTCATTTTGTTCAAAAAATGCCCCCTGAATTTGATTTTGGAATGAATGAACGGCTCGGATCGACCGTGTGGGACCCACAAGGGGGTCTCTGGTGCTGGTTGGTACATGGTTTGTACCAGGGGGTCGGTATCCCCGGATTTACCGAAAAATAAGCTGAGGAAATATATTTTGTGCCAAAATATGATAAAGATAGTTAAAGAGGAGAAAAGGTTTTTATAGAATCTGAAAATAATGAAGTGGCACGCACTCTCTCTGTCCGCTTTTGTTTATTTTCTTTTAGAAGAACGAGCATTTTTGTAAACACACTCCAAAAAAAAAAAAAAATTCTGTCTATATTTTTGGAATTATTCTGTCTATATTTTATTGTTTTTTATATGCAAAAACGTAAGATTTCGTTTCGATAAGATAGAACCCACTAACCATTACTGTATATAATAGTTGCTCACAATGATTTTTCTATCCGAGTAATGGTGTCACCTACATTTGGTCCCCCCATGAAATCAATTACTGCAAATTATAAGTATCTTGAAGAATTTAAGATTGGACCCAGTACTAGTACTGTGTCATTCATTGTCTTAGTATTTGTTTGGGTAGTAATTTTCATCCCTTCACTTTATATTTTACTTTCATTTTACCCCCTACGCTTCTAATTTCACTTGTTAATCTCCCTCTTTACATTTTCGATCAAATCACAATGTTCGCTTTGATGTTAGACTCCTTTAAGTTGTGGTAGGTGTGGTTGGTTTGGGTCGGATATCTGGCCACTTTATAGATTATATTGCCACACGTAAGGTTTATATATATGCCCATTGCCCATTAACGGGGGTACATTTTACTTTTTCTTGTACAAGAAAATATTCATGTTTTTTTTTTATAAATAAAATAAAATAGAAGGTTCTTAAATATGGTCATTTTAAAAAAATTGACCATGATTTCACTTAAAAAGATGCGTCCATTCATACACTTTTACTCTCATAGATGTCAAAAGATTCTTCTATGATAGTAAAATTATTGAAATAGTAGTATTGAAGTGATATTTTTTTCTAACTAAAACTAACGGCAAAAGAGACATTGATTGACCGAAACTGTGAGGTCTTGAGAGAAGCAAAATTGGAAGAACATGTCGTAAAATGACACCCACTATAAAGTGCAGGGGTACCAAGCGTACTTAATCTTAATTATTTTTCTATCCATGTAATGGTGTCCAATTAGGAATCGGGGAGTTTATCGTACATGTAAGATAATATATGAAATTTGAACTGTTGAAAATACTTTGAACAGTCTCGATCATGTACTACAACCCTGTATGACACTTCCGCCTTACATGATCCCCTGGCCAGTCAAATTAACCCATAACCCAACAATACCATAAAATAGCAGGACCACGGGTCCTGTAGGGCGGTTCCTCGTAGGACAGATCTGAACCGTCCATCTCTACAACCAATGGTTCAAAAAAACCTCTTAACTCACGGTGGAACGGTTTATTGTGCTACCAAGCTCAATGTTCTAATTCTTGGACGCTCATTTCTCACTCGAATCATTTGTCACATTTTGCAGTATGAAGGAGCAGTGAAGGAGGATGGAAGGGGACCAACAATATGGGATAAATTTGCACACTCATTTGGTAACTTTTCATCACCAAACTAAAAGAATAAGGAATTTAAGATCGTCATTGCACACTCATTTTTTATTTTTTTTTTGGTTTTGCAGGAAAAGTTGCTGATTTCAGTAACGCTGATGTTGCCGTAAACCAATATCACCTATATAATGTACGCGCATGTGAAGTCTGAACGCAAGAAAGTAATTTATTTGTTTTACTGCTCAAACTGGGAGGTTTTTGTTTGAAAACAGGAAGATATACAACTTATGAAGGACATGGGAATGGATGCATACAGATTCTCAATTGCCTGGTCTAGGATTTTCCCTAGTAAGTTATCTCTATCACTGTCTTCTGATATAATAAGAACTCAGGCCCGGCCCTAAGAAATTCGGGGTTCCAGACAAACTTATAAATGAGGGCCCTATATATTTTAGCACAGTAAGCGAAATTCAAAAAATGGGGGCTGTGGAGTCTTGAACCCTATCCAAAAGGGTGCAAGAGTGGTGCTTTTCCACTGTTCTAACATTGCTTTTGTAATATAATGCGCTGCATTTATTATATAATACAACTTCAAAAGTATATCAATTGGGGCCCTAAAAATGAGCTATTTTTGGTGGGTCCCAGACCCACCAAAAATAGCTCGGGCCGGCCCTGTAAGAATTGATTCACTAAGGACATATGGAAGTGCTCAGACAGAGAAAATAAACGGACTCCTTGAGAGCTACTTAAGGAACTTTTTTATGAACTAGAACGACCGGAGCTATTCGATATTGCTAAGTGTTTATATAGCTTAACAACCAAAAAACTTTGCGTCGAACTTGTGCCTCTGGCCACGGGGCAACGGCCTCTTGTGACTTGACAAAGTAGCCTGTTCTTGTGGTAATATGATACTACATATTCTCTCTGTCCCAAATTTCTCGTCCACTTTCACTATTCACGACATTTCAAAAAATTGTAAAAAACATTATAGATTGAAAGATATAAGCAATTGAAAAATGACACGCATGCCGAAAAATAGACAAGAAATTCAGGCCGGAGGGAGAATCTAACTTCTCAGCCAAACAATTACCATTTTTCGATTTTTTGTTGAGTACAATTGAAAGGCTCTAGCTAAAATGAACTTACAAAACAGAGCATTAACAATGCTACCCAATACTCTGTTCTTTGTGTCCATGCATATGCACAAGGTTCATACACTTCTATATATAAATAACATGGATCCTGAGAAATTCGCAGCATGTTTAATCAATCTTCGTATAAAATCACGGTCATTTAGAATACTACGATTTTATCTACGGTCCTTAATATTATTGCAGATTTAATTTTTCCTAATTTCCTGATCCTAAAAGAAGTATTTAATCGAAACAAATAAAGAAAAAAGTTTCTTACGCTGTTCCTCAATTTTTTTTAGCTGGAACTGGGGAAATTAATCAGGCAGGAGTTGACCACTACAACAATGTTATCAATGCTTTACTTGCCAAAGGTATATATGCTTATTGCTTTCATTCAATTTTAACTACTATATACGTAAATAAGTATACATGTTTATTTTTTTGGAAACTGGGACCCTGGTGTGCGGCATCCGAGCTGTCGGATGTGTTTTCAACAGTCTTGATTTCATCTTGGCACTTTGCAGATTCCAACCGTTCATTGCCAAGACAAAAATCCGAGCCATTGATTGCAGAGATCAATGGCTCGGATGCACACACCAGAACCGCACACCAACACCCCGAGTGAGATGTAAATTTGTAATTTTGCATGACTCAGGAATCGAACCATATGTAACGCTCTACCATTGGGACCTTCCTCAAGCCTTGGAAGACAGATACAAAGGATGGCTTAACCCTCAAATCATGTAAATCAATTACTATCTTTGTCTCCCTTATTTTGGGCGCAAAAGTACCAAAGATTTTAAAGATATGGAAAAATGACACAAATATTGTTTTTTTCTGTTCTTTTTCAAAATTTCAGAAAGGACTTTGCGATATACGCAGAAACATGTTTTCAAAAATTCGGGGACAGAGTGAAGCATTGGATTACATTCAACGAGCCTCACACGTTTACCACACAAGGCTACGACGTGGGTCTCCAGGCTCCAGGCCATTGCTCCGTCCTCCTCCTCCCCTTCTGCCGAGCTGGAAATTCCAGGACTGAGCCTTACATTGCTGCCCACAACGTTCTCCTTTCCCATGCTACTGTGGCAGATATTTACCGAAAGAAATACAAGGCACGATTTTTTGTTAGAAATAAATGATATAAACTACTCCATACAAGAGAGAAATTTAACTTCGCGAATAGCAGAACTTTGTTATTAATCTAAAACCGATTGTTGAACAGGCAAAACAGCGTGGAGCGATTGGGTTAGCATTTGATGTGATTTGGTATGAGCCGGCTACAAACTCCGCGGATGACCTAATAGCAACACAAAGGGCTCAAGATTTTCAGTTAGGCTGGTAATACCTCATTACTTTTATTTCTAGAAAGTGTTTAAAAACTAGTTTACGATGACTGGCAGAGGGCTTGATGTTGAATTATTGCAGGTTTATTGAACCTCTGATTTTGGGAGATTACCCTAAAACAATGATCAGTAGAGTTGGAGACAGGTTGCCAAGATTTACACAAGCAGAATCTGCTCTTCTCAAGGGGTCCTTAGATTTTGTGGGCATAAATCACTACACAACATTTTATGCAAGGAATGATACCTCTAACATAATTGGATTTCTACTCAATGACGCTTTCTCGGACTCCGGTGCCATTACCCTCCGTAAGTATATATAAGCTAGAGACACAATTTTAAAATGCAACTCCTGGCACTACTGTATCCGAAACCCGTTGCATCTAACAGTGTCGGACACAATTGTGTCTTGATGTTTTAAAGTTGTGTTCCTATGCTTTTTGATATAACAATCCATCTATTTGCTCTGACTCTTTTATGCTAATCTTTAGCTTTACCCTTTGTAGTATTCAAATACTCTGCTCTGAAATCTGTGTTTCCTTCTTTTTATTTTCAGCGTTCAAAGATTTAAAGCCAGAAGCAGACCGGGTATGTATTCTAAAGAAGGGCCATAGTAGTCCATAGGGTTGCAAACGAACTGAGCTTCTCGTGAGCACCTCGTGGCTTGGTTCGTTAAGGCTCGGCTCTTTTATTAACTGAGCCGAGCTTGAGCTCGAGTTTTAAGCTCGTTTAGTAAACGAGCTCGGTAAAGTTCGGCTCGACTTGTTTATGTAGGCTTGGCTTGTTAAGTAAATTACCTTATGTCGTCTCGTTAAGAGCTTGGCTCGTTTATGAACGAGCCAAGGTTGAGCTTGATTTTTGGCTCGTTTACTCGAGCTCTACAGAGCTCGGCTTGGCCCGGCTCGTTTACCCCCTAATAATCCATAATTTCATTTATTGATTAGATTCGGGATGAGTTTGGACTGTCCTTTTTCCAACAATTTATCTGTACTCTGTAAATATTTATTTTTTTCCGATTAGTTTAATCCAGACGAATAAAAAAACAGCAAAAAAAAATACTTATTATTTTTGAAAATCAATCTATTGCCACTCTTAAACGTTTAGTTAATCTTATATTGTGGTTTTATTTAAATGTAGGCAAATTCGATATGGTTATACATAGTGCCTCATGGGATCAGAAGCTTAATGAATTACATCAAGGAAAAGTATGGCAACCCTCCAGTCATCATCACTGAAAATGGTAATCTTCTGAATGCAAAATGTAACCCTGCATCGAGTTTTTTCTCTTTTTTTTTTTTTGTGGTGATGCAAGGTATTCCGAACCAGTTTACGTGCACTTCGGACTAATTCTTATTACCCCTCCCACAGCCGTTTCTCATATTTACGCGTGTGTGAGTGGTTACTAGTTAACTAGTTGTATCCGATGGAACATTTTTTTCTCTTTTTATTTTCACATTGGAAAATATGGAATTGCATTTTGATAACAAGATTGATTTGATTTTGTATTTATTTTTCAAGCCATATGACAAACTAAACCTTTTTTCTTTTCTTTTGAATGGATTTCCAGGAATGGACGACCCGAATAACATATTCATTTCGCGAAAAGATGCACTGAAGGACGAAAAAAGGATCAAATACCACGACGAATATCTCTCGAACTTGTTAGCCTCAATTAAGTACGTAACCTTTCTTATATGCATGCGCGCGCTACCATGCCACTCCCTAACGAGCAATAGTTTTGTGTGTCACAAAATTGCAGGGAGGATGGATGCAATGTGAAGGGTTATTTCGTGTGGTCTCTAATGGATAACTGGGAGTGGGCAGCAGGATTCACTTCACGATTTGGTCTCTATTTTGTGGATTACAATGACAAGCTGAAGCGTTACCCTAAGGATTCGGTTCAGTGGTTCAAGACTTTCCTCACTAACGCATAGTTTACCAAAGAAATTGGCGCGCGCTTGATTGGAACGACTGGTTTCCATATCTTGTCTGCGTCCAATCCCCAATTCTTGTTCACCCCGGATGATCCGTCTTGGGTGAATTGTGACCTCGTATGATTGTTACCTTAACCTTCCTCACATTTCCTTCATTTTTAAGCCAGCCCATTATAAGGTTACAGAAGTTGATTCAATGCTGCAAATTTCAGCTACAAAATTAAGTACTCTGTTAAATAATTGAGATGTAAAAGCCTAAAAGGGTTGTTTCGCATGCATTTGTTTTTTTTTTTTTAACCATTTACTACTACCATTTATAAACTATAAATGACTCCCAATTGATACATAAACATGCATTGATACATACAAACTCAAAAATGTTTATATTGCTTGGTGAAACTCTTTTGTTTTTGGACAGTGAAGGAATTTTTTTTATATATGTAATACAAATACATCTTGAAGATTTCACGAACTAAAGGCACCAGTGACGTGCATCAGGAGAATTGAATGAGATAGTGAAAATGGGAACAGTAAAATATATAGGAGTTTCAAGATGCACGCTGAGAGGTAACTTTGCTAAGACGTGCTTAAAGCCTTTATCTCTTTCCTAGTCGATCCCAAGCCCGGATAATGGAGGAGGGTTATGCGTTAGGTAGATTGATAGCATGTAGAAGACCCATCATGATCTTTATGACATTAATCCTAACCCTTGGGAGAGCTCAATCGCAAAAAAAAATTCATGTAGTCGACCCCAACTGATTGAGAAGTTAGGCTTGGTTTGGTTTATACATGCTGAGAGGTCAATCCAAACACATTAAAATAAGATAAAACTCCAATATATTTTTTTTGGTAAATTACCTTTTCATTGAGGGAAAATTTCAAAAAGACCCCTATTCGTTCACCCCAATGTCCCCAAAACACCTATCCTTTCATTTATTTCAATTAGACACCTATCCTTGTCCACCGTTATTAAATTGGGTCCCCGACCCAATTTACCGTCCAAATTTGGACGGAAAACTGCCAGCTGGAATTTTTGGATGATGAAATGGCACATACAAGTTGAGATGGCGAAATACTCATCTCTCTCTCTCTCTCTCTCTCTCTCTCTCTCTCTCTCTCTCTCTCTCTCTCTCTCTCTCCTGTGTGTTGTGTGTGTGTGTGTCAAAAGAGACTCCACCCATAACTCACCCACCGCCACTTTATTTGTGTAAACCCAACATACCTAACCCCAGTTGTCACCGGACCAAGCCTCCCCATTACCTTATGGCAGTCCTCCGTTGTGGCGGCGGCGCTCAGGTAGGAAATCCGAAGGCCCTTTTCTATCTCGATCAAAATTTGGTGCCCAATTGATGGGTCAATTGTAGACTGGGTTTTGGGTTTGATTTAGATTTCTTGAATCGGTTTGAAGAAGTTTGGGTATTGCATTTGTTGTTGGGGGGTTTTGATGAGTTCATTATTGTTGTTGAATTGGTGATTGTCGTGAGAGAGATGAGAGTTAAAGAGGACTGAAATTATGCAAAGGTGAAACAAGTCCTAGAGGGGGGGTGAATAGGACTATCAATTAAAAATCCAATGTTACCAAGTGATTCACATTCACCCCAATTCCATGGCTATTTAATCAAACCAACAATTCCAATGCAAAGTAAATAAAGCAAAGACACAAAACACGAGGATATACGTGGAAACTACTTAGGGTCTAAATACCCTAAGCATAAAACCACGGCCTAATCTACTAATTGCTATAAATCAAAAGGTTAAATCAAGAGTAACAAGATTAGGAATTACCAACTTGCCCCAAGCTACACCTAACTCCACTCCTTGATTTAGCTCCCCGAGCCCCTTCTTGATTCCATAGCCTCCACGAGTCCAACACTCCTCGATCTCCGTATCAAAGACGGCTCTGGATCATCCGGCCACGTAGATATGTTGGCAACACACCATGATGTATGAAAGATATGATTTTTATGAAGATTTTTGAAAAACAAAATCAACCTAGAGTGGATCCATGGAAAGCAAGACCCTAAATTGAAGAAAGATGAGATGAGCTAGCTCAAATCATCAAGAACATCAAGTTCCACAAAAAGAGAGGGGATGAGACTTTCTCTCTCTACAAGGGGGCTGATTTTTTCAGTCAAGAGCATGCCCTAAAATGAGAGAAAAAGAGCTTATATAGTGCACAAATTCGGAGCCCTTAAGTAAACCTCTCAGAACATGACACGTCACCAACACGGGCTACCAGACGCGTGTAAACGCTTTGTGAGCGCAGCGGCCAATAGAAGGCACACGGGCTAGTAGACGCGTGTAAACGCTTTTCGAACGCTATGAGGGATTAAACAAGATGGAATTCAAATGCCTTTCACAAAATCATGATTTAGGAAGTGTATCAATGCAATTGACTAATCAAAACTCATATGGCCTAAACCATGATAATCAAAACTAATGCAAATATGACATGCACGAGTATACCTTCCCGGATTGAGCTTTGAAACACTTGACAAGGCATTGACTTGATCATGAAGCTTGTAATCTTCTCGAATGGAGCATCTAGACTCAAGCCCTAAAAACTCTACTTCCCGAAACCCCATAAGCAAATTACATACACGGAAAGGCTTGACATAACCCGGAAAACGCCAACAAAACTAACAAGGACAAAGAGGAAAACATTGGCAAGAACAACAACAATAGCTGCTGCTGTGGCGGGGAGTTTTGTTGTTTGGCATAGAGTAAAAGAGAAAGGGAGAGAAGAAAAGAAAAGAGGTGAGGAGAGGGGAGGGTGGAGGTGTTCAGCGACTGCAAACATGGCTGCTACTGCTTTTGTCTCCTTTTTTTTCATTTTTGAAAAAGAAAAGCCGAGAGGGAGAGAGATCAAGGAGGGAGAGATTAGTGTTGTAGAGGGAGAGAGTTGTCGGACGCGAAAGTGACCGGAGTGGTACGGCTCACTGGAGTGAGTGGTGGCCGAATGGAGTGGATGGAGTGGGTGACTGCTTTTGTCTCCTTTTTTTTTTCTTTTATTCCCCCAAAACATACCACCTCAGCAAAAAAAATTGCCAGCTGGGCAGTTTCCGTCTAAATTTGGACGGTAAATTGGGTCGGGGACCCAATTAAATAACGGTGGACAAGGATAAGTCATGTCTAATTGAAATAAACGAAAGGATAGGTGTTTTTGAAATTTTCCCTTTCATTGAAGCAAACCAACAAAAACAGGACAAGTTTGATATAGACTCCAAAACACTAGCTGACCAGAACAAGCCAAACACAGAAACAAGGCCAATATGGCCACACCTAATCTAATACTCCAGACAAGGAAACATAACAGAAATAACAAAAACAATCAATATTATGGCCCAAACACAGCCTCAAAGAAACAAGGCCAACGTGACCACACCTAAACTAATACTCCAGACAAGGAAACGTAACAGAAATAACAAAAACAATCAATACTATGACCCAAACAGTCCCTACCCTAGGACTAAGATTCCAGTCTCTTGTTCACATCAGTGGATGTGAGACTTCTCCAACCAGTCATGCAAGCTCTGGCTTCCTCAATGATTTGCAAATCAAGCATAAGATAGCTGCAGGTAAAGATTGGCAGATTGCCCTTGAAAAAGCCTTCTGTTCCTCCCCTCCAAAGCCAGTAAACTGGGACCGGGATCGGTGCTACGCACTGCGCTGCGACGTGCAACACATACTACAGCTGTCTATCTTGGAAATCAATGGTTTGGATTATGTGAAGCTTTAGTAACTGTAATAGAACAATTTAACCGGTATGAGAGCGTTTGCGAATCCAGACCATTGAAAACACTTTTGGACGGCTGGGATGCTGCACAATGGACTTCAACCGCTAAACTTAAAACATGTTAGCAATTATATGTAATAAATTGGATATTTCTGCTTAGTAGTGAAATTTCAAATTATTTTCCTTCTTATTTTGGGGAGACATGGGAAATGCATCCGAGGGAGTTCGAATTCTAGCTAGATAAACTTTATTTTTGATAACTTAGGTGTCCGGGCCGGATATTGCTCATTATAAACCAAAATAAAGCTTAAGTTGTCATATAATATTCACAAGTCTCCGGCCAAATGAACTCATGGCTTTTGCTTTCAAGCTCAGCCAACTTCTGTTTTATTTGGGACGTGGAATGGATTAGACTAGAAAAGATTCAATCACTTAATTATTATTTTTCTATTAAAGTGGAGTAATAGATAAGATGATAGGTGCCTTCAAAGCAAGCTCTTCAACATTTCTGAGGATGATTAATAAAAGTGTACGTATCTTTTCTTGGTCAAAAAAGAAAAATACCTGTAGATTGATTATATCCAAAAAAGACCATAAATTAATGTAAATATGAGAAATTAAGAGCATCTCCTATCAATATCTAAATTTCAATTTGAGAGACCGGCTGTGACATAATGAGGAAAATTTTGTAATTTGTCCCGTCTTTTATTTTTCAATTTTTTGGAGACTCAAGTCTCTATTTTGGTCTCTGAATCTCTAAAAGGATGATGGATCCCTCCAATATACGCTCATAAAGTACAAAAAATTGAAGAAAAGAGGAGACTAAATACAAAATCTCCACTCATTATGTCGTATCCAGTCTCTGAAATAGGGATATATAGATTGATAGGAGATGCTCGAATGCGTGTTTAATTTCGCCTTTATCAACAAGTGCAAAACTAAAACTCCTATTAAAAAAAACTGCTCGGATCAAGCTCTTCCCAGTCATTTTTTTTTGCTGATTTCTCGCGTGAACCCTTAAAAACACCTTCTAAACACATTAGACGGTTCGGATCCTTGTCATTTGGCCGGGAAGGGGGTGGTGTGGACGTAAAGTTTGGTCAGGGAGTCCTGACCCTATATATATATATAGGCAAATTTTCTAATAAGGATCTCCCGGATTTAAGAAAAAATGTAATTTTTTCACTTAAAAAATTATTTTTGGGAAAGCCGAACCGTCCAATGTGTTTAAAAGGTGTTTTCAAGGGTCCACGCGAGAAATCTTCAAAAAAAAAAAAAAATCGGGAAGGGGTTGATCCAAGCAGTTTTTCGCAAAAATTGTATATTTGAACACATTGGACGGTTCGGATCGTCAAAAAAATGCTCGGATCATAGGGGTCCGCAAGTCCGGAGTCCAGACTAGAAGCGGCCCATATATATATATATATATGCCCTTCACGCGATCCAACTGCTCACAATTGTTTTCTCGCATTTTTTTTTATTATGAGGGAGCCTTCATAGGAAATTTCTTGTATATATATTTATATAGGGGCCTACTTAAGGCATGACGTGAGGGAGCCTAATTAGTGTGTAATGCGTGTTTAATTTCGACTTGATAAGTGCAAAACTGAAACTCATATTACAAAAAACAACAGTGATACATACACTCCCTCCCCAGCTACACCCTCTCTCACATGGGGTGTGGGGCCCACATGGGGACCCCACACTCCATGTGAGAGAGGGTGTGACTGGGAGTGGTTGGGGGAGTGTATATATCATTTTTGTAAAAAATAATTATATAGGAACCCACTTAAGGCATGACAATGACATAAGGGAGGGAGTCCCCTAATCCTAGCCACCTTCTTTCTCTCCTCCTTTCTCCTCGACCTAGGTTTTCATCACCCTAATACGACGGCAGTATGGGAAGGTTTTACACTTGATGAGTGTTTTTCTTCTTCTCACGTGATAGATATTTTTTCTCGTTGCAATAACCCCTCATTCCGATAAAGATTTTCTCTCTGGATCCCAAATTTGAGAGTTTCTTTGTGCACTCTATTTCCTTTCTATTCGCTTCTCCTTTATCATCGAGATGTCGTTTCAAGTTCCGGCAATGGTACAGTGGTGATAATGGTCCGATGATGAAGCAAGACAGTGACGATAGTGGTTCGATGATCGATTATATCAGTGAGATTGGCTTGTCATCATTGTGTGGACATGATTATTGGGGATACCTAACGCCTCTCAATTTATGTGCGTGACACGCATGACTTCTTTGGGCACAATGGTTGGTATCAGAGCAACATTGTGAGATTAACGTCTCTGCGAAACGCAATTGAAGCTATGTTCGAAGCTCGCCATAAATTGAAAGTGAACGAAGTCGGTTTTTGACAACTGGGTTGCCTTTGTCTAGTCAAGACGAAGGGACTGGTGGTTATCTGATCGTCGAACAAAGTCAGAGACTAGATGACGGGCCAACCGAATCCTGTGTGTGAGAGGTGCGTTAGATATAGACATGCGAGTGAGGCGTACACGCCTTCTAAAGGAGAAAGACAGACACGTTGTGCCATGTTCGATCCCCTGTCAAAGCCATGTCCTCTCAACTGGGTGGTGTCAGCGCCATGTCAGTGTTCTGTAAACGCCACGTTGTATATATTGCTGCAATATCAGCAGCCGTAAGACGCGTGGAAGCCTTGTCAAATTTTAGGGCTGAGTTAGCAAGTCCAGTCAACATGGAATATTTCTGTAATTCAGGTTGCTTTATTAATGATATTTCTATCTCTTTATCGGAAAAACATGGAATATTTCTTGGGCTTTGGAATATTCGAGATTCATTTTTTCCTTCAGTTCGGAGCTGACATTATCAGTGGCGGGACACAAGAGGGGGAGGTGGCATGTGTCACCCCCGGTTCCCGGTTTCTTAAATCTGCATGTCTAGTCTAGCAGTTCGGTGTTTGGTCTTCTGCATAAGACGTTGTGGGTTCGAGTTTTGAAGTCATTATTTTTACGCCACATTAATTGAGTCTTGCTCTATCCTTGGATTTGCTTCAGCATAGATATTAGTCGAATCCATTTGTGTTTTTGTTTTTTTTATTATCATAATAGAACCCATTTGTTTGGATTTGCTTCCTTGAGTTCAATATTGTAGCTTTGAAACTAAAATAATTTAATTTTCCAACGTAGTCCAGTTTGTCAAGATAGATGGAAAAACCATTAACAAACTTCCTAATTGAGTTAAATATTGTAGCTTTGAAACTGAAATACCGTAAGAGAGTTCGAGCAAGCTTTTATTTCTTTTTCACAAACAAAGCCTACGACAAAAACCTAACAATTACATGACTTTAAACTTAATTTTCTTCTTCATATTTTTTCATTGAAGCAAATAAACAAAAACAGGAAAAGTCTGATACAGACTCCAAATCATTAGCTGACCAGAACAAGGCAAACACAGCCTCAAAGAAACAAGGCCAATATGGCCACACCTAATCTTATACTGGAGACAAGGAAACATAACAGAAATAACAAGAACAATCAATACTAGCTATGACCCAAACACAGCCTCAAAGAAACAAGGCCAACATGACCACGCCTAAACTAATACTCCAGACAAGGAAACATAACAGAAATAACAAAGACAATCAATACTATGACCCAAACACCCTACCCTAGGACTAAGATTCCAGTCCCTTACTAACAGTTTGTTCACATCAGTGGATGTGAGACTTCGCAAAGCAGTCATGCAAGCTCTGATTTGCAAACCAGGCATAGGATAGCTGCAGGTAAAGATTGCCCTTGAAAAAGCCTTCTGTTCCTCCCCTCCAAAGCCAGTAAACTAGGTCCGGGGTTTGTGCTGTGCACTGCGCTGCGACGCGACGTGCAGTGCATACTACATCTGTCCATATTGGAAATCAATGGTCCGGATTCTGTGAAGCTTTATTATTTGTAATAGGACACTTTTTTTTTATTTTTGTCATTTGTCATTCTTAATCTATTACATGGGGGAGGGAGGAATGAGACTCGATCCCGGGATGCAGTGTGGGGCATGCAAGAACTCTACCGCATGAGCTAGCCACCACTTGCTGTAATAGGACACTTTGACAGGTAAGAAAGCGTTTGCGAATCCGGACCATTGAAAACACTTTTGGACGGCTGAAATACTGCACAGTACAGACCCCGGACCCCAGTAAACTCGAATACTTAATCTGCCTTTTGCTTTCAAGCTCAGCCAACTTCTGTTTTATTTGGGACGTGGAATGGATTAGACTAGAAAAGATTCAATCACTTAATTATTATTTTTCTAATAAAGTGGAGTATTAGATAAGATGATAGGTGCCTTTAAAGCAAGCTCTTTAACATTTCAGAGGATGATTAATAAAAGTGTACATTATAAGAATGCTTTTCTTCCTGAAAGTGTTCAAAAACTTTGTCGATTGAGCACGTACATGTTATTCAAATGACATACGGTGGGATTATGAATTTTAAAATGAAATAATGTAAATATGAGAAATTTGTAAGATCATCTCATATCAATGTCTAAATTTCAATTTTAAAGACCGGATGTGACATAATGCGGAAAAATTTGAAATGTGTCCCCTCTTTTTTTTTTTTTTTTTTTTTCTCTATTTTTTGGAGACTCACATCTCTATTTTGATCTCGAATATCTGAAAGGATGATGGATCCCTCCAATATACACTCATAAGGTACAAACAGTTGAAGAAGAGGAGACAAATTACAAAATCTCCACTCATTATTTCATATCCGGGAAATAGAGATACATAGATTGATAGGAGATGCCCGAATGCGTGTTTAATTTCACCTTTATCAACAAGTGCAAAACTAAAACTCATATTAATATATATATATATATATATATATAGGGGCCCACTTAAGGCATGACGTGAGGGAGCCTAATTAGTGTGTAATGCGTGTTTAATTTCGACTGGATAAGTGCAAAACTGAAACTCATATTAAAAATATTAATATAGGGACCCACTTAAGGCATGCCAATGACACAAGGGAGTCCCCTAATCCTAGCCACCTTCTTTCTCTCCTCCTTCCTCCTCCCTCGACCTAGGTTTTCATCACCCTAATACGACGGTAGTTGGGGAAGGCTTTACACTTAATGAGTGTTTTTCTTTTTCTCACGTGATAGCCGTTTTTTATCGTTGCAATAACCCTCATTTCCAATAAAGATTTTCTCTATGGATCCGAAATTTGAGAGTTTCTTTGTGCCCTCTTTTTCCTTTCTATTCGCTTCTCCTTCATCATCGAGATATCGTTTCAAGTTCCGACAATGGTACAATGGTGAAAATGGTCCTTTGTCGTTTCAAGTTCCGGCAATGGTACAGTGGTGATAATGGTCCTTTGATGAAGCAAAACAGCGACGATAGTGGCTCGATGATCAATTAGATCAGTTTGTCATCACTGTGTGGACATGATTATTAAGGATACCTAATGCTTCTTAATTTATGTGCGTGAGTGACTCCTTTGGGCACAATAGTTGGTATCAGAGCAACGTTGTGAGATTAAGATCTCCGCGAAACGCAATTGAAGCTATGTTCGTGGCTCAACAGAAAGTGAAAGTGAACGAAGTTAGTTTCTGACAACTGGGTTCCCTTTGTCTAGTCACTGGTGGTTATCTGATCATCGAACGAAGTCAGAGACTAGATGACGGGCCAATCGAATCCTGTGTGTGAGAGGTGCGTTAAATATAGACGTGCGAGTGAGGCGTATGCGCCTTCCAAAGGAGAGAGAGAGAGAGAGAGAGAGAGAGAGACGTTATGCCACATTAGATCCCCTGTCAAAACCACGTCCTTCCAACTGGGTGGTGTCAGCGCCATGTCAATCAAATTTTAGGGCTGAGTTAGCAAGTCCAATCAACATGGAATATATTTTGGGCTAGCTAATTTGGAATATATATTTTTTCTCGACATTCTGGATCAAACTATAAGCTTTCGTTTGCAATATTTGCTCTCGACATTGCTGGAGCACGTGTTTTATAGCTTGGAAGGCTAATATTTGGAGGTCTAGAGTCAACCAAGAGCCCGAAGAACCATTGTTTCTTTCATTTCTTGCTTTGAGGTGAGCTTAGCAAGATGACGGAGGTCAGTTAGGGGTGCCAAATGGGCCGAGTCGGCATGGGCACAACACGTTCCAAGGTGGCACGGCATGCCACATGCAGGGTCTAATCCTGGCATGGCACGACACGACACGGTCTTTGTGGGCACGTGTCACGACAAAGGCACAAAAATGAGGGTGCATGGCACGACACGACACGGTATTCGACGGGCACGACACGGGCACGACACGAAGTGGGATGGGGCACGAGTCACGACACGGCACGAAACTGTTCTAGCACGACACAGCACGGGCACGGAACTAGGACGAGAATGGCACGGCACGGGCACGACACATCACGGATTCACAGTTCTAGCAAGGCACGGCATGGCACGAAACGAGGCATGGAAAAACAAAAATAAAAAAAGTTATTAAATAAACAAATAAACAAGGAATTGATTAAAGAAAATTGGAAAAATGAAAAGATGCAAAAAAAAAAAAAGTTGATTAAAGACCAAAAATAAAGGGAACATATCATTATAATTTTATTTTTACGTCCCAAAATGATAGAACTTATAGAAATAATATAAATTAAATTCTTCTACAAAAAATTAATTAAAAATTCAAATTAATAGAAATTAAATTCTTTTAATAAATTTGAATTTGATTATACAAATTATAGGAATTAAATTATGGAAATTATAGAAATTAAATTCTTTTAATAAATTTGAATTTGATTATAGCAATTATAGAAATTAAATTATGGAAATTATAGAAATTAAATTATGGAAATTATAGAAATTAAATTATGGAAATTATAGAAATTTTAAATTATGGAAATTATAGAAATTAAATTATAGAAATTATCAAATTAAATTATAGAAATTAATAAATAATATAAATTAATCAAATTATAGAAATTACATTATAGAATTTAATTTACAAAAATACTAAGTTTATTTAACTAAAATAAGCAATAAACTTCAAAATCCAGACCTCCAATTTTCGGAAAAAAGTTCGACGATCTGAACCATTAGATGTGTTTAAAACGTGTTTTTAAGGTTCTACGGGAGGATTTGGCGAAAAAATACTACCCGTAAGGGTTTGATCGGAGCAATTTTTGATAAAACTGCTATATGAAAAATTGCTTCGATCAAGCCCTTTTGGGAAGTTTTTTTTTTGTTTTTGCCAAAACCTTGCATTGGACCTTATAAACACGTTTTAAACACATCTAGCGGTTCTGATTTTCAAAAAATAGATTAGGTGGTCTTGAACTGGTGCATTATAGTGTTCAAATGCCACTGGAAGCACTGAATGTGTTCCGATCGTGTGGTTACCGACATCGGATGATCATCAATTTTGGGGGGAAAGATAGAATTGATAAAATGTTAAATCGTATCGGTTTAGATCAAACATTCAAGAAAACATGTCTGCATCCACCATTCAATGTTATACATTGAACTTACTTAGTTATGAACTAATATATACTGCTATAGTCTACTATACGTTAGCCACACGATCGCAACACAATTATGACGATCTACACCTACTATTTTGTTTGTCTTGGTGTTTTAATAAACCTCACCAAATTTTGGGTCAATCGGATTTTGAAAGCCCCTTCATCGGGAGATTCGGGACGTGGGAATCATTAGTAGGAAAATATTTGTTAACTCCGATTCAAGCATACAGAGATAATAAATTTACTTAATTTTTGACATGAATAATATATTCCATCCTACAAAAAATATAGAAGGTTCCGATTTTCATAACATAACTCGAAAGGCCCTCGAATGATGCATCGTAACTTTACGAGGATTTTGCACACACGTAATGCCATGTACTGCACACACATAATCACACACACTATATATAATTTTTTTTCCTGGCCTAGGGCCTGCAAACTCAAACCGACAAACCCTAACTCTCTCTCTCTCTCTCTCTCTCTCTCTCTCTCTCTCTCTCTCTCTCTCTCCGAATCTGGTTATCCGATCGTTGGCCACTTGGCCCGTCATCCCGTCTCAATGGCCAAACGTATCTTCTCTCTCTGACTCTCTCTTGAGTGTTGACAGTCGAACCCTCTCACTATATGAGCCAAACCCTCTCACTCTCACACTTCACAGTCACAGATTAACGTCTGTGTGTGTGTGTGTGTGAGTGTGTGTGACTAGCGTACTATTGTACTAGGGTTTCGGATTAAGGGTTTGATCCTATTCCTAGGGTTGAGATCGATTTGGGTTTCATCCTATTCCTAGGGTTTCAGATTGATTTGGGTTTCATCCTATTCCTAGGGTTTGAGATCGATTTGGGTTTCATCCTATTCCTAGGGTATGAGATCGATTTCATCTTAGGGTTTGAGATCGATTGCATCCTCAGATCCTCGGGTTTCAGAACGATTTCATCCGATTGCATCTTAGGGTTTCGATTTATTTGGTATTCTGGTAAGATTTGTTTGTTTATTTATTTATTTTATTCGATTGCATCGTAGCCCTAGGGTTTCATAACGATTTGTTCATTCAATTTAATCATTTAATTTGTTCTTATTATTATTATTTTTTTGTAGATAGATGCTCGTAGCCCCCACTCTTTCACTTCTGATGATGAACCCACCAGCAACAGGAAACCCTGTTGCACCACAGGGTATGGAGTCTGTAGGTGAAACTGCTTCAAACATTGTGCACTCTGGAACAGGACCTTCAGGTTCTACTCCAACAGATTCAACTCCTACAACTTTTAGGTCGTAGTGGTTCAAAGAGGCAACGTACATCATGGGTATGGAATCATTTCACTATAGATAAACACTTCAAGGATAAAAAATGGTATTGACATAGGACCTAGGGCTTATGCAATTATTGTGGCATAAATTATAGTTGCTGTAGTAATCATGGCGTAGGGCAGCATAGTAGACATATTAGAAGTAAGCATAAAGATAAAATACCTGAGCTCAGTGGTGAATCTGATAGTAGTTTGCTTAATTTCATTTATTCAAAAGAAAAATGAGACATGGACTGGCCTATTATGTAGCTGCAGCAGAACAACCATTTACTTTTGGTGATGATATTAGATTTGAATATTTTATCCAAAATTGTCTAAATCTTTCATTTGCTAAAGTTTCTAGAAATACAACTCGTAGTGATACGAAGAAAGCTCATAGTGAAGTTAAAATTTTATGGATTAGTCAACTTGCTAGACTTGGTACAATAGGTTTTACTTCTGATATGTGGTCTGGTATAAATAATTGTGGTTATATTTGTGTGATTGCTTATTATTTAGACTCTAGTTGGATTTTGCGAAAAAAAAAATTATTACTTTCCGTTTAGTGGAGTTTCCTCATGATGTTAATCAGATTTTTGAAAGTATTATGGGTGTTTTTAGGGATTATGAAGTTGTTGATAAAGTTTTTAGCATTACTTTTGACAACCATACTGCTAATACTGCTACAATTCCATTGTTTAAAACAAATTTGACTCCTTCCTATTTTAGAGAGTTATTGCATATTCAATGTGTGTGCCATGTCATTAACTTAGTTGTGCAAGATGGTTTGAAACATATAACACCACATATACAAAAAATTAGAGCTGATGTTCTTTTTATTGGCACTTCCCCATCTAGGCAACAAGAATTTGATAAATTGTGTGCAACCCAAAAATATGAACTCTGATGTTCAAACTCGTTGGAATTCGACCTATCTTATGTTAAAATCTTGTAGGAAATATAGTGATGTAATATTTGTTTTTGTTAATCAGACGTATCGTGGTACTCCTTTAACTCCAGCAAATTGGAAAATTGGTTTTGAGTTCATGAAATTTTTGAAAGTGTTTTATGTTACTACTATAGCTTGTTCGGGTGTTCATTATCCTACTTCTTGTATCGTGCTTAATCATCTGTACAATATTAGCCTCAATTTTCGTAATCATAGGATACAACCAAATTTTGTAAATGCTTTTATAGGTATGGAAGGAAAATTCAAAAAATATTATGAAGAAATGCCACCAATATTTATGTTAGCTATAGTAATGGACCCTAGGATAAAGTTAGCAGGTGTTGAAGTGCTCTTAAGAGAGATGGTACGAATTTAGGGATTACTACTTTACCTTTTTCTGCTGTTGTGACTAATTTATTGACTTCCATGTATGCTAAATATGAATCTAAGTTTGGTGCCAATGTTGCCCGTACTGTTGCTCCTTTAACATCTTGTACAAATACCAATGATGCATCTTGGTTTATGCTTAATTCAAGTTTAGAAATAGGAAGTAGCACTGTAACTTCACGCACTGAACTTTTTAAATACTTGGACCTAGAATCTATTAGTGAGAATGACTTGATTAATTTTGATATCTTAGCCAGGTGGAAAAAAATGAAAGGACTTATCCCATTCTTTGAATCATGACACGTGATCTACTAACACCTCCTGTGTCTTCAGTGGCATCTGAATTTGCTTTTAGTGCAAGTAAAAGAGTGTTGGATGAGAAAAGGAGCAGACTAGCTCTAGACATTTTGGATTGTCTCATGTGCTTAAAAGATTGGGAGGATGCACGCCTTGGAATTGAAAAAGACTCAGGTAAAGATGAATTCAGAGGCTATTTTGCAGACTCTAATATAGATAGTGATTGATGGTATTTGTTTTGTACTTATTATTCATTTATTCTGCTGGGGTTGTATCTGTGGCTTATTCATTTCAGTATGTGGGCTGAAGTGGGTGTTGTGGCAACTTATGAAGGCCTTAAATGGCAACATGATGTTGCCCCCACTTCAGTTTATGTGTGTGTGGGTCTTAAATGGCAACTTAATGTTGTATCCATTTCAGTTTTTGGCTATGATGAAAAATACCTGAGCCAAAAAATGTATGAATTTGTTTCTTAGGCCAATGATTATTGTCTATTGATTTGTACGATGAGGCCAATGATAGTTTAAATTTTAAACATCAAATTGAGTTAGGGTTTGTTAGTTTGAGTTGTTGCTGGCCCTAGGCAGCAGAAAAAAATGTTTATATAGTGTGTGTATGTGTGTGTGCAGTACATGGCATTACATGTATGCATGGCCAATGACGATGTAAGATGAGGCGAAGAATTTGATAAATTGAGGCCAATGAGACAATGATAGTTCCTGTTTGAACAGTTTGATGTTGGATGGAATGATGGCTATGCATAGCATGTTCCTGTTTTTATAGTTTAAACATGCAATGTATGTTCTGAGAATCCGAGTTATGACTTTTATGAATTATCTTATGTGGATTATGGGTTGAACACATTTTGTTTCCTGGATTTTGGGTTTGAAACCAGTTTATGGGTTTAAAACCAATTTTCTAGGTTCAAAACCATTTATTATGTGGTTTCTGGGTTGAAGACATGTAGTTTTCTGGATTCTAGGCAGTTTGAAACCTGTTTTTTGGGGTTTAAACCAGTTTTCTAGGTTTAAAACTAGTTATTATGTGGATTCTGGGTGTGATAGGCGCGTGAAATCCATGTATTTAAGCGCCTAATTAGGGTAGAGTTAGCGCGTTGGTCGTACATTTAATCCTCATTTTCCGGTTAATGCGTGCACGTGGTTGGATTTGGTGTTTGTGCTTAATTCGCAGGAAAAAGAGGTGTTTTTGCGCTAATTGGAGTTGTTGGAAGGGCATGCACGAGGATCGAAAGTGAGCAAGGCTGAGGAGACTAAGTGTTGAAGTAGATTTCGCGTGGAAGTGATCGTAACCCATCGTGAGCGCTACAGGAATTTGATGGAGCGCTCAAAAGTGGCACAGCAGGGGTCAGAAACTGAACAGAAGCTTGGGGAGCGCTACACCAAAAGTGGTGTAGCGCTACCGTGATGGCTTCGAGTCAACGGTCAAACACAAGGGTCAAGGGTCAAAGCGTTTGTTAAGGGGTTAGGTAGGGCTACACCAAAAGTGGTGTAACGCTACCGAGAGCTTAATTTGGCTGCGAAACGGTGGCGTTTTGGGTTTCAAGTGAAGTTAATCTTATTTTTTCCGGATTTTTATTTGTAATTAAAGGGGATTACTATAAATACCCCGTTATAACTCGATTTAGGGTTAACAAAGATATTCATAACTTAGGTTTTATTTTTCTTAACTTTGGTTGCTGGTTTTTCAGGATTAATTTTCAGATTCAAGTCTAATTCAAGTCTTCAAGTTTTCTAGCATTTGAGTTCTTGGTGTTCGAATCCGTTCTCTCGCTGCAAATATTTGGTATCGTGTTTTATTTATTTCAATTGTTTGAAGCATGTTTAGATCTAGGGTTAATATTATTGCTGCGTTTAATAGAATCATGAGCGAGTAGTTTTATAGAGTGCGGCCGCGGGGCGAAGGCGTTTCGTGACTAGTTTGATTAATGTTCTACCTCGGGATCGAATTAATTTAATTTTTGAGCAATTTTAGAAGACGAAAACTCTTCTAACAAACAAAACCCAGGCATCGCCGGAATTCGAATGCGCACGGAATCTGGTGACAGGTGGTGCGCATTTGTTAGGGATCCTTTTTCTTATTCTAAAATCAATAAAATGAATAATTGTGGCCCGAGTAAACATCGGTTAGGCTAGTTGCGGACGCTGGGTTCCCACGGCTGTACTCTCCTTTTCAAATCCATATTTAGTTAATTTAGTTTGGTAATTTAGTTAGTAAATTAATCTCATTGAACAAGGGGTGGCTACCTAAGAGCCAAGATAAACTGTGAACCCGTCATCTTTGAGTCCTGCACACGTTCGTCCGTCTCTGTGGTTCGACTCCGGTACTTCCGGATATTATGCTACATCGGTCGAGAGTCCTACGCTTGGGACGCGTCTTTATTTTAAGTCACTCGGTCGGTCAAGCAGTTGAACACATGCAGTTTCAGGATTCTGGGAAGTTTGAAACCATTTTGCTGGGTTTTAAACCAGTTTTCTGGGTTTGAAACCAGTTATATATTATGTGGATTCTGGGTTAAATACATGTAGTTTCTGGATTCTGGGCAGTTTAAAACCAGTTTTCTGGGTTTAGGTCTATGTATCTGGAGGTATACACGATTTTTTTGGCGATGATGACTCTAAAAAATGTTAATGCATGAAGTTACCTTGGCGGAGCAACCTTAATTGCAGCCATGAATAACCAAGTTTATAGTTCAATATATATATTTATGTCTGAGGCGATTGACCCAATTTCAGTGACTGTGTGTGTTTATTTTCATAGACCTAAACCCAGAAAAATGCTTTTAAACTGCCCGCTGCCCAGAATCCAGAAATTGCATGTGTTCAATCCAAAATCCACATAATAACTGGTTTTAAACCCAAAAAGCTGGTGGTATACACGATTTTTTTGCTATGATGACTCTAAAAAATGTGTATGCATGAAGTTACCTTGGCGGGGCAACCTTAATTGCAGCCATGAATAACCAAGTTTTTAGTTCAATATATATATATATATATATATATATATATATATATATATATATATATATATGTCTGAGCCAAATGGCCCAATTTCAGTGACTGTGTGTGTGTGTGTTTATTTTCAATTATGGGCCCAAATTCAGTGATTCATTACATATTGGCATGGCTGCCATGGCCCTATTGAGGGCTTCTTGTATCCGGTAGTAGTGTGGTAGTGTGCAAGTGCACTTAGTGCAGGTGTGAGTCGTGTGACTTGTGTGAGTGTTGCTGCACTTGTTGGTGTTGTTGCACCTGTTTGTGGCTTTGTGCAAGTGCAGGTGTTCCTTATGGTTTCTTAGTGCTAAAGTTGTTGGTTCCTCACTGCCATGGTGCTAATGCTGCTGGTTCCTTGGTGATGGTGCTGGTTCCTTAGTGATCAAGGGCAGCAAACATGCATCCTTTCTTTTTTTCATTTAAATTAGATGGAGTATGGTTTTGTAACAGCTAATTAAGCCTTTCAATATGTATTTTGGAGACTTTGGTAACATTTTGTTTTGTATTGAGAGAGAATATATGATATACATGATTTTTTGGCGATGATGATTGATGACTAAAAAAAATGTTAATGCATGAAATGGTATTGAGATAGAATATATGATATACATGATTTTTTGGCGATGATGATTGATAAATTTGTGGATTTGGAGGGGGGTTGGTTTAGAAGGGATCATGAAATGGTGGACTTTGAGCTTCAATCCACAACAGAGGCTGGTAGAAGATTGGGTATAGATTTTGTGGAAAATGATGTGCACAATCTGAAAAAGATGATTGAATTGGAAGCAAAGGAATTTGCTAACTTGCAGAGGAGCTCCTCTGCATGTTAATTCTCTCTTCATTTTCGTCGGAGGTTGGTTTCTTGTGAATCTCTTTAGGGTGTTTGTCTTGAAGCCTATTATTGGAGTTTGTTGTTGGAGTTTGAGCTTGCTGAGGAGTGGCTGCCTGTTTGGTTTAGTTGTTGTGTCTTTGTGGTTTGTTGTTGTTAGGTGTTGCTTTTTGCTTGTTGGGTGTTTCTGTCTTTTGGGTGTCTGTCTGTTTGTTAGGTGTGTGTGAGTGTGTGTGTGTGTTTATTTTCAATTTTGGTTCCAAATTCAATGATTGCATTGCATGGCTATTCGGATGATACGGCACAGCCACACGGCACGATTTAAAAAGGCACGGCACGGCACACGAATACACGAGTAAGTAAACGGTAAACCGTAAACGGGCCGGCACGACACGATTAAAAAAATCACGGCACGACATACCGTAAACGGGCCGGCACGACACGACATGACACGATAAAAAAGGCACGACACGACAAAAAAAGGCACGGCACGACATGACCCGATTAACTCAACGGGCCGGCACGGCACCACACAAATTAATGAATCGGGCACGTCACGACATGGCACGATTTAAAAAGGCACGACCCAACACGGTATGGTAAAGTAAAATGGCACGACACGGCACGGCACGCTTAAAGCACGCTAGGGCTGCCGTGCCCGGTACGAAGCACGGTCGGCACGGAAATTGAATGGCACGGCACGGCACGGCACGACACGCACGTTTGACGCCTTTAAGGTCAGTACAAGCTCTATTATCGTGTTGGCTGTCAAGACAAAAAAAATAAAAATAAAAATAAATCTTTAGTTTTAATTAGTTTCATCTACTGTTATGTAAGTTGTATTATGACTTGTACTTGATTACGACAATATTTTAATCGCCACCGCCATATATATAATTTTATTTTCCATCTCTATCACTATACAATAGTATTAACTTTTCTTAACGTAATATTTTAGACTTCCTATGTAGAATGAAAAATATTATTAGAGACTTTTAAGTATGGGACATTTGTGAAGTGGGAGGACCAAACACTATATTAATTAACAATGTCTAAAATATGTATGTCTTCCGATAGGGTTATTGTACACGTTATAAAATCACAATAAATTAAACATCACAATTAACGAAGAGTAACACTCATAACAAAATATTTCTCGATGTAGCCTATGTTGAGTTTTGATAAAATATATGTCCTTGTTGAGAAAAAAAAAAATCTTGTGTTGTAAGAAAAATTAATTGTTAACTCCATACCGGTTAGTGTTCCATTTTTTCTATTGGGATGATATGTACTAGTATCAGTGTATATCTTTGGGCCTTTGGATACGTCACAATGTATATTCTTATATATATATATATATATATAGGATCATGATCTATTGAGGACTCCCTCAAACAAGAATTTGGTGCGGACCTCACCATTTTTCGACTTTCCGGATCAAATTTTGACGATCCGAACCGCTCAATGTTTTTAAAATGCATTTTCCAAGGTCCACGCGGAAAATCTTCAAAAAAAAATACCCGGAAGGGCTTGATCGGATCAGTTTTTGTCAAAAACGCTATATACCTTGGAAAATGCATTTTAAAAACATTGAGCGGTTCGGATCGTCAAAATTTGATCCGGAATGGTGAGGTCCGCAAACTCTTATCCTAAGGGAGTCCTCAATAGATCATGATCCTATATATATATATATATATATATGATATCTTTACGTATAACTGCAAAACTTGTGGCGAAATAAAATAAATTCTAACACTTTAATACACCTTAATGCTAGTTCTAATCACAAGTTAAGATGATTAAGGGGTGATTTGGCAAAAAAGTAAAAAATCGTTTTTTACTTTTTTGCCAAATCACCACTAAAATATTACAGACTCCAAGTTTTGTCAAATTATCTTAAAATTCAAGCCCTTTTTTTATCAAGAGAGAAAAAAAAAACACTAGTATTTCATAAGATTCCGGTACAGGCCAGTATGCCCGGTATCAGCATGTACAGGCTGGTATATGTTTTGGCAAGTTATATGGATCGATCACAAGGTACTTCTATTGTTTTATGAGGATCTGAAGTTGTTGCTATGCAGCCCTGTGCACAGTAGGTACTGTGCACATCTGGGTCGTCCGTTGCTCGGATAGCGGCTCAGATTTAATCTTGCACGCACGACAGCGAAATGTTCGGATGTAATGGTGCCGAGTTGAAATCTGGACCAGTCATCTGAGTAACGGGCGGCCCGAATTTGCACATAACCTACTATGCACGGAATTGTACAGCAGCAAACCCAGGTCCGTTTTATGACCAGCCAATATGGCACAGGATATACAACGCTAGTTGTAAGCTTTCTTGGATTTGGAAATTCAAGGATCGAGAAATATTCAATTTCCCATAAGACTCACGGGGGGATATGGTCAATCAGGCGCCAACTGTGGAAAAGCAGAAGAGTGAAGCAAACGAACGGCACTACAAAGAAGCAACTATAGTCTATACTCTATAGGAGTAAAAGTTTTTTACCGGTACGTTTCAAATAAACGAAAGCATTAACTTATTGAACCATAAACCAGCCCGAATCCGGGGATCCTGTAGATGTAGAGCGGCGCACGAGCCGTTGATCTCAGCAATGAACGACTCAGATTTTATCTCGGCAATAAACTGCTCGGATTATGGAAGTGTCAAAATGAAATCCGAGCCGTTGATTGTGCGATTAATGGCTCGGACACCGCACTATAGGATGACTTTTTCCAGCCAGCCCGACTGCCATCTCTGATTGCCAGCTTTGAGAGAGAGAGAGAGAGAGAGAGAGAGAGAGAGAGAGAGAGAGAGAGAGAGAGAGAGAGTAATGACGCAATTATGCAGTTCTTGTTACGCTCGGAAAGCGTATGAACAAAGCTCACCACATGCATTTTACATGTACATACATTTATATATGGGCATGTATGTTTATAACTTTATATATATCACCAGCCCTACTGCCATCTCTCTCTCTCTCTCTCTCTCTCTCTCTCTCTAGCTAGACTGGACTATTGTATGCATAACATATCTAAAGGAAGAAGCTAGCAATGTTGTTGAGAAAATTAGGCATTGCTTTGGCAATTGCGTTGGTGGTTTTGTGGGCTCGGACATGTTCAACAACAGAGATTAATAGAGCAAGCTTTCCAGAAGGTTTTGTCTTTGGGACAGCCTCTTCTGCTTACCAGGTCTAGTATTCTCATTTACCATTCTCTGTAATCTCTTTGGATGATGGATACTAATATTAATTAAATTGTGTAAGGAATTATGGGGTAATTAACTCATTTGAGTCAGTTCATACGGAATTTTGTTTTGGTTTTAATTGGACTCTCCCCACAAGTGAGACATGATCGAGCACCTAGAATTAGTCAAAGTTCAAATAAGCTGGACTAGTTCGGGACAATGAAGAATCAAATTAAGATTTTGTTTGGGGTGACCATAGTTTTGGATTTATTGGAATTACAAGTTCGTAATTAAAGCGTTTGGTAACGGTTTACTTATTTATTTTTTCAATTTTTTTTCAAAACTAAAAACAAAAATGTGTTTGGTAATTTATTTATGCTTTTTGTTTATTAAAAACGTATTCAAAAACAGAAAATAGAAATTTTATTACCAAACATGTTTTTTTGTTTTTGTTTTTATAAAACAATAAACATGATTCTACTTTCAGTATTTCAGAAACAAAAAACAGAAAACAAAAACGTTACCAAACACATCATTCTGAGTCATGTGATGCCTTAATTAACTTCATTCAAGTCTTGAGAAGAGTTGAGGAGAATTCAAAAGTTTTATTCAGGAAATTGTTTTTCAAAATATAATTTTATTGGAGTTCAAGGTTTTCATTTTTTTTTTTTTTTGGGGTGAAAACAAGAATGAAAATGAAAAGATATTTTGAGATTTCCAGGAGAGGGTCTGGTGATCATGGTGATCGAATCAGTACATAGTTTTTAGAGTATATAGCGTTCCCCAGCCCCCCGCCTTATTTTGGGATACCATATCTTCGGTTGACTTTTACCATGGACATGGGCGTGCAAAATAATCCACAAACGAGGTAACAAAATTTATATCATAACATTTGAAAATGCGTAATTTTTCACCGTATGATGGTACAATTTTTCAAATGGTATAACCTTTTCAAAATCACTTATTACGGTGTCTCCCAAATCATAACACTTGACATAAAATCAAACTTCAACATCAAGAAATCAATGCAAAAGATTAACGCTAAAAAAAAGAGTAATAAATTTACTTTTTACAACCTAGTAATTCTCATTGTTAATTTTTTAACTTAAACCCACCCTTTTTCAAGCTGTTCTTTTATTAATGCTCACCAGATATTGGTATGAGCTCCACCCAGAGCTGGTTTCAAAGATTTCGGGAGCCGGAAGCAAACTCATTAAATGAGATCCACTCTATATTTTGCATACAAAAGTTGGTATAGAAAGTCTCTATAAAAATCATTGCAAAAGATTTACAATTACAAAAATGAAAACGTATAGTTATTCAAAAACGAACAATCATTACAAAGCCTAAGCTTCTTGGGTTTTGCGTTTAAGCCGGCTCTGACTCCACCACAAAATCTATGACTCTCATTTGACGCAGGAGTTTTATTTTCCATTACTGTGAATAATTACTGGGCAAGCCACGCCCTGCCGTGGAATGAAAGATGGAAGGGCCGGCAAGCCAAAGAACAATCCTGGGATAAATATTGTTTAATTTTTAACATGATTACGTAAAAATAAATTGGCGGATTGTCTTTCTAGTATACGAGTAGATCGAGATAAACTTATTTACGGATGTGGCACAAACTCGGATTTTATGGACCCCACTGAGTGTAAATTGCAATAATTTAAACCCTTTATCTGTAGGGCATGCAAAATAATGTTCCACGCAAAAAATCAGCTTGATCGGATATCGATAGGTATGTCAAAAGTTGAATTTTGATTTAATCCAGACCAACCGGTTTTCAAACCAAAATTCAACTTTTGACATACTTATCGATGTTGATCAAGCTAATTTTTTGCATGAATACATTATTTTGCGGACCACAAAAATGAACAGTTCAAAATATTGCAATGATCACAGTGGGCCTCACTATAGGTAGTGCCACATCTGTAAATAAGTTTATCTCATAGGAGTAATAGTTTATTGGGGTATACCTATAAACTATGCTATAAATAACAAATTTATTTGGGATTGCTTAAGGGTGGCGAGACGGCGTTCCTAAATGGGTGATTTACGGGCCGGTACAGCCCAATCTCATAATTTACATCCAGGTACAAGCTGCACATCACAGTGCATGTGTAGCTTCTGTCTCTCTCTCTCTCTACCCACCCCACACGGACATAATTTCTCTCTCCTCAACTTCCCAAACCGTATGAAAGTTCCTAAATATTAGGGTACTCTATGAAAATTCCTAAACAGAACCCTAGAGTACCCTATAAAAGCGTCTAAACCACTAAAATCCTATAATAGTAAGTGCACCCTAAATCACTAAAACCCTATAATAGGAAAGTGTGCCCTAAACCTAAACCTTAGGGTACCTTATGAAAGTGCCTAAACCACTAAAACCTTATAATAAGAAAGTGCACCCTAAACCTAAACATTAGGGTACTGTATGAAAGTGCTTAAACCATTAAAATCCTAAAATATGAAAGTGCACCCTGAATCTATACCCCAAAAAGAGTGATTTACCCTAATGGTAATCAAATGCCTCCTTACATTATTGGTAATTAAATGTCTCTTTTCTAAATATGTTCCTAAATACCATTCCCTAGCTTTTTCACCTCACACCACATCCCCACACTCTCTCTCTTTCTCTCTCTCAAAAGGGCCTGCAGGAGAAGCCTGCACAAAGGCTGCCCGGCCCGAGCCTGTTCAGCGGTGGGGCCAAACCTGCTACCAAGCTTGCGTTCTAAACCCGCCAAGTAGAAATAGATGTCCATACTTTCATTTTTGAAAAATTACCTTATTTTTACTATTTCAATCTCACATGATAGGTCAAAAGAAGAAAAAACAAATCATGGCTAAAGAGGGGAAAAAAAAAAGGACCGATTGTGTGATTCAAATAGACTAACATACTTTTTATAAGAAAAAATTATTTGAAGGTTGTTTCACTCAATCTCGTTCTAACTATCTATTTTCGCATTCAAGATATCATAAAAAATTGAAATTTATTCTATCTAATCACATCATCATCAGTTGTCTCTATTGAATTGCGAGGAAGGAATTATTCAAAGACTGATACGAGAATGTATCTTTTTCTTAAAACAAAGTCAAAATTTTTTTTTATAGCCTTTTCTATTTGAAGCACATACTTTTTCTTTTCTTTTTTTAATACCAAAAACAAAGAAATAAAGAAACAAATCTTTAAAAAAAAATTAAAAACCCGCCCATGAGCCTTGGCTATTGCATTGCTGGGTTTGTGGGCTCGGACATGTTTAGCAGAGGTCAGTAGAGCACGCTTTCCAAAAGGTTTTGTATTTGGGACAGCTTCTTCTGCTTACTAGGTTTAGTATATCTCATTCACCATTCTTTGGAATATCTTTGGATGATGGATACCAATAGTAATCAAATTGTGTAAGGAACTATGGGATAATCAATTCCCCGGAACTAGTCTATACAAGAGTTTTGTTCTGGTTTTAACTGGGCTCTCCCCACAAGTGAGATAGGATTGGGCTCTTAAAATTAGTCGAGGTTCAAGTAAGGCAGACCAATTTGGGAAAATGAAGAATCTAACATTTTGTTTGGGGTGACCATAGTTTTGTATATCTCGGAATTATAAGTTCGGAATTCGAGGATTCCATTCTGAGTAATAGAGCCGGTTTAAAGATTTTGGGAGCCGGAAGCGAATTCATTAAATGAGGTTCACTCTAAATTTTGCATACAAAGGTCGGTCAATAAAAAGTCTATATAAACACCATTACAAACGATTTACCATTACAAAATAAACGTATAGTTATCAAAAAATAGAACAACCATTACAATACTTTAAAATCCATCAGTTGTGTATGGAAGGCTGACAAACACTATTTGAGCCTAATACATATTTACAGAGGTCCTAAAAAATTGGAGGCCCCCATTTTCAGTATTTTTTATCAGCGTAAAGCCCACGCTTCTTAGGCTTTACGCTTAACCCAACTCTGGCTCCACCACAAAATCTGTGGCTCTTATTTGAATGCAGGAGCTTTATTTTCCGTTACTGCAAATAATTAGTAAATTTCTTAATTTGTAACCTGATTACTTTAAAATGAAGTGGTGGATTGTCTTGGTAAATAGGAGTTGTAATTTATTGGGGTAAAACTAATATGTGACTCTTATCAACCCCAACCATCTCTCTCATAAGGGCCTGCGGACGAAGCCTGCACAAAGCCCCGCCCGAGCCCGTCAAGCCTGAATAAGCCGGAGGATTAAAGGCCCGCCCACAAGTAGAAATAGATGTCCATACTTTTCTTTGGGCAAATATTCTTATTTGGAAAATTATCTTTTTTTTTACTATCTCAATCTCAAAAATATTTGAAGGTTGTGTTCTATCTTGTTCTAACGGAGTAACTCGCATCCAAGATATCATAAAAAATAAAATTTCATTTTATGAAATCACATCATTTGTTGTCTCTATTAAATCATGCATTTGTCAATGAATAACTATTAAATTGGGACGAAGGGATTATTCATTAGAAAGTGATGTTATTTGATATTTAATTGTATCTATTAAAAAAATCAAAGAAAATAAAATTCATAGAGTGATAAGAAAATGTCTCTATTTCTTGAAACAAAATAAATTTATTTTTATAGCCTTTTCTAGTTGCACCACATACTCTTCTTCTTCTTTTTTTGTTATACCAAAAACAAAGAAATAAAGAAACAAATCTTAAAATAAATAAAAAGCCCGCCCATGAGCCTGCCCGCGTAGTCCTTGCCCATCAATACTTTCTAAATTAAGCCTGGCCGGCCGGTCCGACAAGAAAAAGCCCGTCGGGACGATGATTCTCTCTCTCTCTCAATCATGGCTGACTACTTCGCCATCTTCGGCAACTCTCGAACTTCGTTTAATCCCACCATTATTTCCAAAGACCAATTCACCAACCTCAAATTAATTACTTCTTCAATTGGCTCGATTTTTTTTTGCGGTACAATTGCATCGAAATTGGTGATTTCGGCCACAGCCCCTCTCCATTTTGCTTCAAGGTATGTCATTGCCCGAAACAGTTGCTAGTGGACGGTGGGATTGGGTCCAAGGATAAGTCGATGTGCGCGTAAGCTAGCCCTGACACCCTGAGGTATCAGATAAACTTCGTCAGTTGCAAATGATTTGGTTAGTTGCGCAAAATGCATGTTGAATTTAGGAACCTAGCTTCAATAATGGATACTCTAATATTAATAACTACCTACTTTGATTTGCGCGTAATATGTGTGGTAGAGGAGAGAGTGTGGGAATAATTAGCCATTTGAAGTTGGAATTCGTCCGACTGTAGCACGTCCTGTCTGAAATTGATGGTACTCCATTAGTAGGGCATTATACAAGAATGTAGTCTGTATGTATGTGTGTGTAGGGTTGCAAACAGGCCGAGCTTTGAAGTGTTCGAGCTTGGCTCTCTCGAGCTCGGCTGAGCCCAAATAGTGGAACTTAAGCTCACCTCATTTAGTATCGAGGTGTTTGAGCTCGGTTAGTTTACTGAACGAGCTGAGTCGCTGCAACCAAGCCGAGTTACAGCTAACCCGAGCTCGACTCGTTTCTAAAGTAGCTTAAAACTTGAGCTCAAGCTTAACTCATTTACTAATGAGCCAAGCCTTGAGCTTCTCACAAATTTCTTGGATTCGTTTGCCACTCTTCGTGTGTGTTGATACATATCCATAAGTTCTCTCTTTTAACTTTTCTTTTTTCCTGTTTATTAACTTTCTGATTTCTTGCTCTCTTTTTTTCATCTATGCTTTTGCCAATGCTTCAATCTTTTAACTTCATAATATTTGCTTTAACCGAGTTAGATTATATATACTATCTTTTAGCCTTTAACTTCATTTTTTACTAAAAGATATATATAATAACTCAGTTAATGCAAATATTCATAATCCGAGAACTTATTATATATATCTTTTAGCCTTTAACCATTTCTCATTGGGATGGAGTCATGGGTGGTTGTGATTCGGTTGGTGATAACTGATAATCGTGTAAAGAGAGAGGCATATTTTTGGAGGATTAGTTTTGGTTGTATTTTGTAACTTACAATTGCTGACATTAGCATAATCAGCTGCTTGATCCCATGGTAGACCGATGAAGGGTTTTAGTGTTAGGGTCTTGCTAACCAGAGCCCACTGGGCGGTGGATAATATGCTTGTATTGCCGAAATGAATATCAATACACATTCACAGGATATCAAAACACTTATCTTAGATGTCAATGCATCTCTTGCACATTATCCAACCCCCTAAGGGCTGTGGTTAGCATTTTCCTTAGTGTAAAGTGACTATAAACCTCATAGAGGGGGCTGTTGTTCTCGTGCCTCAATGGTAAGGATGTCTTAGTTTCAACTTGCAAACCTCCGGGTTGTCATTGAAATTTTACCCTGATTCATTCCGTTCTCTAGCATCCTTCGAGCAGGTCATGTACATACATGATCAGGTTTGTTAGACACTGAGTGGTCATGCAATTAAATCATAGTTTGTTTCCTAAAAATAATTGCTGCCACTATATCTTTTAGGAAAAAAACCCTTTCTCAATCCATGTTAACCGCTCTTGTGACTACTTATGACCACCAGCTGCTTGTTTTATTTAGTCAATCTTTTATTCCATTTTGCAGTATGAAGGAGCAGTGAAAGAGGATGGAAGGGGACCGACAATCTGGGACAAATTTTCCCACACCTTTGGTAAGTATTGCGTTGAAAGAAAATGAAGAATTAAGTTTAGATACCCTCTTTATTGGTGTACTGTATGCCCAATTTTTCTCTTTCTTGCAGGAAAGATCGCTGATTTCAGTAATGCTGATGTTACCGTAGACCAGTATCACCTGTTTCCAGTAAGTCTGACTGATAGTAGGGGTTTTAACACTGCTAAATAACCTAACTAAGTACTGAGAAGAGTACCTAAAATTTGAATTATGTGGAACAAATTCATTCTGGTTTCGGCCCACATCACACCATACTTTTCATTTCTTAGGTATTATGTTATGTGATGGTTATGGATAATCCCACTTTGGCTTTTAAAGGTGCTACAGTATCCACTAAATATCCGAAATGTATTCAAAAGCTGAGTTTTGTGGATCGAATACATCTCTTTATGGGCCCGTGTCACATCAACTTTGAATAAATACCATACATTTCACTTTCTAATTATTTTTCTTTCTTAAAATTCTGGATACGTAGCTTTTGAATTTATTTTTATACCATGGCAGGCGCAACAGATCTTTACTAGGCTGTAGTTCTTTAGATGTGGTCGTTCATGAAAACAACCACAAGAGCTACGGTTCTGGCAATAGTTTACATTTCTTCTTTTCAATTGTCTATTTCTCTTGCTCTAATCTATGTTTGACGCATTTTGTTTGTGTGAAATAGGAAGATATACAACTTATGAAGGATGTGGGAATGGATGCATACAGATTATCCATTGCCTGGTCCAGGATATTCCCCAGTAAGTTATGTTTACTGACACTAATAGTGAAAGATGCACTTCATCAACTACATAGATTAATGATTTACGATAGTATCGCTACCTTCGTTCTTTTTTTATTTTTATTTTTTATATCAAAGCTAGTTACTAGTTCGCACAGTATGTGTTTTTCTATACATTTTGCCATTTTCCTGATGCAAAGACAGGTTTAAAACAACTAAAGGAAGATTTCTTACTATTTATCTGGGTTTGTTAGATGGAACTGGAGAAATCAATCAGGCTGGAGTTGATCACTACAACAATGTCATCGATGCCTTACTAGCCGAGGGTATCGCTTTCTTGTTTTTGTTTCTCACTCTTTGAATAAATCCCACCAAACCTTAAGTGGTGTTTTCCATACATATTCACATCTATCCTCCATCGTGATGGTATAAACGTGTTCTACTGGTACATAAGTGCAGGAATAGAACCATATGTAACACTCTACCACTGGGACCTTCCTCAAGCCTTGGAAGACAGATACAATGGATGGCTTGACCCCCAAATCATGTAAATCAACTCTCTTCTCTAAAAAAAAATAAAATACAATTTTCTCAATAAATAAGACATAAGTTTTCTGTTTTCCGTCTTTTTTCAGATTGGACTTTACTACCTATGCAGAGACATGCTTTGAGAAATTTGGTGACAGAGTGAAGCATTGGATTACATTCAACGAGCCTCACACAATTGCCACACAAGGATATGATACGGGTCTCTTTGCTCCAGGACGGTGCTCCATCTTTCTGCACCTCTTCTGCAAGGCTGGAAACTCTGCAACTGAACCTTACATAGTTGGCCACAACCTTCTTCTTTCTCATGCAACTGTGGCAGATATTTACAGAACAAAATACAAGGTACTGGCCAAGGATTTTGTCAAGATAAATGGACCAATAACCATTGTTTATGTTAAATATCATTGAATTTACAATTTGAGTCTTACAAGATTTGAATGATGCAAAAGGTGTTATGCGATAGGCCCAACCGCAACCAAAGAATCGTTGATCGCTATGATATAAGTAACAAACAAAACATATGCAAAATACATACGGAGAAACCAAATCGCAGACAAAATGCGTAAAAGAGACCAAGATATACATGGTTGGGCTAGCGTAAAGCTGTAAACCTACTCACAAGTAAACAAATACTAAGAGACAGATACCTAGAATCCTTTGAAGAATTACAGTGGTGACAAAAAAAACTCTCACAAAGATACATGTCAACTCCAAAATACAAGTTGTCTCACCAAAACCCAAGTGAATTACCTCAACTGAACTGTCTCTCATCAAGTGTCACAAAACCTAGGGTTTCAACCACGAGACATCAAGATCTCAATGACATCGCCAAATAACAAAGTTCCATCAAGTGACCGAAGGCCACACCAAAGCAAAAATCTTCCAAAGCCCACTAAAGAGGAGGCAGCCAAAGATCGTGAAGATCTAACAAAGAACCCTAAGGATCTACCAAGAACCCCCACAGGGGATCTCCAAAGGAACGAAGAAATTTAACCCTAATTGAGAGAGTCAAGGAATATTTATAGCCAAATAATACTTCCGAAAGATGATTTTTTCCCAATTTGAGTTCCTTGTACTCCAAATTCCTATACCAACAAGGAAACCTCCAAAATAAATCTTTAATATGTCCGAAACAAGTCCAAAATAAAATTTGGACCGTGGACTGTCCGGACAGACTTCTTCACTCTCCGGATGCAAACAAGCGAAACCTCTGAAATTAAAACCAAGCCAGTCGTCCAACTGCCATGACCCCTGTCTGGATGAAGGTCTTCCTTTTAACGTTATGTGTTTTTAATTTTGGTCAGCAAGTGCACACGCCACTAGTTTAACAACATATTTCGTTATTTAACTGTTGGGCAGCATAAGCAACGTGGATCTCTTGGCGTAACATTTGACGTTATTTGGTTTGAACCAGCAAAAAACTCCACAGAGGACATTGAAGCAACTCAAAGAGCGCAAGATTTTCAGTTGGGCTGGTATAAAAACACATCACCTATGCTCGTGTAGTTTCTAGTTACTTGAGCTGAGTAAAGAATTTTCTTTGCATCGAGAAGATAAAAATAATATCTAGCACGACTGATGCTAATACCATGTTGCCTATATTGCAGGTTTCTGGATCCTATGATGTTTGGCGCTTATCCAAGTTCGATGATAGAAAGAGTTGGAAGCCGATTGCCCAGATTTACGGAAGCAGAGTCTGCTCTTCTCAAGGGGTCCTTGGATTTTGTTGGAATAAATCACTACACAACATTTTATGCAAGCCAGAATACCTTCAATATACTTGGAGTGCTTCTCAATGATACCACATCAGACTCTGGTGCCATTACCCTCCGTAAGTATTTTGCAATCCATATGTCTGGCTGACTCCTTTAGTCTCCAGTTTTCACTTGATGCAAGTGACATAAGGTCTAAACATTTGTTGTGTCACTTTTATTTTTCAGCATTCAGAGATGGAAAAGCTATAGGAGCCAGGGTATGTGATCTAACTAAACTATTATGTAATACCAGTGGGGCATTTCAAGGATAGCTGATAGCCTTTCCATTTCCTTGGTTAACAATTTATGTGATATATGATAGGCCTAAAAGCTCTTTCATTGGTATCTAATTATTCACCCGATATATGGTTTTGTATATAGGCAAATTCCATATGGTTGTACATAGTACCACAAGGGATCAGAAGTTTAATGAATTACATCAGGGAAAAGTATGACAATCCTCCTGTCATCATCACTGAAAATGGTAAATATATATGGCTGTGATTACATTAATAGTCTCACGTGTTTACGTCTTTGATTTCATAGACACAGAAAATTTTGATGAACATGATTTGTGATATTCCAATTCCAACTTCTGCCTGACAATTGCTAACGGAATGTCAAAGCCATGAAAAACTAAATGGTCTCTTCTTGACAGGAATGGATGAACCCAATAGCCCATTCATTTCACTTAAAAATGCCCTGAAGGATGAGAAAAGGATCAAATACCACCATGACTATCTCTCCAACGTGTTAGCTTCTATCAAGTAAGTATCTATTTACGCCAAGTTTGGCTTATTTTTGTATTTTCTGAACATCGTTTATTTTGAGGATCAGAAAACTAAACATACATGGACCAAACTTGAAAGAGTCCACTAAAACATAAAAATGGATAAAAAGTTTGAATTTTTCTAAAATGTTTCTTAGATTCGGCTAAAATTTGTTGGGCCCAGAGTGCTCCCATGGATTTGGTTATATAATTCCGCTCCCTGCGACCGCTCTAAATGCCGAATGCCATAAAGACTTAATTGAAGCCCTCCCTAATACCAATTTGGTTTAAGGAGAGTTGGTGGAAAAGCGGTCCGACAAGTGGTATCAGAGCCAGGAGGTCGTGGGTTCGAGCCTCAGGAGCGTCATCATGAGGGAGTTACATAATGCCTCTCCCTGCGACCGCTCTAAAAACAGACTTGCAGATGTGATGTCGAATGCCATAAAAGACTTTCTTCCTAACACCAATTGGTTTTAGGAGAGTTGGTGGAAAAGTGGTCCGACAAATTCATAGGTGTCCGATTCCTAGACGAGAAACTACCAAACAAAAAGGAACTAAAATAAGTCATGCTGGAAAAGTTAGTCCAAACTCAGTCTCATTATATTCTTTGGAAAATGTGCAAGTTGTTACGTGATTATAGTACATGAAGGGTGAAATAGCTAATATGTTATGGATTTCACCAAATTGCAGAGAGGATGGATGCAATGTCAAAGGTTATTTCGTGTGGTCTCTATTGGATAACTGGGAGTGGGCATCAGGATTTAATTCACGTTATGGCCTCTATTTTGTGGATTACCATGACAAGCTGAAGAAGAGATACCCTAAGGCTTCAGCTACGTGGTTCAAGACTTTCCTGGCTTCTAAAGAAAATTAATTGTGTGTGTGTGTGTGTGTTTTTTTTTTTGGATAAGTAAGAAAATTGATTTGTACACAGTATGCTGAAATAAACAGACAAAAACTCGTCTTATACATGTGAAGTGATTGTATTATGTGCATATTCTTTGGTTCTGGGAACTTTGTTACTGGTTACATTGAATGGAAAATTGATCATGATGTTTGATATGCAACAAGGCTTTCAATAGTTGGTAACTGTTATTGTTGCTTTTTATCATGGAGAGATTATTCGGTGCCCCAGGTCTCTCTTCCACCACACATTTCTGCGGGTTCATGGATTCTGTCTTGGGCCCCACATGAATGTACGGTGAAAGAGAAGCCTGGGGCTCCACGTGGCGGTGGGCATTGAATAATTTTCCTTTACCATGTGGAATGCATTATAAATGTAGGTAAAAGTATTTGGTGTTCAAACTTCCCTATTTTAATACATCTGAGTTCTTTAATTATTTTATTCTTTGTTTTTTATACTTCGGGAGAGTTTAATTATTCTATTCACACAAATTTTTAAAATTGTCTTTTTATGTGTAAAAAGTTGAACAAGTAAAATGACAAATTGTTGTGAGTTCGGGAATATGGACAAAACAGAAGAGTGTAAATGTACCAAATGGGATTGCGAAAATCACTACTCTTCTAAATAATATGAATGTTAAGCCAAGTGCAATAGTCATCTAAAATTAAACTCATATTAGTTCATAAACTTACCTTGGTAAGGGCATATTCTCAATGGAGTAGCTAAATTAGGCTCATAAATTTTTTAAAATGGGCCTAGTTTTGTGTTAAGTGTATTAATATCAAGAGTGTATGCGCACTCTATTGAGATGGCTAAAATTGGGAAATTGGGAAACAATTGCTACTAGGAGTGCTACTAAGTCAACACTTTGCACAACAACATGCACAACATGCTTATATGACACTGTATCATTGGGCAATGAATGATATACATTTTTTTTTTTTATAATTTGAACCGTCTATCTTGTAGGACCCATATATTAGTATATCTACGCCAAAAATCAACTTCATCGGATATCAAAAAGGTATATCACAAATTGAACTTTGGTTCCCAGGTCATGGATTTTGAAGTTAAACTGCCTATGACCGTTCCTTTTATTAAACCAAAATTCAATTTGATGTAGCTACCGATGTCCGATTAAATTGATTTTTTACGAGTATATTACTAATTAAGATACTCGTATTTCAGGACCTGAATCTTCCCCAACCTTGTACATGTCTCCCCCACACACTCATTACATATTTCTAGAGCAAATATAATATTGCCATGTCTCCCCCACAAACTCTCCATTTTGATATATCCTTCAACTATACCTTGGGATTCGGTTGAAGCGAGAAAGAGAGGTGATTCGGTATTGCTGAACACTCATTAATCCTCATGGAACCGTTGACTTAGGCTGTGACTGATGGACTTTGACCGTTGACAAAACGCAAAATATTCGCCACATGGCATTATTTAGTTGGTTTGCCATTTTTTATTTAGATATAAACTATAGGGTTACTCCATTAAGTAATTGTATTGAAGAGTGAAGCAAACAAATATCTGAGCACAAAGAAGCAAAGCATGGGAGTATTCTCTCACTCTCTCTCTCCATGGACTATTGACTGTGTTGGTAATGAGAGAAGAAGCTAGCAATGTTGTTGAGAAAATTAGGTGTTGCTTTGGCTATTGCTTTGGTGGTTTTGTGTGCCGCCGGCCAGACATGTTCAGCGGCAGAGATCAGTAGAGCAAGCTTTTCAGAAGGTTTTGTGTTTGGGACAACCTCTTCTGCTTACCAGGTTTAGTATTCTCGCTTTAATTAACATTGTTCGGATGTCGACGAATACTAACAATTGTGAACAATTTATGGCTTCTTTTTTTTGACAAAATTTAAGTCGGCTTACATTCCCATTTGATGACAGAGCCACTGCCAAGCATGCAGCGCCATGGCCCCTCCCAGGGTTCATGATAATGTGTAGTCTGGTCTTTGGCTTGTGTAAGTTCTAGCCTATGGCTACCCTCACTATTGCTGTATAGTGGCGGAGCCATATAGACAAGGACAGGGTGGGAGGGTGTCACCTCCGCTTTTGACTCGGAAAATTTTCACGCACTGACGTAATTTTATTAGGTACTTACTGGTATTTAGACAACTTAATATGTGGTGAATATAGTAATGTATAAAATCCAATTTAGAAAATGACCAATTGGGATCTGAAAAATAATATCTGGCTTCCATTTGAATACCACAAGTGAGGTCGACCAAGCCTTAGTCGTTTTTGTTAAAAAGAAACAATAATAAAGCCTACGACAGAGCATAACAACATGTAACAATATAAAGTAGATTTTCACTCAAACTGTGCCACCGTGCCAGTACTCCAGTTTCCAAATCCTGACTCTGCTAGTGTTAACAATTCCCTTAATTTAGAAACTCTAATCATTGAATAACAACACAGAGCATGATAAGTTGCATTTATTTTTTACTTCAAATCCAGAAGATTAGCTCATTCCTTTTAAAAATCTCCACTTAAAAATCTCAAAAGTGTTACTGTATCATTTTACACCCCACTTGAAAAAGCTATATTTCTAATTGCCCCAACAGGGTTGACTTAAGTTTTTGGAAGTCCAAAGCAAACTTTTCGAATGGGCTCTTCGTAATTAAATAGTTAAAAAGATGGAGAACTACGAGTATTCAAAATAATAATAAAAATATTAGATAATCATTCCATTAATTAATTAGAAATGTACTTAAAACATTAATCTTATCGAACTATTAGCAAAAAAACAGTAGAAATTAAACTCTCATAATCAAGCTTATCCATCATATGAATTTAAATCGGTAAAATAACTAATTCATTCAACTTTTAATTTCTTGCGACATAGTTAATCGATTTAACAACTTTACCTTAAAAAATCTACCACAAAAATGCTAGGGACACACCTCTCTATCACAACTTAAATCACACTCACTTGCGTGATATTGCAAAATAATTTCAAAGTGCTTGTTCTCCCATTACCAATTGTGCAGTGCAATGCAGGCGGATGTGGTTGAGTGGTGTGTCCTAACATTCTAAGGCGCTGACAAAAATATCGGTATTTGATGTACCTGATTTTTCCGGGGGCATAGTTTTGTGCTATATCTACAGCTTCTTTGGATGGAGAGATTTCGTGAGAAAAGAAAAGAAAGGGGTATGGTTCTAGACAAAACACTCTTTTTTTTTTTGAACCGCAGACAAATTACTCTTTTGGATTGAGTATTTTGGTGAGAATTGCAGAGATAAGTATTTTGGTGAGAATTGAGTACTTTGGTGAGGATTATTCTGATTGGTTCTTCCCCTTTCTCGGCCAATCTAAAAAAAAATGATGAGATTTGTTGAGAAAGAGCTCCCATCTCCTATCTCTCCCTTTCTCACAATCGGAGCTCCTAGTAGAATACAAATGGAGATAATCTTCTTTACGGATTGCGCCACCGGCTTTTGTGGGCCCCAACGAGCGCAGATGCAATAATCTGAACCGTTCATCTTATAGGGCTTGCAAAATAACGGATCCATGCAAAAATTTAGCTTGATCGGACATTGATAAATTTGTTCAAGAGTTGAATTTTGGTTTATAAAACGGACGGTCTAGATTCTGTCAATAGTTTTAAAGTTAAATTGTCCATGACCGTCCGTATTTTAAACCAAAATTTAACTTTTGAACATATTTATCGATGTCCGATCAAGTTGATTTCCGATCATTGCTTTGGACTCGGATAAGGGTGAGTCTATTCGCAGCCCATTTTGGACTTCATACAACCCTTTTACTAAATAAAACCCTGTTGATGTGGCAAATCTTTATTTTTGCTTCACATAACCCAGAAAATTTCCCAAATTACCCTTGTTATTTTTCTTCTCCCAATTCACTCAAAACCCACCCACTCTCAAAACCCACGCTCAAAACCCACTGGTACCGAC
The DNA here is from genome assembly GCA_963854785.1 of Vaccinium vitis-idaea. Lineage (NCBI taxonomy): Eukaryota > Viridiplantae > Streptophyta > Magnoliopsida > Ericales > Ericaceae > Vaccinium > Vaccinium vitis-idaea. The sequence goes on from OY978221.1 coordinate 11,481,002, forward strand.
TGACCTCCATCACCACCGGTACCGACTGACCTCCGATCTACTCCCTCGTCTCACCGATCGATCGACCTCCATCACCACCGCTACCCACTTTTTCCTCCGACCGACCTCCATCACCTCTCTCTCTCTCTCTCTCTCTCTTTCTCTCGTAGCTCTCGCTATTTTACTCGTCTGGTTTTGGCACATTTCGGATATTTACTCCCGAAACTAAACACATAATTCGGATACAAACTACTGAATTATGGCCAATATTGCGGATATAAACTACCATCACCAATTTCGGATATAAACTCCCGGTTTTATAGGTAAATTTCGGGTATTAACTACCAAAATGTATTGCGATTTTCGGGACTGTGTGTACCGTTTCGAACGAACAACGACTGAAAAATCAAAAAAGCAATGGGTTACTCTTGGGTCGTTTTTTGCTCGAAAATCTTCATGTCCGGGTTACTCTTGGTATGTATTTGTGCATCCATTGGTGGATTTGGAATTGTAAATTGCTCCAATACTCTTTGGAACTCTTCTCCCAAATCTAGTGAGGGAGAAGATCCCTCCATTGATTCAACATGGTTCTCCATTGAGAGAGAGGAGAGATGAGGGGAGGACAATGGGGTTAATGGTTGGAGGAGGAGGAGAGATTTTTTCACTGTGGAAATGAGAAAACGATGGAAGAAGTGAAGGAAGAAGAAGATAGGTTTTGGTATTTGAGGGGGCTAAATGGTCTTTTCACAAAGAAGATTTGGTATTTATTTTGGATGGGCTGTATTGAGGGAAAATGGGCTGCGAATGGACTCACCCCTCGGATAATCCCAAAACTGGACCGCTAGAGGATTAAACTGGACCAGAATTTTTTTTTTTTTTTGAACTGTACTGGACCAGAACTTGTCCTGCTGTTCTTCCCATCTCTCCAAACCGACAACCACCAGCGCCCTTCAACCTCCATGGCCGCGGACACCAAAACCAGCAGCCACTCACTACCGGCATCCAAGCATCAAGTATGTCCATTGCGCGACACAAACGTCGGTTTTGGTAATTTCTGTCGTATCGCCTTTCATTCTTGTTTCAAATGGATCCTATAGTATTTATTGCTAACCTTATGTACCCGTATGTGTGTGTTAGAGGAGTGTGTAGGGAATTAATTAGGAATTTTTTTTTATCGGCGATTAATTAGGCATTTGAAGTTGGAATTCATCAAACTGTAGCACTTCCTGGTTGAAAATGAAGGTATTCCATGAGTAGCATTATACGAGAACAAAGTAATTATGGCGTTTGTCTATAAACCCATCCATTTGTTCTTTGTTCTTCATTTTCCTTTTTCCTGCTTGAAAGGTTAGTGCTTGTGGTTTTTTCGTTTTGTTTTTAGGAATTGACATGTACTGTGGTTCTGTTGAACTTAAGGATAATTATTCATGTTATGGACATTTAAGTCTCCCATCTAACTTAGATATCAATTAAACCACTGAAACATCCCGAGTTTAATGCACTGTACCACAAGCGGCGGGTGAAATACTGGTTATAGAAGTGGTAAAAGTAAAACGCGGCAAAAATTTATACGGAGAAGCAGTTTACATTATTTCGAGGAATGGGCTAGACTGGACCATTTCTCGGTGGGTTGCAGTCACGGGTGAGTATGGTTATGTTGGTGATAATGATGTACAGACAGAGTCGACCGCAAATTGCTGCTTGTGGGATTGGGAGACCCCATGGAAGAACACAAATTTACTACAATTAAACTATAATTTTCTTGTAATTACGAAATGACCCCATTAGAATTTGATGTTGACACACTCTAGATTGTTTCCAACCTTGAAACCCATCCTCCCATTCCACTTGTAAAACACCGACAGATTAAAAATCAAAGGGTAAACACAGCTCCTCTATCCTCTCCGTTCCCTATCGTTGTGTAGTTGGTAATGAAACATGTAAAGAACAGGTTGTGTAATCGAATAGGAGGCCAATGGTCGCGTGGTCATAAATATTTGAAAGGAAGTGTTCTATTCATTGATAATGAGACTATCATCTAACAATTCCGAATTTTGAAAATACGTCGAATCTCATTGTAGAAGCTCGTGTAATTACTTGTTTTTGTGAAAACTGCTGACTCTATCCGTGAAAACTGCTGACTACTGGATAGAGTATTATTAGTATAGGGGGGGTTGGTGAATGCGACTATAAACCTCATGGAGAGGGCTGTCATTCCCGTGCCTCATGGGTATGATGTCTTAGTTTTGAACGGCTGGGTTGTCATTGAAATTTACCCTAGTTCATTCGTTCTCTAGCATCCTTCAAGCAGGTCATATACATACATGATCAAGTTTATTAGACACTGAGTGACCGTGCAATTAAATCATAGTTTGCTTCTTAACATCATTGCGGCAAGTATAACTTAGAGAAAAGACCCCTTTGTAATCAATGTTATCCACTCTTGTGACTACTTATGACCACCAACTGCTTGTCTTAATAAGTCAATCTTTGATTGCAATTTGCAGTATGAAGGAGCAGTGAAAGAGGATGGAAGGGGAACCACAATCTGGGATGTATTTCCCAACACCATTGGTGAGTATTTCATCCTCAGAAAATGAAGAATTAAGAAACCCTCTAATTGGAGTACTGTACGCCCAATTTTTTCTCTTTTTGCAGGAAAGATTGCTGATTTCAGTAACGCTGATGTTGCTGTAGACCAGTATCATCTATTTCCAGTAAGTCTGGCGAATAATAGAGTTTTAACTCTACTAGATAACCTAAGAAAGTATTGAGAAGAGTACCTAGAGTTTGAATTATGTGGGCCAAATTCATTCTAGTTGTGGCCCACATCGCACTTTCATCTTTTAGGTATTATGTTTTGTGAAGGTTATGGATAATCCCATTTTGGCTTTTAACAGTGCTACGGTATCCAGTTAATACCCATAAAGTATTCAAAATTTGAATTTTGCAGATCAAATACATCTCTTTATGGGCCCACTTCACACCAACTTTGGATATAACCAAGTCAAATCGAGCCTTATGTCCTAATCAATTGCGGTCGGCTGCATGAATCCCTTTTTTCCATTGAGCTCTGTGAAGCTACCTGTCCACTTCTTAGATCTTTGCGCACTACAACATCCAATGTCAATTTGGGTCTTTCCCTCCCCGTAGCGTTCCTACCCAAAACTGTCCTATTAACTCTCTTTACTACTGCATCTACAGGTCTAAGGTAGAGATGTCCAAACCACCTTAATCATTTTTCTCTCAACTTCTCCTCCATAGGTACAACACCCACCATCTCACGAATCATTTCATTCCTAATCATGTCCCTTTTAGTCTTACCACACATCCATCTCAAGATTCTCATTTGAGCTACGCTAATCTTGAATATATACCATGCATTTCACTTTCTAATTATTTTTCCTTTGAAAATTCTGGATGCATAGCTTTTGGTTTATCTTTATGCCACTGTATGTGCAACTGATCTTTACTAAAGCGGAATTAGACCAGAGTTCTCTAGATGTGGTTGTTCTTAAAAACAACTGAAAAATCCTAGTAAGTAGTAAGTTATCTTGACAAACAATAATCATCAAGGATGGCATTTATCAACATTAACAGATTGATGATTTACAATAGTTTCTTTACCTTTTTATCCAAGCTAGTTACTATTTGGCAGAGCATGCATACGTCTATACACATGTTATTTCCCTGATCCAAAGACAGGTTCAAAACAACTAAAGGATGATTTCTTACCATTTATCTTGGTTTATTAGATGGAACTGGAGAAATCAATCAGGCAGGAGTTGATCATTACAACAATGTCATCAATGCTTTACTAGCCGAGGGTATCACCTACTTGATTTTGTTTCTCACTCTATGAATAAATCACATTGAACCTTAAGTGGTGTTTTCAACGCATATTCGCACTATTCTCCTCATTGAGATGCTATAAAGGTGTTCTATTTTTACGTAAGTGCAGGAATAGAACCATATGTGACACTCTTCCACTGGGACCTTCCTCAAGCCTTGGAAGACAAATACAACGGATGGCTTGACCCCCAAATCATGTAAATCAACTCTCTGCTTAAAATAAAAAAAAAAGTAATTAATACGATATAAATAAGACATAAATTTTTTGTTTTCTTTCTTTTGGCAGATTGGACTTTACAACCTATGCAGAGACATGCTTTGAGAAATTTGGCGACAGAGTGAAGCATTGGATCACATTTAACGAGCCTCACACATTTGCTACACAAGGATATGATACTGGCCTCTTTGCTCCCGGACGGTGCTCCATCCTTCTTCACCTCTTCTGCAAGGCTGGAAACTCTGTGACTGAACCTTACATAGTTGGCCACAATATTCTTCTTTCTCATGCAACAGTGGCAGATATTTGCAGAACAAAATACAAGGTATTGGCCAAGGATTTTGTCAAGAATGAATGGACTGATAACTATCTTTTGTGTTCTATACATCCTTGAATTCACAATTGGAGTTTTACAAGATTTTAGACACAGAAAAGGAAGGCGCGGCATGCTACTATATGCCACTCCCCCTGTAAAGTTATTTGTTTGTAATTTCGGTCATCAAGTACACATGCCCACTAGTTTAACTAGATATATCAGTTTGGAAAAAAAAAAACTACTTCTTATATGGTTATTTTAACTGTTGGGCAGCAAAAGCAAAATGGATCTCTCAGTGTTTCATTTGACGTAATTTGGTTTGAACCAGCATCAAACTCTACAGAGGACATTGAAGCAACCCAAAGAGCCCAAGATTTTCAGTTCGGCTGGTATAAAACCTCATCACATTTGCTCGTGTAGTTTCTAGAGTTACTTGAGCTGAGAAAAGAATTTTCTTTGTGTGTAGCTATGTTACATCGATGAGAGTGCATGAATCGTATAGGGGTGTATATCCAAGGGTTGTATGCATCATGCCTGAAAATAGAGGGTCTATGGATATGCATCCAAATTGGATACGAAAACAGGGATACGCCACCTAATATTGTACATACTTTTAATGAATTTATATATGTAAAAGAAACACTTTATTTGAGGGGGGGAAAAAAGAAACATGCGTTTGGGATTTTAGCCGGTTTTAGTTGCTCCTCTCCATTCAATTCATTGCAACTAAAATGGCTCCCAAATTGATTTGAAACTTCAGCAAGAAATAAGTTCCATCAACAGATTTTAGGTTTTTCCCTGAAAACTTGAAGACAGCTCAACCAAGAAGGGGGAAAAAAAAAAAAAAACACCTCAGCCGTGTTGTGTCCAATACAACACACGACACGGAGCCCGGTCCAGCACTAGATCTCGTACCTGTGTCGTGTCGTGTTACTCACAGGACTACTCACAGAACTATGCCCAAGATGACATATCCATGTATCATAGGCGTGTAGGGAAGATATAAATAATTTCTGCATTATCAGTGCAATGCACATGGTGTTTTTTCTCCAGAAGTACCTCTAGTTTCATTCACGGAAATGTTTTTGAAATGAAATATTTTATTATGCTTTTGTCAACAGTTGGTCAATTTCTCTGTAAATGTAACTACAAAAACCTAACTTCCCACTTTAGTTTCTTTGCAGGTATATTAATTTACTTTGCAGGTATATTAATTTAATTTTTCTAGCATGAGTTGATAGTTGATACTAATACCATGTTGCCCGTGTTACAGGTTTATTGAGCCTCTGATCTTGGGCGATTATCTAAGCTTGATGATAGATAGAGTTGGAAGCAGATCGCCCAGATTTACGGAAGCAGAGTCTGCTCTTCTAAAGGGGTCCTTGGATTTTGTGGGAATAAATCACTACACAACATATTATGCAAGCCAGGATACCCTCAATTTAACTGGAGTCCTTCTCCATGATTCCATATCGGACTCTGGTGCCGTTACCCTCCGTAAGTATTTTGGCAATCCATATACCTTGCTGACTCGTTTCTTCTCAATTTTTACTTGACGCAGGTGACAAGGTCTAACTCTTTGTTGTGTCACTTTCATTTTTCAGCACTCAAGAATGGAAAACCTATAGGAGACAGGCTATGTGATCTATCTACAATACTTTGTAATATCAGTGCACTACTTCAAGTATAACCACTGTTTGGATCGCTGCAAGAATTTTTTTTTTTGAAAAGAAGACGACGACACCAGTGATGGCAACCAGATCTAAACTAGTTTTCGCTACTATTCTATATATTTAAGTTCCTTACTATAATTTGATTCACAGCCTCTCTGTTTCCTTTGTTAACAATTTATATGATATATGTTACACCTAAAATCTCTTTCATTGGTATCTAATTATTTACCTGATGGATTATGCTTTTATGTGTAGGCAAATTCCATATGGTTGTACATAGTACCACATGGGATCAGAAGTTTAATGAATTACATCAGGGAAAAGTATGACAATCCTCCAGTCATTATCACTGAAAATGGTAAACCTCTAAGAACCAAAGTCCTAATTTTTTTCTTCTAAATTATATTGTGTATTTAGCCCTTGAAGTTTTCAGTCGGATCCATATTCGTTTCTCTGATATTATTACATTAGTTTACTGCTCTAACTACTGAAATTTCATCGAATGTGTCTGTTTTAGAATTTTCCTTTTGGGAAGTGAACATATTCATTATTACAGTTAATACTATCACACGTTGCATCTTTGATTTTCTTAACATTATAGGTTTTGGATGACATGATTTATAGTATTTCAATTCCAACTTCTGCCTGACAATTGTGAACTAGGTGTCAAAACCATGACGAACTAACGGTCTTTTCCTTACAGGAATGGATGATCCAAATAGCCCATTGATTTCACGTAAGGATGCCCTGAAGGATGAGAAAAGGATCAAGTACCACCGCGACTATCTTTCAAACTTGTCAGCTTCTATCCAGTAAGTATCTATTTAGGCCAAGTTTTGGCCCACCTTTTAGTTGCACTTTTCTCTTATTTAAAAACTGCATCTTAAATTAAGTGAATATACTTTTAGTATTCCGACTCCTCTTGTCAAGACAAATCCAACCATTAATTTTTTTTTTTGTGGACCAGAAACTACCAAAAAAAATTTGGTAATAAAGACGAAAATAATTCATTCTGAAAAAGTTGGTCCAAACTTACTCGTTACCATCTTCGGAAAATGGTAAGTTGGTATGAGATTTTACACCTAAAGGGTGAAAGAGCTACTTAACTATGTAATGGATTACACCAAATTGCAGAGAGGATGGATGCAATGTGAAAGGTTATTTCGTGTGGTCTCTATTGGATAGCTGGGAGTGGATAGAAGGATTTACTTCACGTTTTGGTCTCTATTTTGTGGATTACAATGATAACCTGAAGAGATACCCTAAGGATTCGGTGGAGTGGTTCAAGACATTCCTGGCTTCTGAAGCAAATTGATTTGTTGCCACACTATACTGAGATAAACAGACAAAACACTTGTCTATACATGTGAGATGATTTTAGAGGATTGGTAGGATACATGACAAGTTTCCCCGAAAGTGTCCAGGAAAGAGAAATGAACAGTTCAGAAATTTATAAATCTGAACCATTCATCTCTCTTTCCTGGACATTTTCGGGGAAACTTTTCATGTATCCTAACGTTTTTGATAATTTTTATTATGTGCATATTCTTTGGTTCTGGGAATTTTGTAACTTTTTGTAATGAATGAAAAATTGATCATTTTAGTAGTGTTCAGACTCCCTTTTCTAGTATCTGAATTCTTTCATTATTTTGGTCACACGAATGTATAAGTTTTTTTTGGTGTGTGTGTGTGTGTGTGTGAAAAAGGGAACAAGTGAGGATATATTGTTGTAAGTTCGCAAATAGGGACAAATATAAAGAGTGTGTACCAAATGAGAGTGCAAAAATCACTACTCATCTAAACAAATATGAACACTAGTATTTGATATTGATTTTATCAATATCAGTTGTGTTTCCTAAATAAATAAATAAAAAATGGAATACTAGGTCATGTGCAATAGTCATCTAAAAGCCCATATCTATATATTTCCAAAGTACCAACAAAAAAAAAAAATGCCCATATCTGGATTCTAAAATGGGAAAGAAGCCAAGGTTGGAGACCCCAACCATAATGACTCAGCAGTGTATTTCAAGTAAAATAAGCTTAATGCTTGCACAATTAATGGATTTGTCTCTTGTCTAAAGATAAATACTAGCATCGGCTGTTAACAGTAAACTACAGCTAACTCCATGGGCTTGGCCCAATGATCAAAGCCTGATCCTTAAGGGTTTGCTCTCTCCTAAGATTTCAAGTTTGAAATTTCTCTAGAATAACTAATTTCTTTAGGGGCAATCCATATAGAGCCTTGCTCCCACTTTAGTAGGCTCCCCTCAAGTGGGTTTGGTCGAATGATCAAAGCCTGAGACTTAAGGGTTTGCTTCCTTCCAAGGTTTCAAGTTTGAAATTCTCTTGGCCAATTAATTTCTTTAGGGGCAGTCCATTCGGAGCTTTGCTCCCACTTTACTTTAAATTGGCTCACGTCAAGTGAGCGGTGATATTAGCTCCTGCGATTAATTGAGGTGCGCGTAAATTGGTCATATCACCTTAGTTATATAATACTCCTATATAAGCATAAAAAAGAGTCAACTACGGGGGTGTTACTTAAATTTTCTTTTGTTTAGATCACTGAACCAGCTCATATATATATAGCTCACGGTTCCAGTCAGGGATCCCTGACTGGAAGAAAATGAGTGTTTTTTTTGTGTTGCAAATTGTTTTGGGAAAATCCGAGCCGTCCAATGTGTTCAGAAGGTGTTTTCAAGGGTCTACACGGGAAATCTTAAAAAAAAAAAAAAAATACCGGGAAGGGCTTGATCTAAGCAGTTTTTCGCAAAACTGTATCTTCTGAACACATTGGACGGCTCGGATCGTCAAAAAAATGCTCGGATCATGGAGGTCCGGGTCCCGGACTAGAATATCTAGATATATATATATACGAGATCTTTCCAATCAGGTATACCTGATGGGCTTCCCATCAGGGACTCCTATTTCCCGATCAAATTTTCACGATCCGAACCGTCCAATGTGTTTAAAAGGTGTTTTTAAGGGTCCCCGTGAAAAATCAGTGAAAAAAAATACCGGGAAGGGCTTGATCCGATCATTTTTCGATAAAAACTGTATATATGCGTTTTTATCGAAAAATGATCGGATCAAGCCCTTCCCGGTATTTTTTTTCACTGATTTTTCACGGGGAACCTTAAAAACACCTTTTAAACACATTGGACGGTTCGGATCGTGAAAATTTGATCGGGAAATAGGAGAATTGGGGGTCTCCCTGATGGGAAGCCCATCAGGGAGTCCTGATGGGAAGCTCACTGTATATATATATATATATATATATATATAGGATCATGATCTATTGAGGACTCCCTTAGGATAAGAGTTTGCGGACCTCACCATTCCGGATCAAATTTTGACGATCCGAACCGCTCAATGTTTTTAAAATGCATTTTTAAGGGTCCACGCGGAAAATCTTCAAAAAAAAATACCCGGAAGGGCTTGATCGGATCAGTTTTTGTCAAAAATCAAAATTTGATCCGGAAAGTCGAAAAATGGTGAGGTCCGCACCAAATTCTTGTTTGAGGGAGTCCTCAATAGATCATGATCCTATATATATATATATATATATATCAGTCCCGATTCCTTAAGGGATCCCTTAAATGGGATTCCGTGCGGACTTGGCCCTTTTTCAACTTTCCGGATCAAATTTTGACGATCCGAACCGCTCAATGTTTTTAAAATGCATTTTCCAAGGCCCACTCAGAAAATCTTCAAAAAAAAATACCCGGAAGGGCTTGATCGGATCAGTTTTTGTTAAAAACGCTATAGCGTTTTTAACAAAAACTGATCCGATCAAGCCCTTCCGGGTATTTTTTTTTGAAGATTTTCCGCGTAGGCCCTTAAAAATGCATTTTAAAAACATTGAGCGGTTCGGATCGTCAAAATTTGGCTCGGAAATGTGAGGTCCGCACGGAATCCCATTTAAGGGATCCCTTATTAGATCATTTGTGTATATATATATATATATTGACAAACCAGCTCATATATGAACTCCGTATCACATTGGTGACTAGCAGCATCGAAATTGTGTCACCTTTTTTTTCCTAGACAAATGGAGAAGGGGGTGGCAGGGCTTAATTACACTTGTTTAAGTCTCCTTGGATCAACTGTTTCTCACTTACACGTAATATATGGGTCAATACAGGACTAAAAAACAATTGTGCTCAATCAAGTGCTTAAACAGAAGATCCACAAAACTGGTTTGATGCACCCATTGGAAGTGTGTGGTGGTTATGCCCAAAAATATCTGGATATCAATAGACAAATGCAACAAATAAATACCAATAGAGGGCATACAATATTTTTTATACAAGTTAGGCGTCCGAGTCACTTTACGCGCATCTCGATTCTCGACTCATCTTGGTAGATCAATACTACCGGCGGGGGCTCCGATCAAAGTCAGAGGAAAGCTCTATATAGGTAGTCCCAAAAGTGTTGATAACACATGGAATATTTCGAAACTTGAGATCTAAGAAGTGAGCAAACCCTTTAGTATCCGGCATTGACTCTGGGCCAACACCTTCGGGTTCAGAGTGTACACAATTAACACATAATTATCATCAAATTGCGGTAAAAGAGTAAGTTCACAGAGCAATAATGCTGAGATTCGGGAAATTCTATTCGCACCTACCTTTTCTTAGTACCCACTTCAAAGAAAACATTTAAGAAGGCGCGTAGGGTCCACCTTAATCCCACTGTAATCATCCAAATCGTCTATTCTGTACTCCCTCCTTCCCCAAATAATAGTCGAGTATTCTATTTTATCTTACTGTCTTTTTTGAAAAGTTAATGGGTAAAAATTTGTGCAATTATTATTGTGACCTTTTGAAAAGTTAATGGGTAAAGAGTTCATAGTAAATGTGGAAGATAATTTTGGATGGTTGATAGGAGCTTAAATGTGAATGTTTAAGCTCCCCAATTTATGTTTGATAAGTCCATAATCATGCTACTTGGTAATATTTACAAATGATTTGTGTTTTAGGTATTGAAGGCCAATTGTGATGGAATTGGAGACAAAAGCCCAAGGCTAGAACATGTGGGAGTGAGCAAGGAATGACGAGTGCGGCTTGGAGGCAAAACAAGAACCAAATCCGTCTGGTTAAACCTCAGACCCAATTGAACAAGGCAATATTCAAGCTCTCTACTTCATTTTCCAAGCCATGTGTCCAGTCCATCCAACCGGACAAGATCAAACCCAACCGGACAAGCTAAGATTCAAGCTCTGTACTTCATTTTCCAAGCCATGTTTCAAGTCCATCCAAACGAATGAGATTAGTCATCCAACCGGACGAGCTCCCTTTCCAATTGGACTATTTTCACCAACTTCATCCTCCTCCTACTTTTTGGTAACTTGAAAGAGCAACTTCAGATTTTGAGCTTATATAAGCCTTTTGGGTTATTTTGAGAGACACTTTGCCTATGAACTATTTGGAGACTTGCTTCAAGGTTAAAAAGAGAGGAGAGAATTAGGAAAGAAGAGAAGAACAAAGAGAATTACAAGAAGAATGCCTTCAATCGTAAGGAATTTGAAGTTCTCCTTCCAAATGTCAGGCTAAACTCCTAACCCAGGGTTAGATGAAGGTTTCTTTTCAAGTAGTTTGAATTTTGTTTGTGTTCAAAGACTTATTGATTTGAATCTTGGGACTGTATGCTTAAGGATATTTTCAATTTCAATTTAATGTTTTCTAGCAATCTTTTGTGTTTGTCTTTTAGACTTCAAGCACTTGCATACATGGTTTGTTAGTGGCTCACGGAGTTGGTTGACATAGGTTTTGCTTAACAAGAAAAGGCGTGCTATAAGACGGACTGTACTTAGATACGGTCCGTGCTAGTAGGACGACTTGTACTTGACAAAGATAGTCTATGCCAATTGGTTATCCGTGAACATCTTGTATTGACTTGAATGGGTAGTCTTTGACCAAGGGAAATCAAGCTACGAGGAAGAAATCGGATTCGAATCCCTAGACCTTTTTTTCTAACTATTGTACAAAATCACTACTTCTTTGTTTTCTTAGTTTAAGATTCAACACCCAAAACTCAAAATTTGCTAACGGGTGCACCCGTTAGGGGTATAAAAAAGCGCACATGTGGGTCTCACTTGTACTTAAAAAGTACAAGTGGGACCCAACAAGAGTAAAAAAAAAAGTACTAGTGGGACCCAACAAGTGTATGTTTTTTTTTACCTTAACGGGTGCAATGTTGCACCCGTTAGGATTTCCCTTGTTCTATTTTAACAAGTAATTTTGATATGGTAATAACATGGTCAAAAGTGGATGTAAAAGTTGATATGAAAGGTTTAAAATGGAGGTAAAAGTTGATATGAAAGGTGTAATGATAATGTCTCTTTAATAAGTTAGATTTATGAAGCTACACAAGTAAAAATGGATTAAGGGAGTAAACAATAATGTATAGACTATAAATCATTCTTGCTAAAAATCAAGTTGATTGAATATCGGTAATTTCCTCATTTCGATCGAATGGTGAATTTTTTTATTGTCCATTGTTTCCAAGACAAATCCAACAATTACCGATACTTGATTATATGGATTTTTTGCTACAATGGATTTACACATTAATTTTCACAAAATACTATGGTTTTAATATCTACAGTGAGTCCAAGGTGGACCCCACGGGCCTTTCTTATTGTTATGTATAGAAGTAGAACTTCCCCTGAGATTCGGACCTTCCATGGTTCAGAGTGTTCAGTGATTTGAGCTTATTTATTTTTTTATTTTTTGGGGTGTGACTTTAAAGTGCAAAGACAAAAGAAAGCACATAAGTTGGGAAGGTGCTAAAGTTTCCAGTGTATGTCACCTACTGTACCACTCAATCTTACCTCATTGTGCTCCTCAAACAATCCCCTGAATCTTGGCCGTCCGATTGGAATATAGCGCAATTCACTCTCAAAGAATACACGTGCTACTCCTGCCCTTCCTTTTATTCTGTTTGTTTTTCCTCTCTTTCTCCAATCCCTTTGTTTCCATGCATGGAATTCCCCTTCCACTCCAACACACCAACAAGATGCATTTGAGAGAGGGGAAAAGTGTAGAGAAAGAAAAAGTCATGGTCTAGGCCTGTTGCTGGCCATCATTACCGACCCATCTCTTCCAAAGGTTTGATTTTTTCTCTTGTTTGAACTCTTCAAATTTTGAACATTCAAGAGAGGCACAAAAAGAGTAGGGTATATCAATGGAATTCAAAGGGTCACTTTCTGATGTGGGTCTGATCTTGTACTTGGCAAAAGTGTCACATCTCAGCACTTCAATTTAATCAAGGAACTCATCGATCTGTGTTTATCCAGTTCTCAGAGCTATAATCTTCTTTTCCTTTTTGTTGTTATTTTATTTTCTTGATCTGGGTTTGTTTTGGATTCCTTGCTTGTTCAAATCTTGGTTCGAAAATGATGCAGCATTGTTGGATAATTTGAGCTAGAAGCCAATTTACTGATCTGGTTCTTTTGTATTGGGGGTTTTCTTTGTTTTTAGTGATCGATCAAGTGAATCCATGGAAGAGGAGTTGAGGTTTGTTTGCAGATTATGCAACAAGAGGTACCCAAGTGGAGAATCCTTGGGAGATCACATGAGATGTCATGTGATTGAGAATTCAGCTGAATCAGGTGAGAAATTTGAGCCCAATGTGAGGAAGTTGTCTTCATTTTTGAAGATCAATGGAGGAACCTGTCAAGATTCAACATGTGAAATTGGAGGGCAATCTGGGTATGGTCTTAGGGAAAATCCCAAGAAAACATGGAGGGCTGGGATTGGGGGTTCAAAATTTCCTTTACCTCAGAGAGATCAGATTTGCAAACAATGTGGAAAAGGGTTTCAATCACTGAAAGCTCTGTGTGGTCATATGGCTTGTCACTCCGAGAAAGATAGGGTTTTGAGAGATGATCATTCATGGAGTACTAGTGATCAGAAGAATCAGAAGATGGGTTTTGATTGGCAATCGGAAACGGAGGCCGAGGCGGGTCCCAGACAGCGGCCCAAGAGGGCAGCAAGTTTGAGGTACAAGAGAATTTCAGCAAGATCTTGTTCATCTCATGTCTCTGAGATTGATCATGAACAGGAAGAGGTTGCTATGTGTTTGATGATGTTGTCCAGGGATTATGGGAAATGGGTTGGCCTGGATTCAGCTGGAGAGTCTTCTGATAACAATTCTGCTGTTTTAGAGACTAGGTCATCCTCCATTGACATGAAAATCAGAAGAAAGAACCAATTTGCCGTGAATTCGGTTCAGAACAGTGCTAAGAGGAAAGGGGAATTGAAATCTGGTGTTTGGGAGCCAAAGGCTGTTCAATATGAAAAATCTGATTCTGGGTACTTCCTGAATGAGGCTAACAAGGTGGATTCAGATGTTTCTGTTGATGGGTTTTTGAGAAATGATGATAATTGCAAGAAGCAGAAAGTGGATAATGGATCTGAATTGGTGAAAAAAGGCCTTGACAAAGGGAAATGTATGGGAATCGAACCGAGGAATGGTTTGGCCAAGGGAAAAGGGTATGGTGAAAGTGGAAATCCTTCAACTTTGGCGAAGTTTGATACGAGGAGGAAGAAATATGAGTCTGGTAGTAAGAAAAAGCAAGATTTTTCCTTCAATCAGAGAAAATTGAAGTCGAAGACGAAGAAAAGCAGAGGACATGAGTGCCCAGTTTGCCACAAGGTTTATAAGTCAGGCCAAGCTTTAGGGGGTCACAAGAGGTCTCATTTTCTTGGAATTTCTGAGGACAAGAGCAATCAGATACCGGTAAGCAAACAAGAGTTTTCTCAAACTCGTGATCTGCTTGATCTTAATCTACCTGTTAGTGTAGATGAAGAAGAAGCAAATGAGCTTTCCCAGTTCATGCCATGGTAGGGTTCTAAGTTTCTTCAAGGTTGGATCAAGTATTTGTGGAGTGCAAAGAAAGTGCAAGGAATCATCTTTCACCAATGAAAGTTTTGCTTCATTGCTTAATCAGAGGTATTTTTCCGGTAGCCTGTGATTTGATTACGAATTTGTGGAAGGATTTGCAAAGAGAAAAGATACCGAGGCAAAAGGATATGAAAATTTTACGTGAGTGAATACCTTATAAATTTTCATTTCCTTTTACCAATGCGAGCTCAGACGCAAATTCAAGATTCAAACACAGTCGCGGAATGTACAGATAAATTTGCATTGCTGCTGAATTGATTGCTCTATTTTGCTTTGAATCATTGGTACTATTTATAAATTTTATGTAGCTTCTTGGGTTAGTTTGTCTAGCTAGTGAATTTAGATGGGGATATTGTTCATCTTTATTCCATCTTCTTGGGTTGGAATCATGTTTTTAAACTCGGGACAAGCTCCGTATCCGCGGGACAACAGGTCTCATTCTCCCTTCTAGTGAGATTTGATTTTAGTAGTCTAGACAATTGCAAGTAACAATTCACCTTTCCTGATCAGCTTTGAGGCTTACCATTGTCAAATTACTCAGTGCTCCCGGAGCATGGCCATGTGGTGCTCCGGGACACTCCAATATCATACATTCTCGTGGGATTAACGACTAAGTGTATAAATTTCATACAAATTTGTGGTGTCAGAGTGATGCAGAGCATTACATGGCCATGCTGTATGAAACGTGGATATTTACTCCTTTCCATTAGTTTCAAAGTTATGTCCAAATCCACCAACTTCAAACACATTCACTGTGATTGTGCTTTTTCTTAAAGCAAGAGAGTTCCACCGGCTTTTAGTGGGAGGATGCTTTATTCCAGAAAACTGTCTTTTGTAATATATTATTGTCTTTTATTGTTTTTTCACGATTTACGAGACATGTCACTTTCCCAAAACACATCAACCAAAAAGCCAAAAAAATACAGTATAAGACAAATTTCTACAAGCCCAAGCATTTTATGGAACAAGTTCTATCATCTGGATATTGGATGATTGGTTTGTTGAACCTACAAGCCCAAGCATTTTATGTACAATATGTGTTTTCACGTTTAAATCTTTTTATATATTAGAAAGCTGTTGGATAGGCATTAGGCAACCAGGAAGCCTTCTCTCTTGAAGTTACTACTCTTCCAAACACATCCTAGGCAAAAGCCAGCACTTATTTTATTCACACAGCTGGTGAACACACTCACCTTTTCCAGGCCCATGCCCCACACGAGATATTGATGATTAGAACGGTTCATTTTATCAAATTTGAAAATTTTATCATCTCCTTTAAAAAAAGATCAGCTCTGATCAAATATTCAATTTTTTATTCAAATTCCGAACTAAAATTTTGAATTATCAATATGAGAATGCACTGATTTTTTTCATGAAAGATTAAAAAAAATATCCGTCCGAAATGTAGAAATGATGATTGATTCTGATCATCAAAATGAAAGTAACATGCTCCACACAGTGTTTACTCACTCTTTAGGAAGTGAACAAAACTAGTACTATAACATGATTTTCTTTAATTTTCTTCCTTCTCTTTTTTTGTCATAGAAATGAACTTATTTTTCCACTTAGGAGGCATATTGACATGTTTTCCAAGTGGGGATGGAATCCATGTTGGGCCGATCACGGCCATTCGTGGTCCACAATGGACGGCCCAGATCACATCTTGTACATACAAATCTAAGTTGTTTGCTGTCGAATAAATCTGAGCCTCTCGTTGCCAACCGGAGATGACTGTGATCGGTCTAACATGGATGCTAGCACCATCCCCGGATCCGTTTTCCAAGGCCCTATTGAAATAGAGCTCTTGTAGGCCATAAAATTGCGTGGGAGAGTTTTATGTTGGCTACCAACATGCAGAAGGACTTGCAAAGGAATCTCAACTACTTGGAGGGAGAGAGTTTTAGCTTTGTATTTTTGCGTTATAAAATAGGAGTGGTTTGGTTTCAAATTTCAATGAGTGAGTAATTTCTGTTCTTGTTTAGTGGATTCCTTGGCACAAACAATAATTACGGAGGGGGTTGAGTGACTTGCAAAATTGAAGATCTAGACAAGGGTTAGTTGGAAAATTATGAGGAATCATAGTCAGTAAAGATATGAAAGAGATTTTTATTTTTTTAAACAGGAAGTCACCAAACTTGGAGCATGACAACCTACCATGCAACGGATATCCTGAATTGAGAGACAGAGTTGGTCCTGAGTTAAAGCCCGAGATAGTCGACCTGCCAGAGATATGACAGCTTAGGCCCTCGAATGTTTTTTGAAATTTTAAGTCCTCTCCTATTATAGTACCCTTATAATAGGAACCAGGAGAGGTGTTGCACAGTGTACTGTGCAATCCTGTGTGGGGCCGCGTCGGTATCGTTCCGACAATCGGAGATGTCCACCATGTAAGCTCGTTGAGTACTACAAGTGTACCAAAAATCAACTCGATCCGATATCGTTAAGTACCCCATCGGAACACATAAAAGTATATAACTATCAAAACCACAGAATCCATTATTTTCAAGTTATATGTGTTCCGATAGGGCACTTAATGATATCCGATTGAGTTGATTATTGGTACACAAGTAGTACTTGACGAGCTCTACGAGGTGGACATCTTTGATCGCCGGAATAATACCGATGCGGCCACGTACGGGGATGCACAACAAGTTGCGCAGCACCCCTGTTTCCCTTATAGTAGTTCAACCAAAAAAAAAAAAAACACATCATCTTTAATCTTCGATTTAGGCCCCCGAAAAGTCAAGGCCAACCTTGTCAAGAGAGATGGAGAGGAAAAATTATTGCAAATTATGTCGGTTCATTTTGTTGGAATTAAAGATTTTTCAGCTAAAAAAATATTACATTAAAAACTAGTCTTGTATCAATTAACCAGAGGGGATTCTGTTTATTTGACCGAATTAAACACGAGATTAGATTACAAACTGTTGTTGCATTCAAATGGAACAATCATTAATATTTTTTGTAGAAAGAGAAAGAATTTCCATAAAATAAAAGGCATTTTACCAAAACATAACAGATAAATAAAAAGATGTCAATATAGTAACACTCAGATTTCTCTACAATCAGAGAGCCATCCGGAAGATTAGCAGTAAAATCCAAACCACTCCAAGGCATTAATTTCCAAAGAATACAAGTCCAGATGATGACCAAGATTAAAGAGAATGAATGGACTCCATTCATTCTCTTCAGTCTTGGTCGTCATCTATAGGAGGTGTGCTACTTAGAGTATAAACCCGTGAAGATTATTCATCTACTCCCTCTACCCCTTTTCAAATGTGTTACTCTGTAAATCCAATTTATTAAATCATCAATTTCATACCTCCACTTTACATCTCTCACATCAACTTTTACCTCCACTTTTCAAATTATCCTTCATTTTTACTCATTTAACTCTTTATCCATTAACTTTTCAAAATGGCAAATTATGTACAAACTTTTACCCGTTAACTTTTCAAAACACACACTTATTAAGTGATAGTCCAAAATGAAATACCCTACTTTTATTTGGGGATGGAGGGAGTATATGATAGTAATGATGGAAATGGGTAAATTTCACTGGCCTCCCTCGAGGTTTATACAACAACAGAGACCTCCTTTCAAGTTTCTAAAATAACACTAACCTTCCTTGTCAGACATGTTGGTGTAACAGCATTAACAGATTTCATGCTTTTACATTTTTGCACCTCTGATTCATTTAGGGTAGTAGTATTTCACAGTCGGGCAAAATAAAATATCTTAAATCAAATAATAAAATCTCTTCATCCCTTGTAACCAATACCAGACCCACAAAACCTTCACTTTCCACCATCCCCTGGCAGAAAATGGAGGCGTGGTGATGTTGCAGAGTGATCGATGGTTGTCTTTTAACAATGGCAGCGGCGGCGATTGTCCAACCACAAATTCTTCCTCCTGTTTTTGAGTTATATCATGGATTCAAACCCATGAACCTCTATGAATTGTACTCAGGGCCGGCCCAAGGGTTTTGAGTACCCTAGGCTGAATCTTAAAAATTGTGCCCTAAAATTTTTTCCTGCGACAATCACAATACGAGAAAACCAAAGCAGTATAAAATTCTACTAATCACTTAGAAAACGGAAAATTGGGCTAGGGTCCATGGGTATAGGTCATTTGGGCCTTTTAGTCCACTGGACTAGTTTAAGGTGTATAGCGTCCAGTGTTTTAAAAGTCCTGATGTGGTTAGTCCTTTCCTGGACGACAATACCCAGCTCTGGGAACGTATATAAATGTTGTGATTTCAAATATTCGTTCAAAAAGATCTTCTTCTTCGTTCATCGCGGCGATTTCAAATCTCCGTTCAAACAGATCTTCTTCATCGCGGCGATGGCAATTTCTTCAGTGCGATGTAGCTCGATCTAGCTCTGCTGATTTGTGTGGATTTATGTGTCGATCTATTGCAACAAATCAATGGTAAACGTCTGCTCTCTCTCTCTCTCTCTCTCTCTCTCTCTCAATCGGTCTCTCTCTGTCTCTCGATCGCTGTGTGTGTGTGTGTGTGTGTTTGAATGTGATTGTAGATGTTTTTACTGATTTGATTTGTGTGTCGATAGTTATCTTATTTTTTTGTAGATAAGTGTTTGTTTTTTTTGTTGAGATGTGCAATCTCTCTATTTTTTGGTTGAGATATGCTTATATCTTTCTTTTGTTTGTTTGTTGGTAAATGCATTGACTGATATATGCGTATATGCACTGGAATACATTTATCTCTATGTTTTTTGGATGAGATGCTTATCTCTTTGATTTTTGTTTGGCTGATAGTGTGTTTTGACTGAGATTTTGGTTATTTCTTGGTTTGTTTTGGTGTTACAGAGTTTGTTTTATCTGAGATATGCTTATCTCTTGGTTTATTATTTCTTTTTTGCAGTATAAAGTTGACTGGAAATGGAATCATCCATTCTTCTATTGTGCAAATATGGATAATTTACTTTGGTTGTTAAAGTTGCAACTGGTTTTAGGTTTGAGGATTTTGTTGGAAGTATTCATAGGAAGTGGAAGTGGAATGACTTGGTATCAAGGAGATTCAATCTTTTGTATGTTGTTTCTGAACATCGTAACTGCGTTCTTGAGAATGATGATGATTTTGATAACATGTTGGCATTAGCTACTGCATATGGTGTTAGTTGTGTTGAGGTATACATTTGTGTTGAGGAGATTCAATCTTCTGGTTGTTTTGATCATGGTAATAGTAGTGGAAATGGGGAATGCAGTACTGTTCAAATTCCTGAAGATCCTCTTGAAAAGTTTTGTCATCATCATGAGACAAAGCGGCTTTCTGCTGATTGGGCTTCTTTGATTACTCATGTCGGTCAAGAATTTAGAGGCGGTGTTGACGATTTTAGGACGTGTTTGTGTAAGTATGCAATTGAGCTTGGATTCAAGTTTATCTACTTGAAGAATGACAAGTTAAGGGTAATAGCTTATTGTCGTAAAAAGATTGACGGTTGTAAATGGTTTGTTCATGCAATTTTAGACAAATCAAATGATTTTTTTCGCATTAAGGAGTTGCACAATGAGCACAACTGTGGTGGTACATATAGTAGTTCCAAAAGTTCTAGAATGACTTCAAAGTTGGTTGCAAGTTGTATCTTTGATGAAGTTCGTGAGAAGTCGTTGTATAGGCCAATAGATGCTGTCAAGTTATTTGAGAGAAGATATGGTACTACAATTAGTTACAACCACGCTTGGTTGGGGGTTGGGAAGGCAAGTAATGAAATAAGTGGTGATTATGTGTTCCAACTTGACCAACTTCGGTGGTATGCAGATATAGCTAAGGAGAAAAATCCCGGTAGTGTTGTGGATATTGAATGTTGTGAAGACAATCGGTTTAGAAGGTTATTTGTGGCATTTGATGCATGCATTAAAGGATTCAACTATTGTCGGCCATTTTTGTGTCTTGACGGTACATTCTTGAAGGGTAGATATAAAGGCACTCTCCTTGCTGCCGTTGGGAAGGATGCTAATCAAGGTTAGTTTTCTTTTTCGTCATTGTTTTTGTTTCTTTCTCTCTGAGATGTGCATATCTCTTTGCTTATTTTGGTAGATACAGAGACTAGTTTGGATGAGATATTATTATCTCTTTGTTTATTTTGGTATATACAGAGTCTGGTTTGGCTGAGATTTTTGTTATGTCTTTGTTTAGTTTGTAGATAAAGAGTCTGGTTTGTGTGAGATGTGCTTGTCTCTTGCTTTATATAGAGATTAGGTTGGCTGAGATATTCTTGTCCCTTTGTTGCAGGCTTATTTCCATTATCTTATGGTATTGTTGATTCTGAAACGGATGATAATTGGCTGTGGTTTCTGATAAAGTTGAAAGGTATTCTGTCAACTCGTGAACTTTCGATTATAACGGGTCGTCATACTGGTCTTGTGAAACATGTTCCAAAGGTTTTCTCAAACTATTATCATGCTTATTGTTTGGAGCATTTGAAGAATAATTTGAGGGATAGGCTATTCGGTCGAGCACCAAATGGTTTTAGGGAGCGAGTAGTGAATCTGTTCGTTGATTGTGCTCATGCACCTACTGTTTTGGAATTTGATAATTGTGTTAAGGAATTGTGCAAGGTTGGTGGGGAAAAAGCGAAAGAGTTTCTTTCTTCTGTGTCATATGATCATTGGGCAAATGCATACTTTCCTGGGAAACAATATGGTGAGATGTCATCAAATGCTGTTGAGTCTTTCAACAGTTGGATTCATGAAGCTCGAAAGATGTCGATCCTTCAATGTGTTGACAAAATCAGGGTTCAAATTATGAGGCAAATGTATGAGAGGAAACAGTTATCAAGGAAATGGTGTAGCGTGGTGTGTCCTGAAATGGACTTGCTGTTGAAAAACCGTTTCGACAAAGGAAAGACATGGCATGTATATGGCTCAAGTGATGAAGTATTTGAGGTTTCTTCTTTCCCTACTGTTGTGGCTGATATACGAAACAAGTCATGCACATGTTGTCGGTGGGACATCCATTCCTTTCCTTGTGTGCATGCAGTCACAACTCTTCAGAAGATTGGGGTAGATATGTCTCAGTACATAGATCCGCTATACACGATTGAAGCATTCCGGATGTCATATGATTGTCCAATAAATCCTATTCCTAGTCTTGGAGCTCCAGAGGTAACTAAAGAGACTGCTATCATTCTTCCTCCTAAAACAAGGAGGCCACGTGGCAGACCAAAGGTTGCAAGAATCCGATCAAGGGGCGAGAAAGTGAGGCAAATAAGGTGTTCGAGGTGCCAGAAATTGGGAAGACATAATAGGAAGAGCTGTAAAGAACCTTGTGATTGATGTTTTCATTTTAAGTAGATAAGAACTTTGTGAGTCATCTATTCATTGTTGATTGGTAATTGAGTGTTTCAAGTGCCAGAAGTTGGCAAGATGTAATAAAACCTGCTATATTGTTGAGCATTATCATTTGACATAAATAAATAAAATTCTTGAATATGCGATGATTTTTCTAGATATGGTACCATTATCTCTTGTATATACATGGGTCTCATTTGCTGATATATGCCTACCTCTGAGGCTGTTTTGGATGAGATACCATTATCTCTTCTTTTTTTCTTGCTGATATACAGGGGCCTCATTTCATGAGATATGGATATCTCATCAAAAAGACTACCAAAGAACAGTCCATCATGCTTCAGAACTAAAAGACTACCAAATCTGGGCAGCAATCAAGCCCAGATCATGAGTACACAAAACAAATAGATGGAAGCAAGAATTAAACAACAACCAATTCAAAGCATTTTGCGAAAGAAAACATGTGGTTACTTCATTGAACTTGTATCATCGTATTAACAACAACCAACAAAAGAAAGGGATTGCTTTTACAAAAAGTGAAGGAATCATGTGATGTCAAGTAATGAACATGTTAATAGATGTTATAAAAAAAAACATGATCTGGCATTTCACCAATTGTTTGGCGCCATACATGAACATCAGGGAGATATTATCCATATAGACAGATCTATTTTCTATGAGATCAAGCAAAAAATATGTAACAGTGTGTTGTGTTTAAACACGGTGGCACTAATCCCTATTTCAGATATTCTGCAGCCAATCATCCAGCTTTCGGTTATTCTGCAGCCCAATGATCTCTGCAAGCTTTTGATGCGACCGATCTGTCTCCATCATTCAAGAATCTACATAACAATGATACTCTGAATTCACTAATTTCGACCTTTGACAGATTTTCTGGAATGGCCTCCTCTTTTGCAAGCTTCTCAATGATGTAGCAGACTATAATTCCACAGTTAACGCTGCATAAACATGAGGACTAGTTAAAAGACTACCAAACAATAGTCCATCATGCTTCAGAACTACAAGACTACCAAATCTGGGCATAAAATTATGTAATTGAAAATTTATGCTCAAGATTAGTTAGCCTACGTTCTAGGTTTTTGTTGTGGCGTTTTCTCTGAGGTAATCATGGTACAATTTTTGCCCTCTGCAAAGATTGTTTCACTCATTGTTTTTGGGAGGACGAAGCCTGGAATTCTTTTGTTCTGATTTAGCTTTTGCATGAAGCTGGAAACGTAGTCTACCTGCATTTTATATTTAAGGCAGAAATTAAGCATTTATTTTACATCATCTATCATATCAAAAACTGAAATGAAATGGAGTAATATTTTGTACCATTAAGGTTGCATCCTTGAGGAAAGGGTCTTGGCTGTTTATTCTTGGTTTCATGGAGTTGTAATGTTTCCAATCCCCACGTTGTATGTCCAATACCAGAAGAGTCCAATGGTATGGATTATTTTCTGTGGCAGCTATACCTCCTGAAGGGTTCATTGGAAAAACCAAGTACTCGAAATTATCCAAATTGTCATTAACTTCTCTGAGCTTGTCATCAAGAAATTTTTCCATGAGTTGATTCTTATCGTCTTTCAACAGACTCTGTCAAAGAGAAATGATTGCACAAATTACAAGAGACCAGAAATGTTTTGCCTGAGATATGAGTATCTCTTCCAAAATGTACTTCAAGTGAAAAACAATTCAGTAGATTACAAGAAACACCATAGGCTATATATTAGTTGTTTGTGGGACGATAAAGGACAGAGATTAAGGTTATAAGTTACTAACCCACAATGTTGATTTGAAATAGATGGCATTGATAGGAAGTCCATCGTCCCTTGCCAACATGGATGTGAATCCATCAATTAGTTGCACAGGTTTGTTTGATGTTAGATTTAACTTTGTCATCAATGGACAAAAGAACTATGTTGGGGAGAGATTTTTTACCGTGTTTTCAATATCTCCCTCATTCACGATTGTGATTGCATCTTCCAATGTAACCGTATCTTGCGTGTCGCTGTCCATCCAGATAGGAAGCCTGTAAAAAAACAGATAGAGATGTCTTTATCTCACCAACAGAAACTCTGTATTTTAACATAAGAATTGTTGTTTGTGTAGAATTTTACTAATTTTTTTGTCTTTCAGAAGCTCAAATATGAGACTCATCATTTGCTTATCTTCTTGTGACAAAAAGCTGTGCAGCTTTGTTTTCTCCAAAAGGAGACAATCCTTTTCCACTTCAGCTGCTTTTGTTTGTTGTTCTTTCTTTCTCTTCCTTTCATAGTAAAACCCTTCCAACTTCTTTTCTACCCTGTCGTCTCTTTCGTGCACTCTCTTGGTCAACGACGATGGATCCACAGGCTTGGGTATTTTCTTCTTCGCTTGATTCTGTATTAATGAGACTGTAGCATTTATGGTTTTCTCTATGTCCTCATCTGTGGCCATTTTGAACTCATAGGGATTTCCAGTCGGGCTTTGAGAATCTTTCTCCATGGCCTTTTGCTTAGGAGTTGCGGTTGGGCTTGCTGATTTTTCATCAACATTGAAACCCATTGCAGACATCTGCTGTATCTTTTCATTCATTTCTTCTATTGTTTTTCTGTCCCTGTATTCTTGGCTAGCACAATGAGCAGCCATGTCTTCCAAGTTGTCATTAGCCTGGTCAAATTGTTCCTGCACCAAGTCCTTCTCAATCAACATTGCACCAATTTCAACATTCAGGTTTATGTTATCATTTTTTATTTCTTCTATTGTTTTTTTGTCCCTATATTCTTGACTAGCACAGTGCGCTGCCATGTCATCCAGCTCTTCCAGAACATAGACGACTTTTTACTTCTCAGACAGCAAGGTCATTACCTCAAGCTCTGTTTGTTGCACCTTTTCCTCGAGTTTCTGCGCCTTCAAATGGACAAAGATGTTTTCTTGTTCAATTTCTTCATAGACAGCCGCTTCTTCCCCATATCTTTCAACCCTTCTTTGAAGTGTGTCAACAAGGTGAAGCAGCCTTCCAATGTTGGTATCCTTTTGTTTTTCTCTAATGTCCCTCTCTGCAATCTCATGTTTCAGACTGTTGTTTTCACTTTCGAGCAAATGAATTTGTTTTCGAAGCTTTGAAATTAGAAGTTGAACATCCTCCTTAAGAGCTTGCTCGTCAACAGTCGGCTTGTCCGCAAAAACAAATAATGAGATAACAATATCTCACCCAAAACAGAGTGTTTTCTAGCAAGCGAAATCAAGACATAGTAATATCTCCGCGAAAATAGACTTTTTATGTACCACAACAAGATATTCATATCACCTACAGGAATCACTGCATGTTTTTCTTCTGTCTCGTCTGTAACAAGAATTTCATACAACCTCCTCTCCTCATCTGTTAGTTGCAATTGTGAATCAATGACCTACAATAAATGATGATAGGAAACGTGGAATATAAGTGAGAAAAACCTAAAAGAAATAACATATTATGGTAGCAAGATGCTTACCATTTCCGGTGAAAAGGTATTCACTGGTGTCTCAGCAAGTTTAGCATGAAGCTCATTTACGTTCCATCTCATGAATCTTGGGATTTGTGGTTCGATAGGTTCCATTATATTTGCATGTTCACATAGCCAGTACTGTTTAACAAAAGAAATAGGCAGATTAGATTTCTTATTAACTTGACAACTTTGGAATGTAAAATACATAAGAAAAAGTATAGAAGAAAGATTAAATACCAATAGTGCTACAGTGCAACCGCCAACAGTCCATGGAGTTCTGCGCTTTGTGTCGAGTTCATTGGTGAGATGATCAGTTAAGTGTATCGACCATGCAAATGTGGTGCACTCTTCCCAATTCTCCACGAATTGAACATAGCTCCAATTAAAATTTGGACCAGTTGTCTTGAAAAATACAGTTCCAAGGACATAGAGTGTCAACAGCCGCGCCAAATCCTTTGTAGATTCGTCTTCTACTCCCTTCTTTTTCTTCCCTTTTGAAGTGATTTTAATGAGGTCTGTAATTCTTTCCCTCATGGTTGCATAGCTCATCACACTTGTGTCCTCAAAGTTTTTGTTGACAAAGGGGCTGTCTGGCTTCTTGTTTAGGTTTAAAGCCCGAATATTTGTGTTGCTAGAAATTATCCCAAATATGAGGGTTACTTCTTCATGTGTAAGAGCCACAAGCTTGGTTCCCATATAAAATTTTCCTTCATTCATTCGGTAACGTTGAATCACACTCAAAATGTCGTTGTCGTACTTTTTGACAAATTGTTCAGGCAATTTCTGTTGTGCAATTGTGAGCAACATAGTTGCAAATGGTGATTTTTGAATCTCATCTATCTGCCCTTGGGTGAATGTCACATCATGAAGTAGGCTTACAATGCTAGCAAGTGTTGATCTACAAAGAAGGAAGAGATAAACCAATGTTAGAGATAATAGCATCTCAGACAAGTGAAACTGTTTATTTAGGAAAACAATGATAGAGATAATCGTATCTCATAGAAACTAGTGTCTGCCTTACCTGTATTGTACTCGTGCCGGTTTGAAGTCAGTCACTGTAACATCATCTTCCTGTTCATCCTTCTCCTTCTCTTCATCTTCTTTTTTCTACCTCTTAACTCGTGGATCATTTCTTTTCTTACTCCCGATCACTACAACCTCGTCCTCTTGCAATTCTTCTTTTTTCTTTCTAGTAAGTTAAGGTTCGTTCCTTTTCTTACTCCTCCTTTCTCGAAACTGATCTGCTTCCTCCTCCTCTTCCTCTTCTTCTTCCTCTTCCTCCTTCTCTTGCATTTCTTGTTTTTTGTGTCTTGTGAGTCGAGGTTCATTCCTTTTCTTACTCCTCCTTTCTTGAAACTGATCCTCTTCCTTCTTCTCCTCTTCCTCTTCCTCCTCCTGCTCTTGCATTTCTTGTTTTTTCTGCCTTGTAAGTCGAGGTTCATTCCTTTTCTTCTTAGTCCTCCTTTCTTCTTCCTCATCCTTGTCCTCGTCTTGCATTTCTTGTTTTTTCTGTCTTGTAAATCCAGGATCATTTCTTCTCTAAGTCCTCATCTCTCTAAACTGATGCTCTTCCTCCTCTGTGTCCTCATCCTTGTCCTCATCTTCTCTTACTTCATTTTTTTTTATCCTTGTCCTTGTCTTCCAATGCTTTTTTTGCTCCTTCTCATCGTCTTGCAATTGTACTTTCTTTCGTTTTCTAATTTGAGGTTCTGCTTGTCGAGGAGGGACGTCAGGAGGGAACCCTGGATGAGGGAGTAGAAGAATCTCTTGAGGGATATCTACTGGTGGGACTTCGATTGCTATTGGTTCCACTTGTACTGGGGGTTCAAATGTAACTCTTGGATCGAACTTCTCTGGACTGTTGTTTTTCATTTTTCTGCAAAAAAAAGTAGAAGAAGTAAGCATATCTGAATAGAGATAATAAAGCTATGTCAAGCCATAACAGTAAAAAACGAGGAGATAATAACATCTCACTCATAAATGTTGTTTTCTACAAAACAAAACAACAAACAAACAAGTCTCCGAGGATGTTAAAAAGTGTTCATAACAGTCATTTTGAATGTAAATAAACGAGGAGGTAATAACATCTCACTCATAAACGCTGTTTTTCTACAAAACAAAACAACAAAGATACAAGTCTCCCGGGATGTTAAAAAGTGTTCATAACAGTCGTTTTGTAAGTAAATAAACGAAGAGATAATAACATCTCACTCATAAATGCTATTTTTCTACAAAACAAAACAACAAAGACACAAATCTCCCGGGGCATACCCTACTAGATGTTTAACTAAAGAAAGGTAACATTTACTTTTGTACGAAAAAAACGAAGAGATAGTAATATCTCATGGAGAAAAATTATTCTTAACCCATAACTGCCCCTTTTGTGGCAAGACCTCACTAAGGAACTGAGTCGAGTGTATACAAGTATACTCTAAACCAGGTTTATACAAACAAAACTATCAGATAACCATATCTTACAAAAATCGAAAAATACATCAAACAACAGACACAGAAATCACAAAAATGTACAGAGCTTCTGCAAAAATCATAATGTTAACCCTAGAAATAGACGTATCTCATCAAAAAATCAAATTAATCCTAGAAAATAGAGGTATCTCATCGAAAAAGGCTCTTGACAGCAAAGGATGAGAAAAAGTTGTATAATACGTACAATAGTTCTAGCTTTTGGACGAAAGCAATGTCGACGAACACAGTGGTCGCCGACGATGAGCAACCGGAAAGCGACGACGGAATAGTACATGTACGATCGACGATGGCGGTTACAGTCTATGTAGGAGTACGATATCTCTTTCTCGCTTTTGAAACATGTGGGGGTATTCTCGGGATGCGCGTTTTAAATTGGACCGGAGGAGTTGTGTTCTTTTTTGATGGATTAACTACACTACAATCCCTGTAGTTAGTCCTTATCGACAAGGAGCCCCTTAGAAAAATACATTATTACTAAGACTAAGTAAGAATTAAAAAAAAGATTGCATTATAACATTATTACTATTAATGATGTACTAAGAGCTCATTTGAACTCAGTTGTTCAGTAAACGAACGAGCTCGAGCGCACATATTCAGCTTGTTTGTTCAACAAAGCTGAGCCCAATCGTGAAGTTTTAAAGTTTTTTTGATCTTCCTGCTTGAAACTTGGCTCGAGCACGACCCAGATTATCTTGGTTTGTTCCATTAACGAACCAACTCGAGCTAAAATTTTTGACTCGTCTACAATACGAGCCCGAACTTGCGAGCTGGCTAGCAATTCCAAATATTTTCATCATTAATACTATATTTCCTATTATTACTAATGTTTTACGTTTTGTTACTAGAGCAACTCCAACACAAGCTCCCCTCTCTAAAATAAGGAGTGGAAGTGACATATTAAGGGGAAATTTTGTAATTTATGTCATCTTTTCCTCAAAAAGTTGTACTGTTTAGAGGGACTCGTCCACCTTTTTGTCATCCACCCTCTAAATTTAATTTTGGCTCTTTAAAATGAGAGCAATGTAGAGAGCCGAAATTAAATTTAGAGAGTGGATGTGACAAAAAGGTGGATGGGTCCCTCCAAACAGTACAACTTTTTGAGAAAAAGAGGACATAAATTACAAAATTTCCCCTTAATATGTCACTTCCACTCCTCATTTTAGAGAGGGGAGCTTGTGTTGGAGTTGCTTATAGTACTATAATATAAGAAAAATATCAAAACTCCATGGCTGCCAATTTGCTATATTGACAGGAGGTCCCACGTGTTCAACAACATTAGCCTACCAAGAAGCTTGAAAGAGAGGAGAAACCTCTTTGAACTTCAGAATTTTCAACGTGGGACAAATTTTACTCACGCCTAAATGAAGTCCTCCCTTTTCCTTATGAAGTCCCTCTTTTCTCCTTGTCCCACATCGGTTCCTCAACGGAAATGAGAAGGTAGAATGCCTTTATAAGGTGAGAGCTACCCGGCCCTTGTTCTTTATACGTGCCATTCAATGCGTAAAAGCTTGATTGGTGAAATGTAAGTGAGTTGGGCCTAACATTAGACTCCTACTTAAGCCCAATACTAATATGTATGTGAGTGCTCCAAATTTTGGAGTTTTTTTGGATGCCCTAGGCCTGGGCCAGCCCTGATTGTACTACCAGGTCTATACTAATTGCACAGTGAGTTCAAGAAATAAATCATCAGGGTTATGTAATCATTGTTGGACATTTTAGAGTAAAAACGAAAGAATTATTTATTCCTGGTAGGCAAATTGGACACTGGCAATTTGACATCCCTAAGAGCATCCTCATTAGGATGAACTAAACCATCACTTGCAGCTATTATAGCAAGTCAAATACCACAAAACATTACTGTATCAGCCTCAACAATTAAAGCCTTTATTTACTTTGTTTTTGCAATAGTGTCTCTCTTCTTTAAGCAATTCACTATTCACTTAACAACTAATATTTTATTTTATATGTTCAATCAATAAAATACTACATTTAGTCACCCTTTTTATTTTATATGGATACGCACGGGTTTGATTTAGACTTTAGAGTCTAGATAGAGAAAACTAAATGGGTTTCAATTTTAGAGTGAGAAAATTAAATGGCTTTCAATTTTAGAGTGAGAAACTAGATGGGTTATAATTTCCAGTGAGACAAAGTCAAGTGGCCGGGTTTACTCTTGGTAGACTTTGTAGATAATCGATGCTTAAAACTTTTACATGGTTATAAATCATGGATAAATTAAACATCATAAGCCAAAAAAAAAAAAAAATCTTAAAGATGATAAAAGTTTGAAACAACTGTCTTTTTTTGGTTTTGAGTGTCGTCCTACATGTTTTTTTCCCTTCAATTTCGATGCATATTTTTATGTTTTTCTGATCTCTCTAGTCATGATGGATGATTAATAAAAAAATTAAAATAAATGATTAACACCAAACAAAATACTGGAGCAATAATTTAGGAAGGATTCAGCCTTAATTTCTCAAGACTCAAGAGAGGATTGGTTATGAATGTGTGCAAGTGTGTACATAAAAAGAGATTCAGGGCAAGTGTTGTGCGGTAGGTGTTGTGCGCCATGTTGTACGGTAAAACGACGTAGTTTTTTGCACTCCTCTGAAGCTTCCAAAGTCCTTGTTTGGAAGAAGGAAAAAGCCACTACAAAGTGATTAAACCCTAAACCCAAAGTGCCTAAACCCAAGTGCCTAAAACCACTATATCCTACCCCAAAGAGCCTAAATCCCCTAAAATTGAACCCTAAAATTGAACCTCAAAATTAACTCTCCAAACAGGGCCTATTAAAGTGTACCAAGAAAATGAACAAAACTACGTCGTTTTGCCACACAACACGGCGCACAATATGTACCGCACAACACCTCCCCTGGATTCCATAAAAGATAGAAGAAACAAAAGAAGGGTATTCTGGGTAGAAGAAAATTGCAGAATTTATATAGTGTTTGTGTCGCTCATGCCTCATGGTCTGTGGCGATTTTTATTGAAGGGCAGTGTCGATCTTTAATTTATGTCGTCGAGTATATTGAAAGGTTTCTAACAAAATCAATGGTAGACTGCTTGTTTGGTTGTAGATGTAAAAAGGGCATTTTGGGTAGTATCGAGATTCAAAACTGATGGTATCGTCAATTCTGTTAGCTCTTTAACGGAAAATTAAACGGAGGGGAGGTTTATGTATACAGTCAAAAAAAGTAAGGGAAATTAAAGTTATTTCAAAAACTTGAGGGGAGGTCTTTGCTGTTGTAGAACCTCAGGGGAGGTCAGTGTGACATACCTCCTTATGCACCATCAGCCAATGTGCAGACTTGGTTCGTTTTGGGTTTTCCGACCGATTTTCTTAATTATTACTCACATTTCTCTCAAATTATTGCCCTTATTTTAAATTATTATTCTCATTTCTCTTTCTATCTCTCTCCAATCGTTACTTCCTATTTTTAATTATTATCCTCATTTCTCCCTTCAATCATTATCCAAAAACCAAACAAAGTCGGGTGTTTAAGTCCCGGAAGAGTTTGGAGTGGACCCCACGCATTTGGGTGCTCTGCATTCATGCTTCTTATCTTCGGACTCAGGAGCATTGAATTATCTCTTCTTTTTTTTTTTTTTGATAACCGAGGAACAGCCCTACAATAGACCACTAATTGGACCCACTGCACGACCCAAACCTCGGAGGGAGCTGGCGCAACCCACACCAGTCACGGCCCCCCGCTTAGCACAGGTACTCACCCTGTGGGGAATCGAACACCTGACCAAAGGGACTACCCCTAAAGTCAGGCACTCGCCCTAACCACTGGGGCAACCCCTGGGTGTGTAATTATCTCTCTTTGTTTTGTTGGTATAAATAAAAGTAAATAAAGTGTCTAAAAAAATGTAGGAATGGGCTTCTCAGGAGTCCATGCACTTAGGGTGAGTTTCCGAATGAATTTTTATCAAAATCTGATAAAATCAAGCATTTGATTTTATCCATTCGTGCAGAGAGTTGATAAAATCTTAGATTTTTGAATGTAAAAATCTAAGATTTTATCAACTTTCTGCACGAATAGATAAAATCAAGGCTTGATTCTATCAAATTTTGATAAAATCTAGATAAAATCCATTCGAAAACTCGCCCGTGGATGAAAAATAGATGTTCACATGACTTTACATTTTTTGTTATGAGAAAGTACGCTTTGAAAACCAACGTAACTTTAGGAATAGTCACAAGAAAAGGGACACGTCTGTTTATAAAAGATGCGCTCTATCTACGACAAATATGTGCGTCACTGAAAAAACATTGCTACAAATTGAGTTAGTTTACATTTATCCACAAAATAATTTGTATTCTGAAATATTTTGCCACATAAATAGCATTATGGGTAGTTTCCACTTACTTTGTTGTCTTTAAACAAAAGGTAATTGTCAAGTTATTTTTGATAAATGTCAAATCAATTGATCTATGTGATGAAAATGACTTGTTACAAAATCGTCCAACCAAATCTATTTAGCTCAGACAATTAGAAAAATTTAGCTTAAGCACACTCTCCATGACCATTTAATGCGGCATAAATGAATCATCTCCTTTCCATAAAAGCTCTAAAAAATCTCATGTTATGGGCCCATTGTTCTAAATCTATAAACGTAAAATGCACAAGGAAGGTTTATGGTAATTGATAATGCCAAAATAATTTTTGTTAATATTAAAACTCTAACGCATAAAAGGCTTGTACTCTGTAAAATACAAGCCTTTTATGCACAAGAATTTTAGCACTAACAATTTTTTTTTTGACATGATTAAAATTTTTGATCGGCCACCAATAGTTGAGTTTTAGCACAAACATTTGTTAGCTCATTTAAGCACTCTCTCCATGCGCATTTAATGCGGCATAAATAAATCAACTCCTTTCAATCTGCGTAGGCAACCAGCCTATGTAGATGATTCAAGTGATGAAGAACTTGGCAACGTGGTGGTTGGGCGTCGTCGGGATTACCCCGAGCGTTACGGCCATGAACAGGGGTCTTCCAATTTCAAGGTGAAAGTGGACCTTCCTAATTTCAATGGCAACAACTTTTCTGTCAAAAAACAGCACTTCTTTAGGTTAACATACAAGTTGTTGTCTTGAAGGACTTGAAGAACTTTTCGCAAGTGGCTCATATGATCAACTTCTGACTGGCTGTAAATTAGTATATCGTCGAAATACACCACAACGAATATGCCAATGAAAGGTTTCAGAACTTGATTCATCACCCTCATAAAGGTGCTTGGTGCATTAGACAGCCCGAATGGCATAACTAGCCACTCATATAGCCCTTCCTTCGTCTTGAAGGCCGTCTTCCACTCATCTCCACTGCGAATTCTTATTCTTAGAGCCCGTTGTTCTAAATCCATAAGCATAAAATGCACAAGAAAAGTTTATGGTAAATGATTATGTCAAAACTATTTTTGTTAGTGCAAAAACTCTATATGCACAAAAAAAATTATACTCATGTGCAGAGTACAAGTTTTATATGCACTAGAGTTTTGACACTAACAAAAACAATTTTGGCATTATTAAATTTTTTGATCGGCCACCAATAGTTGTGTTTTAAGTTCTGTAACTAACATAGTTTAGTTTTGGAAAAAAGTGTAATGAGTGGAGAGAGATAGATAAAGAAATGAGTGTAATGATTACAAAACAAAACTAAAACTATGAAACGAACACGGCCAGTAGCAACTCCAGCTCTTATTTCAGGAAAAAAAGATTTAGATTATTCATGTGAATCGATCAATCATGTTCTTTTTCTCAAATTTTACAATACTAACGATTTCGATCGGATGTGATTTTGAGCTCAATGGGACCACGAACATTTGTTGGCCTAGTGGCTATAGAGCGAAGGAGCATAAAAGAGTTAGGTGTCATTTCTCTTAGTAGTAGTTTTTTTTTTTTTTTTTTGAGCTGTAAATAAAAATCAAGTTGTTTCTTTTATATGTGATGAGAATTGCCTTGTATTTTTTTTTTTATGCTATACGGTATATATCGATGGGGGTTAGAGAGGCGTTAGTAAGTTAACAACTATAGAGGGTTCGATCTCTCTCTAGCTAGACTCGAATTTCAAACCTCTCCCTTGAAAGTTAAAAAGTACAAGATAGGCTAAAAACTACATTTGAATGACTTGTGGTAAAATTCGTGAAAACTAGTACTCCCCTCGTTCCAATTTATTAGGAGAGCATCATTTTTTGCACGGCATTAGGGGAAACATCATGATTACATTTGTCATAGTTTTTCTTTCCTCCCTTTACTCTTCAAAACATCATGATTGCATGTACTTATTTTCAAAAAGTAAGGATAAAAGAGTAAATTCATTACTTTGTCCCAATTAATTTTCAATCAATCTTTTTGGAAGAACAAAAAGATCATGATTTCATATTTTTTCTTTCCTCTCTTTACCCTTCAAAACATCATGATTTCATGTACTTATTTTAAAAAAGCAAGAATAAACGAGTAAATTCATTACTTTTCTCAATTACTTTTTAATTGAGACAATCTTTTTGGAATAACGAAAAGTGTTATTTGAGATTAAAAAAAATTGGGGACCGAGGAGGGAGCACAAAAACTAAAAAAAACTAAAAAACGATGAAACCGATTAGAGGATCGGCACCTTAAACTCGTCTGCATGTGATCCATGCCGTGGAAGTCTAAAGTAAAGTAAATATTACTCCCTACATCCCACATTGCTTGTCCTTTTCGAGTTTTCGTGCATTTTTTTCACGCAAAATCTAATGTATTATTTTTTTCAAAAAGTTTTACACCAATTCGAAGATTTCATTGGGTAGAAAAAATTAGTGTAAATTTTTTTAAAAAATAATTCTTTTAAACACATCATCATTGCATGTAAAATACACGCTTCTCCAAAAGGGCAACAACATGGGATTCACAGGGAGTATTTCCATTCCACTTGTAGAAAAACAATTACTGTACAAGAAAAAGTTTAGAAAGGTGAAAAAAGGAGTAATAAAAAATATAAAAAGGTGAAAAAAGGTGAAAGAGAAAGCAATGTCGGCTGATTCAACAAAAATGATTCGCGTACACCACATGCACACCAGCACATCCTAATCGTCCAAAAGCTTTTTTCGACATTTCAAATTTGAAATCTGAAACGTCGATTCCTGAAATGGACTATCGGGATGTGCTGGTGTGCATTTGGTGTGCGCATATGTGGTGTGCGCGTAGAATTGTTCCTGATTCAAGAGACTGGAGGAAGCAACCTCGACATACACGCAAGTGGTTCTGATCTACCTATTCTATTCACAGTGAGCTTTCCTAGATGGCACGGAAAGTACGGCAGAATTATTCTATAAGCACCTATTCACAGTGAACTTAACAATAAAAAATCCTGTTTAAAAAAATATAAAAAAAACACGTATATTTCACTAAAACTTTTTTATTTTTCAATACATTTGCACTTACTTTTATACAATTTCTATACATTTTAACATACTTTTTAAACATTAACATATGACCATTGGGCCTATTTTAGCATTTTTCATTCTAATTTTATTGCAAAACTCTTTCCCAAAGAACACATTCGGGAAAATAAATTTGTTTTTTTTTTAATTCACTAAACTCCACACAATACTCTCCAAAACTAAAAGGAGCCTAAATCTTTTCAAATTTTCTTTTATCTCATCTGCAATAAGGATTTTATCATTCCCTTTTATAGGGATCCGATGAAAG
Organism: Vaccinium vitis-idaea; assembly: GCA_963854785.1. Classification (NCBI taxonomy): domain Eukaryota; kingdom Viridiplantae; phylum Streptophyta; class Magnoliopsida; order Ericales; family Ericaceae; genus Vaccinium; species Vaccinium vitis-idaea. Next base: position 11,516,914 of record OY978221.1, read on the forward strand.
GAATTGACTTCTAATAACAAATACCAAGGGATAAAAATCACTTGGAAAAAATGAATATTTCAAGTCCAAAATCATATTTGTTCATTTATTTTTGTAAAACAAAATTCGATTTTTTCATGAACCTAGTTTCGTATGTATGGTCAAATAAATTTTCTATAAAAAGATATATTCCATTCATCCAAAAAATGATGTCCAAAAATACTATTCAAACTACTCATAAAATTATATATATTTGTTTTATTATAATGATTTGTATATGCATTATGGATCTTGTTTAATACTTTAGATCTAGCGTAGTTTTATTAAACAAAGTTTTTTAAATCATAAAAAATATAATAAATTACCCAATATTGATTTTCTTTTTAAGTTGAGAATAGTATTTTTGGGACAAAAGGAGTATTGCTCTCTACCAGAGTTATGAGATGAACGATTTGAATGTTGTTTGTGACTCGGGCAAGATGCCAAAAAAAAAAAAAATTAGAATGGAGAGAGTATAAAGGATTAGAGTATTTTGAAGAAGTACAAATGGGTGTACCATTTGGTGTACCAACTATAAACCATCTTGTATACGATTCACTTTATTCCACTCTAATGATCAGAGCCATTTAATATATTTAAATCATTGTTTTTATGTGCCTCTATAAAAATTAAGCTAATTCGGATATCGAAAAAAGCTTAATTGTCAAGCCCTTACCGATACCTGAATGAGTTGATTTTTTATAACGACTCTTCAAATTATGTTTTAAATAAATCGAACGGCTCCGATCATTTGCATGGGTCCCAAAATGAATCCAACACAAAGTGGTGTACATTTAGGCTCAGTTTAGATGACGACAATCTTGAGGGGAAATGAGAATGTCATACATTCTTTTCATGATTTCAACATTTGGAATAGACAAGAATGAGAATGTGATGTTATGCTTCTATGATTCTGAAGTTACGAAGAGACATGAATAGGAATGTGATTGATAATTTTCAACTAGGAATAACATTCCCAAACTGAGTGGAAATCAGATCCTCCCTATCCCATGATAATTTTGATCCCTCCCTACCCCATGATAATTTTAAATTCCTGACTCATTCATTCCCGCGTAAAATTATTGATTAAATTTAAACACCGAAATGAAATTACTCTAGGTATCCAATTCCTAAGAATTTGATTCTCAGTAATCACATTCATATTTCTACCGAAGAACATTAATCCTAGGAATTTGATTCCCGGTAATGATATTTATATTCCTACTTAGGAATTTGCTCCATTAATTGTTGCTTACATATGAAATCCATCAACATGCTTTTAAAACAAAAAAGATACATACACAAACAGGTCAACCCGGGTCTGAAATGACGTCATTTTGCCCCCCCCACCCCCCCAAAAAAAAAAAAAAAAAAAATTTAAAAATAAAAACTAATTATAATGACGCTAAAAAAAGGGAAACCTCGCGCATCCCGCTTTCCCCTTGCCTTTTACTTCCATAGAGGGGAAAAGATAGAGAAAAGAAGATCGACGAATGAACTCCACCGCCGCTGCCGCCGACCACACCGACGATGGTGGAGTTCCTTGTCGATCTTCTTCTTCTTCTTCTTCTTCTTCTCCTCTCTCTCTCTCTTCCTCTCTGTGGAATGGAAGTCGGCTGGAAAAAGGGGAAAGGGAAATGGGGGATGCATGAGTTTCCTTTTTTTAGAGTGAGCTGTTGATTTCGGCTATAAACGGCTCATATTTCATCTTGGCAATGAATGGCTCTGATCTACAAATTGCCAAGATGTAATTAGGACCACTAAAAACACATCTGACGGTTTGGATGCCGTCCTACACAGGGACGGAGCCAGAAACTTCACTACACAGAGGCGAACCTATATAATTCATTGGAAATTTTATTTTTTTTCTATATAATACTAGACATTTTCTTTCTCTTCGCAGGGGCGACCGCCTCCACTGACCCCTCCCTGGCTCCATCTCTGGTCCTACATGGAGTGCCCTGCAGGGTCCCGTTTCCCACAGGAAACTCCTAGAACTAGAAATACTTGAAACAAAATCATTGAGGAAAACCTTAAATGAACTACGTTCTGAACAGCAATTCCAAAACATAAGTATAAAAAACAAGATAATCATTCCATTGATTCAAAAAGTACTTGATTACTTAAAGAACACTCTTCTCACATTTTTACCGACAAAAGTAGTAAATAAACCCTCCTACTATTTCTTGTATGAGGATAGTACAAGGGATTTGGGGTTCTGCACAGCAGCACCCCGCACAGTACCTGATGTGCACCATCCGAGCCGTCCGTTACTCGGATGGACGGCCCAGATTTCATTTTGCACGCACGACAACGAACGGTTCAGATGCAAATGTGCTAAGGTAAAAATCCGGACCGTCCATCCAAGCAACAGACGGCTCGGATAGTGCACAGCAGGTACTACACAAGATCACATAGGGGTTGCTGACTTGTGTTTCTCTCAGCACGATTTCTAATATTTGTTTCTCTCCACTTGTTACTCTCTCTCTCTCTCTCTCTCTCTCATTAGTACTCCCAAAACCTTTCCCTAGAACCTCTAGGTCCTGTACCAAAAACCCATGAACTTGTGGGCTCTAAATTAGTCATAATTTGGAGGCCCAATACAGCCGGATCTTGGGCGTATGCCGAAAGCGATTCCTGAATGTAAGATTAGTGGTAGAAAAAATATAAAGATTAGGATATAGTTAATTATTTACATGCAAAATGTCTATCAGTATCTTCCATCATATTAGTTTACGATAAATTTGCGAGTAATAAATGTCATTTGCTGACTAAGAATAGGGTATGGTGTCCACTCCCTCACTCCATCCGTGGACACCCTCTCCATTGATCGCAACTAGCATGGAAATATATAATATGTATGTATGGATACAATTCTAAGGGGTATTAAAAAAAATTGTATACTTGTTAGTTTGGCGTCGAATTTTTTGTGAATTATTGGTTCATCTCGATGAGAGAAAAAAGAGTACAAAATTATTAACTCTACTAATATTTTGTGGATATTTGGATTATTTTTGTCTTTAGTGAATTTTTTAAATATTTTTATAATAATTTTTGTCTTTTTAGATTCCTCTCATCATGACGAACTAATAATCTATAAAAATCGATGCTAAACTAACAAATGCAGTTTTTTTAAATAAGGACAAAAAAAAAAAAACAAATGGTTCTATAATAACTCAAAAGAACCATACCCTGGAATCATATGGATTTTAAAAAAATATGGGGTGTCATTTTGTAACTTTATCTTGATAATATGCTTATTTCTCGGTCATATTGTTGCTTATATTCTATTTATTTTATTATAATATATCTGGAAGATTAATCTTACCATTCACTAGTAGTGACCTAATTAAAAATTAGCTAACACCAATTTTAATTTTATTAGTTATTTTTCATGGTGAAACAAGCAATTCAACAAAACAAAATTAATTATAATCATAATTCCTCCACGCTTCATAGTTATAGCTTTACAAGTACACCTTTGCTTTCATTATTTCATATAAATCTTCTTCGTCGCCTGCACGTAAAAGAAGGTTCAGTAACATGTGATTAATCGGTCCGAGTTTGATATAACTACAAATTATAAAACAAATTCTATGGAGACATTAATTTGCCACCATCGGGTTTTTTTTTTTTTTTTTTTATATGTCTTTTGGTTCCTAGCAACATGTGATTATCAGAGTGAGGGGGTATCTGCTCTTGCTCCGTCATGATGCTTCGTGGTTAAAGTCTTTTTAATCTTTGTAATTTGTTGTCAACAATTAATAAATTTATTTATGATTTTCAAAAAAAAAAAAAAAAAAAAGAGTTCTATGCCTTAGCCAAATATTCAAGTCTCACACAAGGGGCTATAAATGTTACTACCATGCCTTAGAAAAATTTAATTTCAAAATCCTCAAAGAGTAAACATGATAGATGGATAAAAAAACTCCTTAAACATGATGCATGGTTATATCTTCCATGATCCGAACCCAAACTTTGGCATGAGTAACGTCTTCTTCTCAATTATTCAATCACCGGGAGGAGTATCTAGACTTAAACTAAAATTCTATCTTTCAATCCCCAATGATAAAAGAATAAATATAGGCTCGAATGGTTTTGTCAAAGTCCAACAATCGCAGATAAACCTAATAATTTTGTTTTCTCAAAACAAGAAGAGACAAATTATAAGGGCCGACACATGCTTTTATTCTATCATAGCCGCATGTTTTGGACAAAAAAAGTTAATTGAAAAGCATGGGGAAGCAAAAGTGGGCATGCGAAAAGTGTATTTAGAAATATGATTTTCTTCCCCTAAACTGAATAATATATTAATTCAGATTATATGTGCTTCCATATCAAAGCTGGCTACCTCCACCACCCAACAGCTCGTTCGCCAAGCAGATAAGGGTATTGGTGGACGAGGAAGAAGAGTAGATAAAATATGGATATGTTATACGGAAAAATTAGTTAATGATGGAGAATTAGCTTGTACTTGGTTTCAATAATAATTGATGAGGGCGGATAATGTGATAATTACTTGGTTGGCATCATTAAATGAATGCATTGAGAATACAAAAAAGACTTGAGGGGTAATTCGGTCTTTTTTTCACACCCTGATTAACTAATCCCGAGGTAGGTGCTGTGGGTCGTGTTGTGCTGCAAAACTAAGCAGTTTTGTTTGATTTTTGTGCACAACTCCAAAGCTTCCAAGGAAACCCAAAGTGCCTAAACCCTAAACACAAAGTACTTAAACCTGAAGTGTCTAAACCTACTATACCCTACTCCAAAGAGCCTAAATCTCCTAAAATTAAACCCCAAAATTAACTCTCCAAACAGGGCCATTGGATGTACCAAGAAAATGAGCAAAACGACGTAGTTTTGCCGCACAACATGGTGCACAACACGTACCGCACAGCGCCTCCCCGGATTCGGTGTTAACTAAGACCCCTCCTCGGAAATAAGCCCACCCCCCTTCCTTCTCCTACTACTAACACCTGTCTTCATCCTCCCATTCCCTTCATCCCTCTCCTCCCTTTAAAAGCACTGATAAAGATAATATTATTCAAAAAAAAAAAAAAAAAAAGCTATATAGTATATCTTCAGTGCTGATGAAAAGTTGCTTTCAAGGAGGATCATTCTTGAATGGTGGAAAGATCGATGTATGATGATACTACATGACAATTGAACTCGTCTGCTTTTTCTAACTCAAACCAGTTCTCACTTCTGAGAACTCAAACCAGTTCTGAGCTAAACAAAGCACTAACATGACGTGTAATACAGTGTTAACTGATGAAGTTATGGTATATTTGAGGATATCAATTATGATAGTAAAGCGACACAAAAAGGTGTGGTAGGAAGCAATCCATGGAAATTAAAGTGACTCCAGACTCCTGAGTCCTGAATGAATTAAGCAATAAAGTGCAAATTTCTGAATTAGATTCTTGAACATGCATGGTAATGAAGGGTGTCTCCGGTCTCGGGCCAGCTTGCCGGAACTTCAGACTAATCTCTATAGTTCCATAACATTTTCACACGCTTACAGGTGGAGATGAGGCGGCTCCAAGAAAAATTGAATCTAAAATCTTGAAAAGAAACAAATGAAGAAATGAACCGTAAATCTGAGGCCAAGACCACCTTTCGGGTTTACGTGAACTTTGTGACTAATCCACACTAGCAAAATAGTATCACACTGAACACCTTTCTTCTGGAGGTAAGTCTAAAAAGGAGCAAAGGTAGAGAATAGATGTTCCGTGTAAATCACACCATTTGTCCACCTCCATTGATTTCCATTCCAAAAAGAAAGGAACACATATTCAGGAACCAATCCTTTTACTATAAAAAGTCATCCAAAATGTAGTTAAATAGAACCCTAGAAAGCAAGTAACCGTGTAAAGTAGAGTATAGGAGGTAGGACTGGGACTGGTAAGTGGATATTATAAGTAATCAACCAATAAGAACTACTCGGTTGCGTAAACATCAGATCCAAGGCAATGGCCTATCTACCAAATCTGCCTATACCTATTACCCCAATTAAGGGTCACCCATAGTTTTAAATAACAGTAGCGGACTGTGTATCGATAGCGGTAGTTGGAGTATCGAATGATACGTATGGGGAATCATGTGTCGTGGTCATGAAGTTTTTGAAATTATTTTTGGCACCAAACCACCTGAACTGGCCGTAGCGGACGTGAAGCTGGCAAAAAATCTGCTAAAAACCGATACGTGTCAGGTATCTGCCGATACGGATGTGAATTTTTGGTATAACAGGGTGTAGTGGTATCAGAAGAGTGAAAACTAATACGTATCAGCCGATATTTAAATCCTTGGCGATCACCTTAGTGAAAGCCATAATTTCTACACTGAGGGTACGTTTGATACAAGGTTTTGGGTATGGAACTGAGCTCCTAATTAATCTTCTCGCGCGACTAATATTTTGTTCGGTTTAGCAAAATAGTCTTGGACTATAATTACCATGAGATTATTAATCCTCTAAAATGGGAGATTGGTCATCTCACGGGTGAGGCAGTATTGTTAAACCAATTCCCCACTTTATGTAAACATTGACCAATATGTACTCTCTCTCCCCCCCTCTCTCATATCAAATGGGGTTTTAGGTAAGGGCAAAAATGGAATCAATGAATTTCATCCAATCCCTTCTAGAGAAAATGCTATTACGAATCCCATGCATAGTCTAATCCTCCGCAAAACAAACATAGAGAATTTTTTTATCTCTCTATTCATAATCCCGCACCACCCGCTCCATTACCAATTCCAATCTCACTCCCACTTTATTACATCAAACCTAGTATCAAACTTGCCTTTTAGTCTACAGACGCATACAATCGTGCATACACTCATATATATTACTGAGCGACCCAAAACGCTGGAGTTGGATGGTTAGACAATCCGATGTGACGCAAAATGGGGTAAACTGGGTTGTTCATATTGTAGGCTTCAATATATTAATCATCTATGCAAAAAATCAAACCGATCATACATTAGTACCAATCTAAATGAAGCATAATTGTCACAATAGAAATTGACTCACAGATAATCCGATGTGATTCAACCAACTCTTTCCAAAATCCGATCAACCTGACTTTTGGCATTGATGATAAGCATATCTACATTTACAAAAATAAATCACTTGCATCGTCTAGTGAGTCGTGAAGAGTCTCATTTTGCATCACATGAGAAGATATTACTACGAGCATCTTGATTCTTGAGGCTATAAGCTGTGGTACGGAATACAAAAAAAACAAAACTCAATAAGTTAGAAAGTAATTACAAATAGTTTCATAGTACTTTAATTTTTTTTCTATGATTCATAACATTTTTATCACATGTGATTCATAACATTTCCTCTGTAATTTATAACATTTTTGTGTGTCTCGTAATTTTTATACAAAAGATCGTATTTTTTATTCAGTAGAGATAATATATTCGTAACATTTTTAGGGGTGCATATAATATACACCCAAATAGAGGTGTGTATTGTGGCTTTAAATTTGATTGATCTCAATAACTGTACAAGAGACCAAATTCCGACAAAATGTCATCTGTATATTTATTAGTACCATTAAGTTTCTACAAACATTCTTATAATTAAGAAAACTTACGTTGTATTTGTAAAGACCAAATAGTACTGAACTCAAGAGCACAATTACGTCGAATTCCTGTGGGATTACCAACGATATTTCAAGAAGTCCGGTGATTCTTAGGGGGTGTTCCACTACCAAAAAACTGTTTTTTTTTTCAAACACCGAGATAAGTCATTCTCTCACACTACATCACATAAAAAATCGTGAAAACCAGTTTTTTCAAAAAACTGGGTTAGTGGAACACCCCTTAAAACCCTAGCAGTAAATATCTACCTATATGTAACATGTTCCTCATTTGCCCATTTACAAAAGTGAAAAAAGATGTGTTCCTCATTCAGAATATAGCGAAGGACTAATTAAATGTGTTTTCTTGATTATATGTTATGTTATAATTTGTTTTCTTGCAATTTTTTTTTCCATCAATGAACTCCAAATGTAGGTAAATTAAACGAATAAAAGCATAAAAAGTTAAGTATTGCATACTTGTCACCGGTTGCGCATTCCTGGCGGCACAATGTCACCGAGAAGCCCATCATCACTGGGAAGCTGATCAGGGCGAATATTCGGCTCCTCTCGAAACGACGAATGAGATGAGTCTCTCGCTTCAGCAGGATGTCGGAGCGATTGCAGCATACTACTAGGACTAGTGGTTTGTTGAGGAAATGAGAGTCGTGGATAATAAAATTGAAACGCCGAAGGTTGATAAGGAGAAGGAGGAGGAGGAGCCATCAAGTGGCTTGCATATGCAGCTTCATGATGAGTACTGATTAGGCCTACACCAGCTCCTCCCCTGGGGAATCCAACAGTGTGGTGACAATGCTGGCCTTCGTATGTTGTGATTACAATGGTTGGATCTTCCGAAGAGCGTTCGACCCGTTTCTTCACCGTGCATTTGCTGTTTGTACAGCGGTAGTAGCTCCTGAAACATCATATGGCAAAAAACAAGGCGATCAAATATCGTGTGTCTGCGCCAAGAAGCGGGGATGGTGCAGTGCACTAAATGCACCGGGACTCTTCCAACGAAGAGTTTCCTTTAAATGCAGATCATTGGAAAAGCTTTTGGACGGAGGGAGTATCTGAGAAGTGTCGAAGGAGAAAAAAAATAAGATATTGAAAGTTCATTTTTGAGAAAATTATTTGCGCAAAAAATGTGACACAGGAACCCATGTGTGCGAGGAAAATACATCTGAAAACACATTTTACTCTGTTATATATCGTGCAAAACTGCAGTGAAGATTGATTAAAAAAAATCCTTTTTTGTTTATAACTCAGAAGTCCGGGTTAGCTAACGTGCATCACGACCAATTAATATTGATTTCCAATCCTACCGCTCACTAGCGGAATTTAGACAAAACGGAATTGTGATGTTGGGATCTTGGGTAAAATGAAATGAAAATTGGAATGACTTATTTAAAAAGAAAAAAAAGGGAACACAAACCTGGGAAATGGACTGTTTTTAACAGCTTTCTGGCCATATTTCCGCCATCTATAGCCATCTTCAAGGTGATCAACTTCGCTCTTGGTCATGAATGCAAAACGTGGCTGGCGGATTCGCTTTTGCCCCTTCTTTTTTACTTTGCTCCTGCACGTGAAGTGATTAACCATCACTCAAAAGTCAAAAGTAATTACAAATAAAGAGGAAAAGGAAAAGAAAGGTAGATAGATGATGGAGAGAATAAAAATAAGAACATGAGAGACAAAGGCAACAATAAGAAGATAAAGAAAAGTCCTTAGTTATTTCCAAAGTGAACTTGTTGTTTATACATACATTGATTGTTTTTTATAATATGGGTGTCCAAACCAGCTTATTCACACTTCGACTCAACCTGTACCCTGGAATACCGAAATTTCTCCGTCGACGATAAAATATATACATAAACTTATGGTCAACGATTTCGTAACATATTAACTCCATGATTACGAATATATGATTAAACCTAAGGTTTTGAATAGAGGTATTGAGACACATAAAGGAAGAGGTTGTGGCGTAATGGTATCAGAAGATGTATAGTCAAAATCAGTTGTAGCGGTCAAGAATTTAAAAACTATTTATGAAGAAACAGAAAATTTTAAAGATGCCTTGATGAGCCTTAGCAGTCGAGTATTGGCTGTGACGATCGTAAACTGGTCTGTCAACTAAAAACAAACTACACAGAATAGGAACTAACTGATATGCATGCAATTTTTGTCACACTAGTATATCGAGTGCAATGGTATCGAAAGCTGCAAACACCGGTACGGAGAAGAGAATTGGAAAGATAGTAAATAATATGCCCAAAAAAAAAAAAGAGACTGAGGGAAAATAACAATGCTATGGGTACACTACACACATCCCAAATGCACACCAGCACAAGAATTTTTACCCGTCGAAGTAAGCATTCATTTCAAATTCGCCGCGTCGAAAAATGCTTTTGGACGATCAGGATGTGTTGGTGTGCATTTGAGGTACGCGTGGTGATGTACCCATATCATTTTCAAAAGGTAAATGTTGAAGCTGATTCCATGAAGTAGCAGCAACCACACTGAAAATCCTAACAGAATAAGAAGTACTTCTCCTGTTAGTACATACAGAGTACTGCACATAGCACAAGGCCAATGCCAGGTGAATTACTGCTCCAGTTACTCCACTGACATGATCTCTGAGAAAAAAAAAAGAAGGGAGATTTTAATTTGGGGCGTGAGCACAGCAGAACCTGCATGGTTCTGGAATTCTCATTTCAATCTCACTTTTCAAATGCGTCTATCTTCCAGAGAGAGAGAGGGGTCATAAAAGTTAAAGAGGGAGGACTTAAAAAAGTAACTTGGACTTTAGGGTTTTCACCCCATTCACTACGACCAGGATCACTTTGATCACACAGGTAGATCACCACCTGGCACCTGGTACCTAGGATTTACATATCGGCCGCTACGTATCATAGCGGTTTCTGGGTCCTTCGGTATACGGATAGCTTTAGCTAGACGTATCGGCCATTAGGTAAAAGTTTTTGGGTTCTCTGATAATGTTACACGCTGGTATACCAGCGAGAGTAGAAACCGCATGCGTATCAGCCGGTTCCTGTTACTTATCAGTTTGTATTCGTGACCGTTACGGCCGATACTCGACTGTTATGGGCTATTTATGCAATTTAAAATTATTTTTTGCCAAAAAATAATTTTTTTAAATTCACGACCGCTACACTCGATTCCCGTTCCGTAATGTTCGATACTAACGAAACTGTTACTGTCAAACTGTTACCGTTACTCATAGCGAAACCAAACCTTGGGTATACCGGCGCTGCAAAATAATCACACCCATATCAGACGATAAAAATTTCAAACAATTCACGATCGCTACATCTGATTCCTGCTACATATCATTCGATACTATTGCTACTATTACACCATTACCGCTACCGCTACTCAGTCCGCTATCCCTATTCAAAACCTTGCCTACCATACAAATACATTTACGTCTTCTTGTTCCTTTTCCACTTTTTCCCCCACTGGGAATTAAAGGGGAAAATGTGGTGGATGGATTCACACCAATATCTGTATCAGATTTATTACACTGTATATTCCTCTAAAAGAGATCTGTTTGTCGCCAAGAACTGTCAAAATAAAGAAGAAACCTACCTTCCTACCCAAAAACAAGAAAAGAAACATGCCTATGACCGTATTATCACCAAACAGCTTTAAGAGATCAACCAACTTACATAGCAATATCGGAAAACGTAACAGTATCGGTGGTACGATACCGAATTGTATCGGCCGATACGTATGTTATTAAAGTATCAGAGATCCAAAATACAATATGTAACGACCGATACGATACATGTAGATATCCTAGGAATGAATATGTGCTCACCAATATTATTAATCATTAGTGTAATAATAATGATCAAACTAGAGCACAAGGAATTATTAAAAACAATAGGAGAAGATATATGCTTTTGCACCCGAAAATCTAATAATTCAGATGCCTAAAAAGTAGTAAATGCATCTAGAAGTTTAAGGCACGGAAAAGGGTGATTTTCTCAAATATTCTCACTTTTTCCTATTCTCTCACTTTTTTCTTTTCCTGCTCGTGTAACACAGATGCAATGCACCATCATTTTATGTTTTTTTTTTAATTAATTTTCACAGACAAAAATTGTAGCAGCATGCCATTATTCCAGCCGCAATAACAGCCGCATAAATTTCGTAACCAAAATCCCACCCAAAATCTTGCACAATTCCCTCCAGTTAAATAAATCACCGCATGGTTTTTTATCGTTTTCGAAATTGAGGCTTCTAGAACGAGTACGGACACTGGCACTGTAAAAAGCTCGAAATTAAGCGAAAATTTTGGGTAGAAGACGGATTTCCGTACTGGAGGACCGCACCCGTGCAGTCCGGCCAGCGACATACGCATAATTTCGTGTCGATTTTGATGATCGAATTTGTTCAGAGTTCGTTGATTACAGTAGTCGTGTTGAACATACAGTCAATCGGATACCGAATAGTAATATCTAATCGGAACGCGTTTCGATTTGTTTGTTCCCGACTCGTGATTCGATTAGATACTATTTGGTATCCGATTGACTTGATTTTCATAACGACGACTGGTGTGATCAACGAGTTGTGGGGTGTGAATGAATCCGATCATCAATTATACCCCAAAATGAAAGCCGGACGGGGTGCAGTCTACCAGATATTTGCCCACGAAATACCTGACTTATTACGAAACTAGCCACGGGACAAACATGGAGTAGTGTTCACGCAACAACGCCAAAAGCACACACAGTACACGCGACTACCACTCACGATGTCTCCTGCTGCTGGGATTTGCCAGTACTTCCTGACGCCGTCGACTTCTCCGGCATATCCTCCGTCGAGCTAGAAGACACCGACGGATTCGCCGCCGCCGCCGTCACGGTCGGCCCCTCCTCTTCCTCGTCCTCCTCCTCATCCATGCCGATCCGATTAATCCCGGCGTAACTAGAGCCGCTCCCTTCCGCCGCCTGATCGGGAGGACGGAAATTCCACCCGAATTCCGTCAGTATAGTGCTCTCTCTGTCGTTTCCGAAGAAGTAGACGCTCTCCGAGTCGAGCTGGCCAAACGTCGACGTCCAGCTCGACTCGGTGATTCCTGGATCGATGGCTCTTTCCTTATCGTCGTCGTTATCCATTACGCTTAGGACGATCTATCAACGCGAACAGATAGAATATGTGTGCTGTAAATTGGAGTAGAGGATGAGTGAGGAGACGCGGAGAGAGAGAGAGAGAGAGAGAGAGAGAGAGAGAGAGAGTTAGGGTTTAGAGTGTGGAGTTGTGTATGTATTGTAGGGTTTGGGAAGGTGCTTTTGTTTTGGTTGGTTGAGGGGTTTGTCTCATCAATAGTACAGAGCACAGAGGAAACAGAGGAGAGAGAGAGAGAGAGATAGAGAGAGAGATTGGAGGGAGGGAGATTTGGGATGGAAAAAGATAAGATAAAAAATAGAGAAGAACTTGGGTGGTGACGGGTACCAGGTGAAAGTGGTGCGGGCGGATACCAAGTGGTGGTACTCGACAAGCATCTCAGCTTTTGAACGGAGGGAAAGAGGAGAGAGAGGGGGAACAGAATGGGAAAAATTTAAACTATCAAAAATGCTTTTGACGGATGAGATTATCGCTCGACACCACGTGTATTATACCAGCTCAGCACCTAAGTTTTTCTTTAAAAAAAATGTGTCGCCGTCAATGGGAAACAGTAGGTTGAGAGAGAGAGGGAGAGGAGCCCGAGGAGGGCTAGGCTGAGATTTGAGCACATGTGGTTGGAGTGACTGTTCGCACGCGCATGCATTCTAGTGAGGGAAAATAAAAGCTACTTTTCCGTAGCCTGCGTGGGTCCATCTCTCTCTTCCCTCTTTTTGTTAATCTTAGGCCTCATTTGGGTAAAAAACTAGTTTTTGGTTTTTTAGTTTTTTCATTTGTCCTTATTCAAATTTAATTTGCATTCGTTAGTTTTGCATGAAGATTTTGTGATTTTTGGATTCCTCTCGACGAAATGAATCTAACAAGTATAAATTTATGATCAAACAAAATATTTTTTTTAATAAAGCCAAAATAGGTGGATTATTGGCCATAATCCACCTATTTTGGCTTTATTCAAAAAAAATTGAGTTTTGACCATAAATTTATACTTGTTAGATTCGTCTCGTCGAGAGATATCCAGAAACCACAAAATTTTGATGCAAAAACCGGTAATGTTTTTGGATTCCTCTCGACGAAATGAATCTAACAAGTATAAATTTATGATCAAACAAAATATTTTTTTTAATAAAGCCAAAATAGGTGGATTATTGGCCAATAATCCACCTATTTTGGCTTTATTCAAAAAAAATTGAGTTTTGACCATAAATTTATACTTGTTAGATTCGTCTCGTCGAGAGATATCCAGAAACCACAAAATTTTGATGCAAAACTAACGAATGCAAAAAAAAATTGAATAAGGACAAAATAGAAAAACCAAAAAACCAAAAACCGGTTTAGTACCTTGTCAATAAATATTTAGGGTAATTTTTTTTTAATGTATTATTAGTTCATTTTGAAGAGAGAAATAAAAAAAATTAGTTAAAGAAATTTACCTTTTTTATTTTCTTGTCTTTATTTGAAAAAAATTAAATTTGTATCATAATTTTTCTCCTATTAAAAAACAATCACAATTTTTTTATTAGGCAAATCTTGCCTAAAAAATCAATGCAAAAACATATGGTACAAAGAGACTTCTAGTCTCCAGATTTTAAATAACGGTTTCACGATACGTAATGGTAATAGTTTGAGTATAATGGTTTCAATTGTATCGAACGTTACGTAATAGGAATAGGGTGTAGCGGTCATGAATTCTTAAAAACAAATTATGGCAAAAGATAATTTTACATTGCTTAAATAACCCGTAACGATCCAGTATCAACCGCAACAGCTGTAAACCGGTCTGTGAATCAGATACGGACCGATAGGTAACGGGAACCGGCTGATACGTATGTGATTTTTACTCTCGGTTGTATATGGGTCTCTAACGGTATCGGAGAGTCCAAAAACCGTTATATAATGGTCGATACTATATTAAAATATATGCTCTGGAAAACTCCTAATCCGACCTCCCATCCATGTTTTGGACTGGATGAGACAATCCAGATCGAGACTGTTCATTAGTATATTCAATGGTTTGAATTTGCACATAAACTCTTACTTTTAAGAATTAATTCTTAACCATTATTAGGAAGAAAAAAAAAACTCTTACCCATTAGAGCTTATGAGTAAATTCAATGCATTGATCGCAGCAAATTGGCATAACGACTGGGGCAGCCAAATAGCTTGTGGCATCTCGAACAATAAAAAAAAGGAACAATGATACATATACACCCTCTCTACCACATTCTGCCACACCCCCTCTCACATGTGGGGGGGACCCACCATGGGGGGACCAACCCCATATGTGAGAGGGGGTGTGGTAGAGAGGGTGGGTTTGTATCATTTTTGTAAAAAAAGAAGCAGCAATCAAGGTCCCTCTAATCTTGCCTTTAGAAGTAAAGCGAAATCCTATATGGATTAGGAAGATCATTTATAGTAATTTATTTTTCTTAAAAAAAAGTAATCATTTGAGAACGTAACTTTCAAAAATAGTATTTGAAAACTCTAAATTTTTAGCCAAAGTTGATCTAATTATTCAGTGGTTGGAAAGGAAGAGTTCGGTGGTGGATACTTATTTTTCTTTTCTTTTTTTTTTTGCCAAAACTATAACAGATCATATTATTAATCTCAATCAAAATACATCAAGCAGAAGACTCGTCCCTATAAAAAGAGGTGGCTCGAGTTGCAGGTGGCCACCCGAACACCCTACACTTTTTTTTAGAGATACGTGTAAAAAAATAAAATATTTTTTTTTGTCATTTTAAACACCCTAATGAAAATGTTTGAACACTCTAACCAAAATGTTTGAACACTCAATCCAAAAAAAAAGTTTTTCTTTTCTTTTAAAACCCAATCCATTAAATAAGCCAACAAAATATTTGAATACTCAACCCAATTAGGTCCATTACAAAAAAATTGAGACAAGATGGTTGGGATTCTTTGTTGACCAAAGTTCATTTTGCATCAAGCATAATACTCTTTTCCCGAACATGAGTGAAATGTTTGTATTGGCCACAATGCAAAGCCCCACAAATAATGATCTCACATCGTTATCGCATTGAGCTATTTTATACAATGTTAAACATGCAACTTCAAGAGCTAAACAATCATTTCACGAAGGAGAACACAGAGTTGCTATTTTGTATGGCTTTCTTGAATCCTAGAAATTCATTTTTTGCTTTTGATAGGAAAAAAGTTGACCCATTTTGCGGAACTATACTATTTTGACTTTTCTGAGGTGGACTTTCAGTTTTCCAAAAGATTTACTTTAATTTGGTGCGAAAAAAATAAAAAAACGATACATGGAACCACTTCATTTTTTGATTTGAAAAATCATGATTTTAGCACCTGGGTGCTAAAATCATTTGGGAAACTGGGCCGACATTAGACATTAAACTCCAAAATTTCATTGTGGATATGAGATCCGATAAAAAAAATTTAGAGCTACAAGGGATAGGTGATCTTGTTGCAAAGTTAGTGGAGACAATTAAGTATGTCATGGTCTATTGGCTTGTGGCATTGGTATTGACTCTTCCTGTCACTACTGCAACAGTTGAAAGAAGTTTTTCAGCCTTGAAGTACATAAAGAGTAATCTATGCAATCGAATGAGAGATCAATGGATGAGCAATTGCTTGGTTACTTATATTGAGAGTGGTGTATTTGATGTCATTGATACTGATGGAATTATGCAACTGTTTCAAAATATGAAAAGTTGTTGAGGACAATTGTAATATGCTAAACACTTTGTTGTTTTTTGGTGGCATTGTTGATATATATTAGAATAAATTTTTTTTTACCTATAATTATGATTTCTAGATGACCGTAGTGGAATTTTTGAACACCCTCGCGAGAGTTCCTGGAGCCGCCACTGCTAGAAAAGGAACCAAGTAATCACGACGGTGGGAACTCAGCCCAATGGCTAAACCCCAAACCAAACAAACCTTTCCCAACAAAAAACAAACACCTCACCATAAGCTTTGTTGGAATCCACTCGAAAAAGTAAGACAAAGGAGAGAAAGAACTCATAACATTACAACCATCCTAATTTGTCACAAGGTAGAACCACTGGAACCACGACCTTACATCACAGATCTCCTACGACCTCGAGATGCTAACCAAAACCACAACCATGAATGTCGACCATTGGAGACCATGCGTTGGCAACGACGAAGGAGGGATCGGTGATGAAGGGAAACTTAAAGAAAGTAAAAGAGAGGATAACACAAAGAAACTCTCAGATCTAAAATCGAGAGAGAATACCCTCAATGAAAAGGAGCCTAGGGGGCTTGTAGTGAGTAATCATAGCCGTTTATTCTGTTTTGGACGATCTAGATTTTAAATAAAACTCTTTCACGAAAGAATTTTATTTGAAATTCGGACAAGTCAAAATGTTTTAATGGTCAGGATTTACTCATTACACGCGTGTAGTAAGGTCACTACACGCCCCCGATTCGTTATTGAAAGCGAAAAAATCCATTACTGAGGAGGAAGAAAAACATAACTATCAAGGGTAGAGCCCCACTCCCCCAGCCGCCGCATACAGGTGGTGAAAATCTTAGGTCAAGGGATGGGAAGGAAGAGAAGCGACTGTGTTTTTTTCTGAGAGAGAGAAAGGGGTTTTTTCTCGGATAGAGAAATTCTAATGTAGGGATGGCAACAAGTAGGGTATAGAATGGGGGACTCTATTCCATACCCGATCTTCGATTGGAGGAATTTTTCACCATCCCTACCCCCATACCCATTGGGAATATTAGATGAAGAACCAAACCCACCTCCTAATGGGGATTGGGGTTTCCCCGAATATACCCATACCCAACAAAATAAATAAATAAGTCAAGAATGAAATAAATTAATATGTATATTTAAAGAGGTAATTATTTACATATATAACTATGCTCAAGATTTATATGTATGTTCCTATTTATATGTACATATATAATATAATATGTAGTATGTATAACCGGGTACGGGGAGGGTATGAAGCGGGTACGGGTATTCAGGGATGGAGATTCCAAAATCATATTCGCTCCATACTCGAGCGGGTTTTCTTCATATCCTACCATACCCGCTACTATTAGAGAAAATTCTAGGTTATCCCCGCCTCCATATGGGTGGGGCGAGGCGGGTATCCACTAGATATGGAGAAGTTGTCATCCATATTCTAATGTACTACTGAAAATTAATTAACCAAAGGGTTGGATGTTCAAATTATCACATAATTCTTTTTTTAAAAGTGCTCATCTCTAAATTTTTAGCCAAAGTTGATCTAATTATTCAGTACTCCCGAAGAACTGAATAATTACTCCCAAAGTTGGAGGAATTGGAAAAAATTAAACTCCAAAGTCTAAACAATATATTATTAGGTTAAAAAATTAACCGACATGCAAGTAGCTAGCTAGAAAGATTTGTAAAACTCATCAATCAAGCTAGCTGGAGTCACAGGTTTCTTTCTTAATTGATTTTCTAACTAATTAGAGGAGAGATACAAGTTAATCATGTCTAATTAAAAAAACAAAAAAAAATAGTAGAATCCCTCTTGAAGTATTTTTGAATATAATAAAATGGGGTCCATATCTTCAGATTGGTGCAGAATAATAGGACCCCATTATTTTATATGGTGGTACGCACACGCATGTGATAAAATATTTGAGGGCAAAAATCTTTTGCGTCTCAAAACTTCTTTCCAAGGTCAAGTCTCAAGACTTCAGTGTCACGCAGACGCAACGGTTTTCGATTCTCTCTACTTCATGGACCCTCACCCCTTTTCAATTCAATTCCATGATAAGATCGTACTTCCCATCTCAATTTATTTCTCAAATTTTTAAAATCGAACTGATTAAGGGATTGTGAAACTACTAGTGAGGACCTCTGGTTTGGATTTGGGCTTGCGTACACATGAAAACGCACCGTTAATGCCTAATCGACCGAAGTTGATCGGAAAAGCACTCCGTAGGTTAAGTGACAGTCTGGCGATGGAAGGGAAGTACAGAACACTTAAGTTAGAAGCAGTGTACTTCTCTAGGGTTTGTCTTTGTACTTTATATGGAGTTCTAGACTTGTACAAGAATAAACCCTAGAGAAGTGGGCAAACTCTAGAGAAGTGACCAAGTCAAGAACTCTATACAAAGTACAAGGACAAACCCTAAGTATTCATGATGTGGGACGAGTGATTACCATTTCGACTGATGTCACACATGATAAATCAAACGGGACAATTATGTGTCCTGCATGAACTAGCTAATGCCTTCCGCATATTGCGAGGGTCATACATGTCGGATGATGACTGATTGAGTTGATTCTGATCTAGACATCCGGACTAAAGTAAAGACACGCTCATAGGACTGACCCGAAATAAGAAGATCCGAACCGATTGCTCTGTCTGGCCCACTGGTTTGGTGTGGCCTAAAAGCTGAGCACCTTTATGGCATGTGATCCTTTAAGCTTTTTGTGGACTGTCTGGTTTGAACCAGCGAGCTCTGTTGTCCCTTAAAGACGGTGGTCCTTGTCAATTCATTTGCGTCGTCCATCAGGACAATTAACAGTTCAGATTTGCAGATGAATTATTACCGGTAAGAATTAACTTTGACCGGTTAAAATTCATTTATGAATCTGAACCGTTGATAATGGAGATGAACGTCTCGGATGAGATGAGGGTTAGCCGAGCCTACCATCCGTGATGCTTTTTCTCTGTCCTTTTGATCTCATGTATCTTTTACATTTGATTAATAAATTTCTTTTTTGCCGTGCAAAAAAAAAAAATCCGTGAGGGATACCAGAGCCCCCAGTTCGTCTGATTCGGCCTACAACAGGAACACTGGTAGCAATTACTTCCGAAAAGTTTTGAGTTTTCAAATATACTCCTCACTTTTTTTTACATTTTGTAAAGTGTACTTTTTCCCAATATATACATTTTTTTGTAAAAAGGATTAAAGAATTTTTTTCAAGTCAACTTAATTAATTGGACAAATATTTTTTGAACATATTGAAGTCAAAAAATATACAAACAATTTGAGACGCAAGGAGTACTAATATTTTAAAACTCATTTGAAATATTGTTTAGTTGAAAAATTATGTTGTTCAGATAAGAAAGTACCACGTAAAACCAACACATTTATTTTGAGAGAGAGAAATAAATTCAACTTCAGTGTGTCAACTTTTTTTCCCATGACAAATTGCGTTTCAAGACTTATATCCATATAACCAATGTAATTATTCGATGCCGTAGATCTGTTCAATGAGTCTAAGAAAACCACAAGAATTGAACGGTCTAATGCCTTCCAAGAAAGAAAGATATGCTCATTTCCAGAGTGTCTCCACTTGGATTTGGGGGACTGTAATGCGCAACCGAGCTGTTCATTTTGGCAATTAATAGTTCAAATATGTATGTATAATCTTACTGGTGAGAGTGCTTCGGCGAATCTACACCATCAATTACGAATGGTCAGGATTGCTCACTACACGCCAAGGCCCCTTATCCAGTTATCCGTCTCCACTATATACAACACAAAGAAAATAAGGAAAAAGGCACAACAAAGCAAGATCCAAAAATCGGAGGGAAAAAACCCACAGAAAAAGGGTTTTGAAACAGGTAAAATTGTGTTCCCATTAATTTCAGGTAAATAGTGAGGATAGTGGAATAATAACCATTGTCTGGATAAGGTGGAGTAGTAGGGAATTAAAGTAGGATCTGGCTCCTCTCGAATAATGGGAGAGGAGTTTCCCGTCTAGTTTCTTCTTTTGTGGGTCTATATATACCAAGAACATATTGATGGTTAGAATCGTACATTATATTGATCTCGTCGAGTACTTCAATCGAGTAGAAATTCATGTCGATTGAATACCGTTTGGTAATTGATTGAATCACATTAATCTTGTCGAGTACATTTTTTTTCAACATTAATGTGATCTGAGTAGTTATCAAACGGTATTTGATCAACAATAATTTTTTCACGGTTGAAGTACTCGACGAGATCAATAAAATTTAAAATTCCAATCATTAATATGGACTCGGTATGGGCCTAAAAAAGAAGAAACTAGATTGGAAACTCTCCAACTACCAGAGAGGAGCAGATCCATTCAAATAAGAAATGGTAAAAGTAACGCCGAAAAGGCATGCTTAAATTTCCAATCAGCTATGACTCAGACAATGAAAAAAAATAATCGCCGGTCTATTTCTTCTTTTGTCAAGAAACTAGTACAACAAAATTGTTTTAGAGAAAATTAGTGAATTGAAGGAAATGAAAGTGAAAAGTACTTTTTTATGTGTTCATATTTGATGAAATTAAGAAGTTTAAGAAAAAGTTTGAAAATAGTAATTTAATTGGGAAGAAATTAATGGAGATGCAAGATTTATGTTTTTTGCAGGACATGTTTCTCGAAAAAACTAATCCTAGTAAAAAAGTGAGAGATGTAAGTTCCGTAACTTTCCTACTTACTGAACATATTAAGAATGTGGGAAAATTAAACATTCACGTACTTTCTTTCCTTATTGAACGGAGTGTAAGTGTTTTTTTGTTTTTGTTTTTGTCATTTGTCATTCTAAATCTATTACGTGGGGGAAAGGGGAATGAGACTCGATCTCAGAATGCAGTATGAGACATTTAAGAGCTCTACCGCATGAGTTAGCCACCAATTGCGAGTGTAAGTGGTTGGAATTAGGTTTTGTTTAATTTGGTTAATTATTATGGTGGTTATTGCACATGTGAGTCAAAAGTTTTGAAGTAGTACTCTTCCATATGTTGTTGTCGAGGCAATCAACATTTGCTTAGCCCCACCAATGGGGCTATTGATGTTGATAACTTAACGAAACCAAAGTATTATATGGATCTTTTTTATTTTTTTTTCATCATTAAACACTGGAGCGGTAAATCTGATTTTTTTTTGAAAAAAAAAAAGACACCTGTTGAATTACCCCTAAAAACGAAAGAAAAAAGACAGGACCTTGAGAAGGAAAGGCCTTGATTTCTTTTTTTAATTATTATTACCTAATGAAAAACAAACTAGTAAGAACAAAGGCTTGTGCACACCATTTTGAATACACAATTTAATAAAGTGTAGTTCCACAAACTATTTTGATAATTTGAGCGGTTTATTTTGTAGGTCCCAACACTTAAGTTGTTAACGCATTAGATATCAGTATGTGCCAGATTAAGAAATATTCAATTAATGAACGGTAACAATTATACCGGTCTATTTTTTCCTCTAAATTTTCATATTTCTAAAAATGTTTTTAATAATTTGACTTCTTGGACAACTAATTATTAAAACCTGAAAAATGAACGGTTGGGTTCGTATAATCAATGTGTAATGTGTTTGAGAGGTGACTGTTTTAGCAGAATTACCCAAGAATTAATTGTTTAACTAAGTGCTTCTTCTTCTTCTTCTATGGTTTTTTTTTTTCCCCTGTTAGACCTTTAAACAGGCAGCGGAGATACTGCACTGCACGGTGCAATGCAATCTAGGCCATTTAAATGTGCTTGATAGGTAAATTGGAAGAGTTTTATTTAAATTCGGACCTTCAAAAGCACATTTGAACGGCTGAAAAGCCACTGGACACGGTGCAGCGCATTTGTTGCACGCCAAGGGCCCCAAGTTCCCTTTAAACATGGCACCTCCCCTCCACAGTTCGGTCCCACCATCAACTATACCTATCAAATACATTCAGATGTCCTTATGAATATTTGGTTGGTGTTCAATCTGTTACACCTTCATGAAATGGAAAGAGACTTGCTACAAAATTAAAGGTGTTTATCAATTAATTGGATGGTACTAATTTGGCCACGTGATCAGGGGGCCTCTTAGCTAGCTTTTGCTCTGAATCTTCAATTTGTGATTGCACTGTCAATCCTCGTTCTCTTGCATTTTGATAGTTTGTCATGTCATTAATAAACGTAAAGGCCTTGTTCGGTTGGGAGCTTAGCTCCGGTTTTGGCACTATTTTAGTTTTGATTACATCATCATTTTTCTCACTTTTCTCTCTATCTCTCTCCACTTATTACATCTGTTTACATCATCAAAACTAAACTAAACTCCCTCAAAACTCCCAACCGAACAAGGCCAAAGTGTTTTTACGTTCGCACTCCTGGTTACACACTCGCACACACAATCTATGACTTAAGGTTCTAATTCATTCAAAATATATCATTTTCATATTCTCTGTCTCGTCGAAGAGGAATCAATAAAATAGAAAATCATAAGAAAACATTGTAAAATTTAGGTAACGACAAAAATAATCTAAAAAATTCATATATGTTGGATTAGTTTTAATTTGGTACACATTCTTTTTCTTTTTCTTTTTTTTTTTGTACATTTTCGTCATGTTTCTTTATTTACTTTTTAGGTTTCGCTAATGAAGACAAATGCCCACCCCAATAATATTAAAATATAATTAACAAAAGTCCCAAAGAAATAATTGAAAAATAATAATTAATTAAGCAAGATGGGGCCTAATTATATGCAGGTTAATGATAGGTGCTAAAAAGCACCCATTTTTTACTTCCAATTAAATTGCACTTTTATGGTCCGTTCATGGTGATGCTTGGTGAATCTTAATGGTTTTGTTGTGTTTATAGGCCTTGGAAATCAATAGGCATAAGAGAGTGCAGTTTAGAAGGTCTTAAGAACAACCGAAGTGAAGCAGGAAGCCTTAGAAGCAGTCAAGAGCATCACATGACCAATCCTTAGCATTCTATACTTTCCGTCCAGACGGGTCTGAAAGCTATCAGGATAGTCCCGTTTTAGAACCGGATCAGAAAACACGTGTTTTATGTAAATTTTTTAGGGCTTAGGGTATAAATTCAGGGACCTTAATTTATGTACGTTTTCGATGTACTGCAATTGTTCTAACTATTGAGAGGCAACCCTAGAGAAAGAGAAATATGCAAGGATTCATGGAGTTCATCAAGTCTTCTCCAACTCAAGCATCAATCTTCATCTCCATCGCCGGCTAAACACCATCTAGGAGGAAGATGAGGTTTCGGTCCAAGTAACTCTGTATGTATAGGTTTTAGGTTTATGGTTCGAATCGATTGTTTAACTAGAACTCGAGCATTTCATTACAATTGAATGAGATGTTTCTAATGCTTTTAATCTATTGAGTATTTGTGTACTATTTTTCAAATACTGTGTTGATTAATGGTTTTTAATGCTTGTGTTTTGGTGACTAAGATGGGTTATGCTAATAATACGTACAGATCGTGCCACTAGACAGCCTGTGAAATAGATGGGTTGTACTAGCGATACAATCTTTCCTATGGGATAGTTCATGTTTGTTTGCAACTCAATATTCTCTTAATGATTATCGAAAGGGTTTGCAAGCTAGAGCAATAATCCTTTATGATTCGAAGGGTAACTCTAACCTATATATAACTTAGTTACATGGTTGGGGTGAATTCGAAACCTTAGATTATTCTCTTCTTAATTTTCAAACCAACCCTCTTAATTTTCACTGAGTTGATTTAGAAACCAGTCGAAACTAGTGTAATTTAGTAAATCTGTCTCAGTGAATCAATACTCCGACTTGACTATTATTCTCTGGAGTAAAGGTTAATTATTTGGTATTATAAATTTATTTTTGGTACAGTACGACACAATCAGTTAACTATCCGAGTAGGAAAAAGGCCCCTAAACAAAAAGTCTATGAAGACAATTTTAAATTACAATTTTGGAGACAACTATGTGTGCAGCCGTTGGATATACACGGATCAATTTGCATCTAACGGTTTCGGTCACAATTGTGTCCAGAGTTGCGCTATAAAATTGTGTATGGTATATTCAACGGTTGCACGCACAGTTACATTTTAAAGTTGTGTCCATTGCATAGCTCATTCGCTAATGGTCGTGATAATCTTATCTTACTAATAATATCAGAAATAGTATCAATAATTCCCGAACGAAATCCATCCATGATTGTTGTCGACGTGGGAGCTCTGAGTCCTCTGCTTTCTAACTAATCAGACCCCTTGTACGATAACTGCCTTGACATTAGCAGTGACGTTTCTATTACTCCTATTTTCTATTTTAGTATTATTATGAGCCGTGACGATAATGAATTTAAAGCCGAGAAAGATCCCCGTATAGTAAGACCAACCTCAAATGAGAATTTTTTTTTTTTTTTTTTTCAGTAAAGAGAGAAAAATTTAGTAAATCAAAACCCTGTTACAACCTATAAAAACGAAAAAACAGAAAAAGAAAAGCAAAAAATGGAAATAGAAAATACAGGAAAAAGAATCACAGGAGCTATTGTCGGAGTTGTCACGCCGCTGCTGCCGCTGATGTCGGAAATCCAGATCTTGATTCCCCTGATCCGGCTCCCCCCTTGGCCCAAAAATCAAGTTTCATCCACCCATAGGAAGAGGAGAGAAGGTCGATCGCTGATAGGCGCATAATTGTTCACATTGGCGCCCCTTAGTGTAGACTTGCTAGGTCCATTTATTTTGTATGTTTTTGTGTTTTTGCAGATATTCGGAGGCCTTAATAAAATAAAATAAAAAAGCAAAAAAATCTAATTTAACTCTGCGTCGAAGCAAAGCCCGTGGACAAATAGTCCACGCGTGGCTACAGAAATTGGATGGCATCACATCCACTGGTGGGCCATTGTTCATGAATTTAGTTGATCACACTTGGACCAGGGGAAATAAATTAATTAATTAATGGGCTTGGAAAAGGATGGATCGGCTAGGGCTATCTATGGCAGGGGAGGCGACAGAGAGCAGTACCGGAGGGACAGAAATACAGACAGCGAGTCAGAGAGCTGCTAGCAGTCGGTCCATGTTTCTGTCCATTACCGTCTAGCCCTCCCATGATCGGCTAAACCCCTACTACTCTACGGCGTAGATAGATGAATCTTGTACTCCGAGTAATGTAATTTTTATTAGTATTTTTTCTGGATTTATGTTACGTCCAAACAATTATAGTTGAAGTTGAAGGACATTCTTGTAATTGTGTAATGGTAAGGTAGTTACAAGGTTAGTTAGAGCGTAGTGGAGGGAAATTCAGTTGTAACAATTGGCTATAATAGCTAAGAGAAGAGAGGGAAATGGGGGCTTTTATCATTGAAATAATACCAGACTTCTATTCTTCCTTTTTCTCTCTCTCTACTCTTTTTCTTCTCTGTTGAATTTGCGATCTTCTTCCTTAATCATATCATTGGTATCAGAGCCTGGCAATCCTTGGCCACGTTTTTCTGAGAAACCACTATGGTAGAAGGGACTAGGTTACAAGAAACTAAACGTATGGAGGAAGCAATCAAAACGCTGAAAGAAGGAAACGAAAAGAATGCCAAGGACATCGGGGAAATCAGAGATTCTCTCAAGAATTTGGGGGAAATCAAGGAACTCATAGCAGCCATGGGAACAAAATATGATCAATTGGCGAACCAGGTCTATGGGAAACAGCCTCAAACTCAGCAACAAACTCAAGCTGGGGGTTCAAGATTTCAGCATCCAGAACCAATTGCGAATGGGTTTCGCGTACAACATCAAGATCAGCCAGGGGCTTTAGGGTTTCAGATGCAAACTGAAGCATTTTCAAGGTCAGATCAACACCACTCTCGAACTTCATTCTTGAGTAATCAGAAGTTTGCTAAAATAGAATTCCCAAAATTTTATGGAGAAAACCCTAGCGGATGGCTGTATAAATGTGAGAGGTTCTTCGAGTACAATGCAATTGAGACTTTAGACAGGGTCAGTTTGGCATCCTTGCATTTAGAAGAATCCCCTCTTCATTGGTACCAGTGGTTTGAGAAGTGTCACCACCATATTTCTTGGGATTTATTCAAACAAGGATTACTTGCACGATTTGGTCCAAACACTTATGAAGATGCTATGGGTGAGTTAACCAAACTTAAGCAAACCACCACTGTCAAAGCATATCAAGAACAGTTTGAGATTCTTGCGAATAGGACTCAGAATTTACCTGAGAACTTCTTCATTAGTTGTTTCATCAGTGGATTAAAGGAGGAGATTCAACCAGGGGTTCTTATGTTTAGGCCCACGTCTATCACTCAAGCCATAGGCCTAGCTAAATTGCAAGAAGCAAGCATTGAGGCCATCCCCAAGAAAACCAAAGTGCACCATAAATCAGAAGGAATCCTTCCCCTACCCCAAAACAAAACTTACATGGGAAATGGAGGCTTCATCAGGAGGGGGCTTTCTAAGGAATTGGAGGAGAAAAAGGCTAAGGGATTGTGTTTTAAGTGTAATGAAAGGTACACAAGGGACCACGTATGCAAGAACAAGCATTTATATGCCATGGAAGGAGAGGAAGGGGAGGAGGAACCTCAGCCAGAAATGGAGATAGAAGAGGAGAAAGAAGAGGGACAGACACATGATGAAGAACTACAAATCTCCCTCAATGCCCTTACTGGATCCATTTCTTACAGGACCATGAGAGTTAGAGGCAATGTGAAGAAGAAATTGATCATAATCCTCATTGATTCTGGAAGCACACATAATTTCCTCAGCCCAGAAGTAGCCAAGAGGGTTAACATCAATACTGAAATCACAGATTCTCTACCAGTGTCAGTGGCAGATGGGACCAAAATGATGAGTACAGCTATATGCAGGAACTTTCAATGGGAGATGCAAGGAACTGTGTTTCAAGCAGATATGAGGATATTGCAATTGAAAGGGTGTGATATGGTCTTAGGAATTCAGTGGCTAGCTACATTGGGCCCTGTTAAATGGGATTTTAAGAACCTTTGCATGGAATTTATTTTGAACAACAAGAAGCATGTCTTGAGGGGAGGAAGGAGAGAAGAGGTCAGGTTGGTGGGTCCTGAGAAGATGCAGAAAATGCTGCAGAAACAACCTCAAGGGGCTGTAGCACAGATTTGTATGATGCAAGCCATAACCAAAGAAGAGGAAGAGGGTAGGCCACAAGAGTTGGAAAAGTTATTAACTGAATTTGCAGACATCTTCCAAGAGCCAAAGGAGTTGCCTCCAGTTAGGTCCCATGACCACTGCATTCCTCTCAAACCAGGGGCTGAACCTACAAATGTAAGGCCGTACAGGTACCCCTATTTCCAAAAATCTGAAATTGAAAAGCAAGTCAAAGTGATGCTGCAGTCTGGGATAATTAGGCCAAGTGTGAGTCCTTATTCTTCTCCTGTTTTGTTGGTTAAAAAAAAAGATGGGACCTGGAGGATGTGTGTGGACTATAGGGCCCTCAATAATGCTACAGTTAAAGACAAATTTCCTATCCCAGTTATAGATGAACTTTTGGATGAACTTTCAGGTGCAAAGTATTTCTCTAAACTAGACTTGAGGTCTGGTTACCATCAAATAAGGGTCCATACCCCTGACATTGACAAAACTGCCTTTAGAACCCATGATGGGCACTATGAATTCTTAGTAATGCCTTTTGGGCTCACTAATGCCCCATCTACCTTCCAAAGCCTCATGAATGAGGTATTCAGACCTTACTTGAGAAGGTCTATACTTGTGTTTTTTGATGACATTTTAATATATAGCAAGACATGGGAGGATCATTTGCATCATTTAAGGGTTACCTTGCAGCTACTTAGGCAACACCAACTGTTTGCAAAAATGACCAAGTGTGTGTTTGGTAAGTTGGAAGTAGAGTATTTGGGACATTTGGTGTCTGTCAAAGGGGTATCAGCTGAGCCAAGCAAGCTGCAAGCTATTTCTTCTTGGCCAATGCCAACCACCGTCAAAGAATTAAGGGGATTTCTGGGGTTCACAGGTTACTACAGGAGGTTCATAAAGCATTATGGCAAGATTTGTACTCCACTCCATGTCTTACTCAAGAAAGATGCTTTTGAGTGGACTCCTGCAGCTACAAAGGCATTCCACCAGTTGAAAGCAGCACTGACTTCAGCTCCAGTTTTGGCCCTACCTAATTACAATCAAACTTTCATTCTAGAGACAGATGCATCTGGAACAGGACTGGGAGCAGTGCTTATGCAGGAGGGGCACCCTGTAGCTTATTGGAGTAAGGGGTTATCAGAAAGAGACCAAGCTCTTTCTACTTATGAAAAGGAACTCATGGCCGTAGTGTTAGCCGTCCTGAAGTGGAGGTATTACCTGTTAGGAAGACATTTTCTAATCAAAACAGACCATCAAAGCCTCAAGTATCTCCTGGAACAGAGAGTAGGTACCCCATTCCAACAGAAATGGGTGACCAAGCTGTTAGGCTTTGATTACACCATCACTTACAAACATGGAAAGGATAACCAAGCTGCTGATGCACTATCAAGGAAGGCTGAGGTGTCTATTACAGAGGATCCTATTGCTGAAATTCATGCTTTATCTTGTGTTACCACCAGTTGGTTAGATGACATCAAGCACAGCTGGGTTGCTGACCCTAATATAAACCAACTGATTACTGAATTGCAGCTGGGTCACACTCATGCAGGGTATGAATGGGACCATGGTATTCTCACATATCATAACAGAATGGTAGTGGGTGATTCACCTGTAAGACAGAGGTTAATCCAAGACTTTCATTCATCTTCCTTGGGGGGCCATTCAGGAGTGGGCAAGACCACCAAACGACTACAAAGAACTTTTTATTGGAAAGGACTGCAGCAGGATGTGGCTTTGTTCATTGCAGAATGTGATATCTGCCAAAGGTACAAAAGTGAAAATGTTAAGTACCCTGGACTCTTACAACCACTTCCTATTCCAAACAGGGTCTGGACTGATATATCTATGGATTTCATTGAAGGGTTACCAAGCTCTCATGGGAAGACTGTAATTTTTGTGGTCATTGATAGATTGACAAAATATGGGCATTTCATGGCCTTAGCACATCCTTACACAGCTAAAGAAGTGGCCAAGTTATTCTTTGATCAAGTGTTTCGATTACATGGCTTGCCTGCTACCATAGTGTCTGATAGGGATGCTGTCTTCACTAGCCATTTTTGGCAGGAGCTGTTTACCTTACAAGGTTGTGCATTGTGCCTTAGCACTGCATACCACCCTCAAACTGATGGTCAGACTGAAATTGTGAATAAATGTCTAGAGAATTACTTAAGATGTATGACTGGGGATTGTCCTAAGCAGTGGGCTAAGTGGTTGCCCTTAGCAGAATGGTGGTACAACACCACCTATCACTCGGCCACAAAAACCACTCCCTATTTTGCAGTTTATGGGAAGGAGCCACCAGACCATACCTTTTGCATGTCTAGGCCTTCCTCAGTGGCAGAAGTTGACAGTTGGATAAGAGAAAGGGATGCCATCATCAGGAAATTAAGGGAGCATTTGCTTCAGGCTCAGCAAAGAATGATGCACTATGCTAACAAGGGAAGATCTGAAAGAGAGTTTGGGGTTGGAGATTGGGTGTACTTACGGCTATAGCCCTATAAACAAACCACTGTGGCTCTACACAGGAATATGAAGTTAGCTCCAAGGTTCTTTGGGCCCTATCAGGTGCAGGAAAGAATTGGTTCTGTGGCTTACAAGTTGAAATTACCAGCAGATGCCAAGATTCATCCAGTATTTCATGTTTCTTTGCTCAAAAAGAAATTGGGGACCCATGTCACAGCTCAACCGACCTTGCCTCCCGTTGGACCTGAAGGCACACTCCAGTTGGAACCAGTGGCAGTGTTAGACAGGAAAATGGTCAAGAGAGGTAATAGGGCAGTAGTCCAGTGGTTGGTGCAATGGGCAAATACGTTTCCTGAAGATGCCACTTGGGTGGACCATTCAGAGATTCAAGCCAAATATCCAAATTTTCAGCCTTGAGGTCAAGGCTGTTCTTTAAGGGATGGGGAATGTTACGTCCAAACAATTATAGTTGAAGTTGAAGGACATTCTTGTAATTGTGTAATGGTAAGGTAGTTACAAGGTTAGTTAGAGCGTAGTGGAGGGAAATTCAGTTGTAACAATTGGCTATAATAGCTAAGAGAAGAGAGGGAAATGGGGGCTTTTATCATTGAAATAATACCAGACTTCTATTCTTCCTTTTTCTCTCTCTCTACTCTTTTTCTTCTCTGTTGAATTTGCGATCTTCTTCCTTAATCATATCAATTTAATTATTCGGATTTACTTGTATGAACTAGATGATTCATGCTATGAAATTGGTTTAATTTTTCCCATATAATTGTGTGTTTGATATCCGCGGTTGCAAATACTTTTTCATGCAACGGTTTTAATTGAATTCGTGGTAATTAACTGTGATAGATTATACTATCGTAAGACGCCTCGTGCTATTAGACGGTCCGTGCCATAGAGACGGATCATACTAGTAAGACGATTCATGCTAGGCGGAGATAATCTATGCCGCTTGATGATACACGAATATTTTTTTTAGGAGCTATCGTACGGGCCCGCGAACCCTAACGGTATCCGGTAAATCCGAATAAGAAATCCTCAATCGTAATAATTCTAGGTTATAAAGGGTCAAGTGGATTCGAAACCCTAGACTTTTCTCTCATCGAATCTCTTCACTTTTTAATTGCTTATAAGTTTAATTTAGTTTTTATAATTTTAGGAAATCAAACCAAAACCTCTTTTTATCGAATTAATTTAGAAATCGATTGAAACAATTGCAATTTAGCCTTTTAATCCCTGAGGAGCGATATTCGGAATATTTACCACTATTTGTTAGAGTAGTAGTAACTGTTCAGTTTTATAAATTATTTTTGATACGGAAATGACAAGATCAATCGCCATGGGGAGTTGCCGGAAACCAAATGAGAAAAGCAATAGAGGAGTGGAGAGGAGGAAGAAGGTGGAAATGAGCGGTGGGGGAGGTGCGGTGGCCGCTAGGAAAAACCCTAGGGAGAGGCTTTAATACTAATATGGAGTACCTCAAATGAGTTAATCGTACCGAGAAGTTTTAAACATAAGAACTTTAAGAAGTAAACTCTTTAAGTCTTGGGACACTCTTTTTTTTTTTTTTTATCTGAAATTCTCAACCACTTGGGTTTTACAATTATCTTACTCAGGTCGTGCTTATTGCAAGTTATGCTAATAACCCCTTTACTTTAAGTAATTTCTTTGATTTAATTCGTCAATTTAGTTTTGCTGCGGCTATGTTCTCAGAAGATTATAGATGGGGTCCATTATGGCATCCCCAAATGTAGCTTTGGGATTTAAATTAATTGAAATTCACCTGTCACTTTGTTTACTTATAACTATATCTAGCTAGGAACTTTGACAAGTCTTGATGTCAGCCGGGGCGGAACTACATTGAGGGGAGGGGCACGGGCCATCCTCAATTTCATGAATAGTTTTAATTTATACTTTTGGATTTGGCACTTATCGGCATGGAGAGCGGGCGCTGTAGTGACAACAGGGTGTAGTGAGCAAATCACATGCACAAAGACTCTTCCATGGAAGAGTTTTTTTTTTTACTCTCATTACAGGGTCTCCAATTCCTATCGGCACCCACACAACTTGATTTTTCACTCAAATGAAAAACAGAGACGTAAAAGATGAATGGTTCATATAGTAACAAAAATATCTCCATGGCTGTCATTCAAAGCTCATAGGTGAGTTAAATCAAGTCTTTATTTGTTTTTAACAAAAACGATGATCTTCAGCATTGCCCACTTAACTTTTATCTCCATATTTTTACCCCAAAAAAAAAAAATGATAACAAAAAAATTTCCCACTGTAGCATCGTCAGCCCCAAAATTAAAATCCTTATTCTGTCGCTTATCGTCAAGATCTGAACTTAGATGTTTGATTATTATTCAGCTCTTCCCTGAGTTATTTATTTATTTACTTTTAAAAAACAGTACATTATTTAGTTACATGAAAGAACGTCACGAGGACCTTCCATCTTTCTTTACGTTCTTTACTAGTCTTTTACTGGTTGGAACCACATAATTACAACAAAGTTTAGTTGGGCGTAGGGACGGAGCCAAGATTTTTGGGGAGGGGGGACGGGTTATATATATATATGTGGAGGGGGGACGGAGTTATATAATTTGATGATATATATAATTTTTCAATGCAATAGTAATGTATTTTCAAATTGTAGGAGGGGCAATTGCTCCTACTAGCTAGCCACCTCCGGGCTCCATCACCTGTATAATTGTAAAAAATTTATAAATTATTATTGTACTATAATTGTAGAAAAAATTTAAAACTTGAGCAAGGCGATTGTTTGAGCTAACCTGTCTTTGCGTCCGTCCTTAATTAAATACACCAGGGTCACGGTTCCAGCATCACTTACCCTAATAAACATGATCTGTTTGTGTTGTGTTGAAATAATTAAACCAAATCCACGGGAGTATTTTATTCTTGATTACATATATGCATGATTAGCACGAAAACCTATCTAGCTAGACAGCTCATTCATTATATATGTGCAACTTAAATTAATCGTTAACTTTAGAGTATAATATTTTTTATTGTGATTTATCAAAAATTAACGATAAACAAGAAGCTGTATATAGTACGGTCCACGTCTTCTCTTTGAGTTTCTAATGGTTATTTTTTGTTTATATACACACACACACTTTCCTTAACTTGGTTATATTGCAACTTTACTACTGGCCTTGTCACCAAAACATTGGTTTCATTTATATGTTTTTGTTGGGGATGCAAACAATTTTCAGCAAATAGCCCGGGATATAGGGGTAGAGCCCCCACGATATTTCGTATTTTTCCATGGGCAATTTTGGCCATTGGGAGAATACTTGTTCTCTTTATTTTTTGATTATAGTGGATCGAATTATAACTACCATAACCATTGCTCTGATATCACCTGTAACGACTCAACCCAGGCCCCCAGCTGACCTGTTATCTCTTAGCCTAACCACGTGGCTCAAAAGGTTAACTTGAGTTACACAGTAGCTATTCAATATTGTTGATAAACTATCTCCTTTTCACCTATCCTACCGATGTGAGATTAATTGAAATGGGGTCTCACACTCCACCTATGTTCCCATCCGCCACGCCTAGCTTGAGGTCACGGCCCATGACATTGTACGATATAAAGCATCTTCCATCCTTCCAATTTCAATTGACCTCAAATCGTCTATGTGATACTTGAACTATCGTAAACAATCTCCAGTGTTTAAAATGTCTATTCTAGCAATTCAACAATCTGGTAAGTACAACACAACAAGCAAAGCAAAGCGATAACGATGGAAGGAAGGTCATTTGATACGAGCAAAACTCATATGTGTTCAATTCATGAAATTCCTACAGGAAGATGCAATAGTTTACCCTCCAATCACCATTCAACCTACAAACTCATAGAAATCTAGTCTAATGAGAACAATTTACCTCTAAAAGATTCTCAACTATAACTTGTCTCTTTCCTCTAACACAATACTCATAGAAATCTGGTCTAATGAGAACAATTTACCTCTAAAAGATTCTTAACTATAACTTGTCTCTTTCCTCTAACACAATGCCCTCATGAACTAGAAAAGTTTCTCTCAATTTTTTAACTAAGGAAGCACGAATTGGCTAGAGTTTCCTCTTAAAGACTTGGTAGAGGAAGAAGAAGGAGAATATAAGTATGGCTACGGTTTCACGTTTATATATATATATATATATATAGAGAGAGAGAGAGAGAGAGAGAGAGAGAGAGAGAGAGAAAGAGGATGCGAAGAGCTTGCATGCTGGCAATGTGTCAAACTCTTATTGCATGGTTGCTATGTGTGAAACTCCTACCCATTTAGGAGTTTGACACATTTCCAACATGCAACCTCCTTGCCTCATGCTCTCTCTGTGTGTGTGTGTGTGTGTGTGTGTGTGTGTGTGATGTGAACACTGAGCTCTATTTCTATTCTCCTTCTTCTGTTGGGAGTCTGATCTGCTAGAGGTTCTGCCCTTGTGCATGTAAACCTAATCCATTGGAGAGTATTCACGAAGTCCACCATATCACATGGACCCAATATACATTGAATGACCCATATCCACTTAAAAGGATAAGCTTTGTAAATGGTGAGTCATCCAATTATATATTAAGGTCCAACTCTTTTTCTATTTGTCCGATATGGGACTCATCCTTCACACATGTTCCTAACAATCTCTCCCTCATGTGTGAACCATGCATTGGGCCTAGCTCCACTTTGATCTAATCCACTTGACTTCCCCTTACTTCTTGATCTATCTCTCCATGTCCGAAATCTCATGGTAAGTACAACACAACAAGCAAAGCAAAGCGATAACGATGGAAGGAAGGTTATTTGATGCGAGCAAAACTCATATGTGCTCAATTCATGAAATTCCTACAGGAAGATACAATAGTTTACCCTCCAATCACCATTCAACTTACAAACTCATAAAAATCTGGTCTAATGAGAACAATTTACCTCTGAAAGATTCTCAACTATAACTTGTCTCTCTCCTCAAACACAATGTCCTCATGAACTAGAAAAGTTTATCTCAATTTGTTAACTAAGGAAGCACAAATTGGCTAGAGTTTCCTTCTTAAGACTTGGTAGAGGAAGAGGAAGGAGAATATAAGTAGGGTTGAGTTCTCTCTCTCTCTCTCTCTCTCTCTCTCTCTCTATATATATATATATATATAGAGAGAGAGAGAGAGAGAGAGAGAGAGAAGAGGGGGGGGGGGGGAGGGGGGGGGGGGATGCAACGAGTTTGCATGCTTGCAATGTGTCAAATTCCTATTGCATGGTTGCTATGTGTCAAACTCCTACCCATTTAGGTGTTTGACACATTGCCAGCATGCAAGCTCCTTGTCTCTCTCTCTCTCTCTCTCTCTCTCTCTCTCTCTGTGACGTGAAAACTGAGCCCTATTTCTATTCTCCTTCTTCTGTTGGGAGTCTGATTCGCCATAGGTTCTGCCCTTGTGCATGTAAGCCCAATCCATTGGGAAGTATCCACGGAGTCCACCACATCACATGGACCCAATATACATTGAATGACCCATATGCACTTAAAAGGACAAGCCTTGTAAGTGGCGGGTCATCCAATTGTATATTAAGGTCCAACTCCTTTTCTATTTGTCCGATGTGGGGCTCATCCTTCACACATATTCCTTACAATCTCTCCCTCATGTGTGAACCATGCATTGGGCCTAGCTCCCCCTTGATCTAGTCCACTTGACTTCCCCTTTTTCTTTTTTTTTCTTTTTTTTTTTTTGATCGGCAATCAATTTATTAAAACGGGGGGAAAGGAAGGGGAATCCAACCAATAGTTGGAAAATACACCACAAAGGCCGAAGCCCAGCTCACCCTAAGGTCTAAGCAGATACAAACAAATAGACGCAAAAGGAAGCCCAAATCTGCAACCCAAATATTACATTAAAGCCTACACCACAAGTCCAGCCCAACCAAGGGCCGGCCCACCCAAGCCAAACCCTAACCCAGTAGCCACCGAACCCCACCGTCGCCGCACAAAACACCGGAGCAAACACCTCGCCGTTAAGCAACGCCAGCCACTCCCAGATGTAGCGGCTGGCGGGGAGCATCGGCCTACGAAACGATAGGAGGAACGGAGACACCGGGCACGGGCAAACCACCACCAAAACGTTGCTGCACAGATCAACAGAAAAAACACAGCAAGCTCGGACAGAAATGAGATCTCCGCATCCGGAAAGCACACAAAAGTTGCCAAGATCCAACCGGGCACTTGAGCAACCTATGCAACAACCATAGGAGATCCATCCACCCCTGCACGAACCGCCATCATCTTCACCGCAAACCGCCGCCGCAACAGAACCCAACCACCGCCGCCATCAACAAGCTACATGCCGATCGTTTTCTGTATTTGTATTTGTGAGGATTTGCCACTTGACTTCCCCTTAATTCTTGATCTATCTCTCCAACACCATGTCCGAACCCTGGCTTATTTATCGCACACACTCCATTGAGAGCCACCATACTCCATGAGAGCCACCTTTGTTTGCCAGCCACTTGCTGCATGTACCAAGAATTTTCTTGCTCCATCGAGAGTACCCATTCCATCGAGAACAACCTTGGTACTGGCCACCTCCTGCAAGCAATAGGGATTTTCTTGCTCCACTGAGATTGTTAGCCATCAACTCTGATACCAATTGTAGGGAGTCTGATCAGCTAGAGGTTCTGCCCTTGTGCGCGTAGATCCAATCCGTTGGGGAGCATCCACGTCCACCACATCACATGGACCCAATATACATTGAATGACCCATATCCACTTAAAAGGCTAAGTCTTGTAAGTGGTGAGTCATCCAATCGTGTATTAAGGTCCAACTCTTTTTTTTATTTGTCCAATGTGAGACTCATCCTTCACACATATTCCTAATATCTTCTTCCTCTACCAAGTCTTCAAGAATGAAACCCTAGCCAGTTGTGCTTCCTAGTTCACAAATTGAGAGAAACTTACTTAGTTCATGAAGGCTTTGTGTTAGAGAAGAGAGACAAGTTATAGTTGAGGATTTTCATAGGTAAATTGTTCTCCTTAACATGATTTCTATGAGTTTGTTGGTTGAATGGTGATTAGAGGGTAAACTATTGATTCTTCATGTAGGAATTTCATGAACTGAGCATATATGAATTTTGCTTTCATCAAATCATTTGTATAACTTGCATAATTGCCGTGAATTATGCATTTTAAACCTTTACCACATGGTGTTGTTGTTGCAAAACAGATATGGGTGCCATTATGTTAGTTTAATTCATGTGTTTGGGTTACTTTTTTTTATTTCCGCGTAGAACCTGATAGCACTAACACACTTTAGGAAAACGGCCATATCTACTAGCTCGAGACTCAGAATTGCACACTGTTTGTTTTGTTAGACACTACTTAGTCGACTTTGTCTTATGTTCGTGGACAGAACCTTAATGTAGTTGTTGGAAATGGTGTACGATATGCACCTATTGTATGGTCCATATTGTGTCACCTCATTGGCAATCGTAACATTTTTTGGTGTTTAGTAACTTTTTAGTAATATGATTCGTAACATTTTATGGGTGCATCTCGTAACTTTTGTAAAAAAAATTTGTACCCTTTATTAATCTATTCGTAACTTTTATAGGGGTGCATATGATACACACCCAAATAGGGTGCGTATTGTAGCATTTCCCATAGGTGTTACGTACTTAATCTTCATTTAGACAGGATATGATAACCCACATGGTATGGGGTGCTATAGTAAATTAAACATGCAAAAATGTAGGGCGTTTTCCCATAGGTGTTACTTAATCTTCATTTAGACAGGTTATGTTAACCCACATGGCATGGGGTGCTATAGTAAATTAAGCATGCAAAAATGTAGAGTGTTACACCCTTCCCCCTTTAGGAAAATTTTTTCCTTGAAATTTTACTTGCCATGGTCAAATATATAAGGGTATAGCTTTTGTAATTTTTTCTCTGTTTCCCATGCTGCATACTCTATTGAGCGACTTCTCCATAATACTTTCATTAGCAATATGGATTTGAAATCCGAACTGGTTGTTTCACATAGGTAATATCATCCCTCAAATAATCAGTGGAACACCCTACATTCTTGCATGGTTAATTTAGAAGTTATGTGCTTATGATTTAATCGTTTTTTATCGGCAACAAACATTTTATTGAAACTCGACGAAGGGTACATCAAGAGAGCAAAACAAAAATGTAGAGCAAGCAGATACAAAAAGACGCGAATACTAAAGAGAGAGAGAGAGAGCAAATACTAAAGAGAGATTGAATAATAAAATCATCATCTTTTGATTTAATCTTCTTTTTTTTTTCTGAACGGCGAAAAAAGAGGGATTTTATTAATAAGATATAAATACATCTCTGAGTTTGATAAAAGCATCACAACGTGAGAGTAACATCCCAACTATATTCACACCCTACTTCGCGACAATCATATGCTAAATAAACTCCCAAAATGGTTGCCAAGATGACAACCAAAGTGAACAATAGCTAGTCATGGCTACTACAACCAAAATGAGCACCTAAACTTGTAGCCATTGTACTTCATTAGTAGCATGTAAGAGGAGCTTATGCGTCATTTGCCTAAACTAGTGGGTAAGTAATGCAATTTCTAGGTTAGGTGGCATAAACATCATAGTCATCAGTTTAGGAGTTTGGCACTTAGCAACCATGTAAGCTCATTGCCTGCCTCTCTCTCTCTCTCTCTCTCTCAAGTGAAAACTGAGCCCTACTTCTATTCTCCTTCTTCTTCCTCTACCAAGTTTTCAAGAAGGAAACCCTAGCCAATTTTTGTAACCTAGAAATTGCATTACTTAATCACTAGTTTAGGCAAATTACGCACAAGCTCCTCTTACATGCTACTAAAGATTAAATGATCATAAGCACATAACTTCTAAATTAACCATGCAAGAATGTAGGGTGTTACACTTAGCGTGATTTTTAGGTGGGTTCCTTCATGAAGTCGTAGAGGGCTACAAATTCTTCCATTTAGGTTCAAGAATCGTCGAAAATGATCAAGTATTGATCACGTTATTGTCATCCAAAGTTTCTATTCGGATATACTCGGGACAACTCATTGTCCCTATGAAAACGCCCATTTTTCTCCTAGTTAGAGTAGTTTTTAGGTTTAGACTTCTTCATCAAAGTTGTAGAGAACTTCCAAAGCTTCGTTTAAGGCATAAGAATCATTCGAAACGACCAAGTTTTGACTCCGATATCACAGTCCAAAGTTTTTGTTCAAAATGAAAATTTCCACCACAAATCGAATAACCACTGGACTCCACCACCTAGCTTTTTGTCTGGAACAAAGGTAGAAACCTCTTAATCTCTAACCCTATGTATATTTAGTATGCTTAGACTTGATATTAGGGATTGCAATGAGCACGAACGAAAAAACTTAGAAATTTTTGTGTCTCAATAGGTACCCTACAACCGTACCATCTATATGCTGCAGCCACAACCTATTTTTCTAGACATGACTATTTTTAATGATTGAGTTAAGTAGTGCTTTCGTTATTATTGTTAAAGTGTTAAATATCTAGTTGGCTTACTTAATCAATGATGGAGCAAATTTGTTTGATAGATTAAGAGATAAACATTACTAGTTTTCATAATGATTAAGTAATTATAAGAATAAAACCTATTTAAAATAAATGATGCAGAACATATTATGTACTTATAATTTGTTATTATAAAAAGTATAGTTGGTGATGTAAATGTCATTTTAAGTAGTTTTAAGTAGTAACGATATAATTTCCTACTATTAAAAAGATTAAAATAGTAGAGTACTAATAAGGTATTCTTAGAAGCCTAATTAAATTCCCTAATCTCATTAAGTACTTTTACTTATGTAGAGATATACTAGTACCATAAAGTAATGGTGATAGATTTAATTGCTTACTTAATAGAGAAAGTTTAAAATATATAAGCAAATACTAATTTTGTCAGAAGACTAAAAGGAGTATTTGATAAATTATACTTAAGATCCTAAAGTTCTATAAAGCTGATTATAAGTCCTTAAGAGTTAATAAGCTATTGACTCTAGAATTTTATAAATCGCACTAAAACCCTTAAATGGTTTCCTAATTGACACTTAGGCCCTATTTTGCATAATTACACTACCAACTAGGGGTGAAACCGAGAAAAATCGGCTCAGAAAAACGATGGAACCGGAACTGGTTTTTTAGAGATCGGTTCGGTTCCAGTTCGATTTGTGCAAATTTGGTCTGGTTTAGAGGTCGGTTCAGTTCGTCGGAGAGAGAGAGAGAGAAGAGATTGGGGCTAATAAAAAATCATATATATATACATATATATATCAGGGTAGTTCCATGGACACAACGAATAACACAATATTTGACACAACAATAATCGGAGCCCCATGCTTACAATCAGACCTGTTTAAGTTGTTTAAAATTTGTTTTTAAGATTACCTGTAAAAAATTAACCCATTTGAATATCGGTAAAGGCTTGATCAGTTCATTCAAATTTATTCTGTAAAATCTGACAAGAATCAACTAAATGAACTGATCAAGCCCTAACCGATATTCAAATGAGTTGATTTTTTACAGCTAATCTTAAAAACATATTTTAAATAAATTAAACGGCTCCGATCATTTGCGTGGAGTTCAAAAAAAATTTGTGTCAAATGTTATGTTATTCGTTGTGTTAACAGAAAAAACATATACACACACATATACAACAGAAAAAACATATACAGATTTACTCATTCACAGATTTACAGATTTACTCATTCACAGAAAAAACATATACACACTAGATCTACAGATTTACTCATTCACAGAAAAAACATATACACACACATATACAACATTTATAGATCTACAAATATATATACGTACACACACACGCATGTATAGATCTACAGATATATATACACAACCCACATCATCAAAAATCAACCAAAAAATCATTGAAAATGGACAAAAAATCATGTAATCGAACCTTATACAAGGAGGGTAGATATTTCATCAGCAACCCATTATAAAGAAAGAATTCAGCGCATCACTAGTGTATCAATCATGTCTGGAGATGGATCGGCGTAGAATCAGAGAGAGGTAGATCGAGAGACCCCTAGATCGAGGTGGAGATCAAGAGACCCCTAGATTGAGAGGAAGAGAGAACGATGGAGCCGGCGGCACCGAAGATGGGATATGGTGGTCGATGGGTGTCTTTTACTCTCTCTCTCTCTGCATTGTTGGCTGACATGGAAAGGAGAGAGTTTGGTTTTCTTTTGCCATAGATGGAGAGAGAGAGAGTGTGTGTGTGTGTTTGTGAGAGTGGGTGAGGTTTGGCCTAAAAAGTTAGTTGGCTTATTTTTTGTTTTTATTTGATTTTTTTTGTGTTTTTTAGTTTTTCATCAACTTTATGTGTATTATTGGTTCATCTCGGCGAGAGGAATCAAAAAAGTAAAAAATTATGATTAGTTTTTTTTAATAAAGACAAAAATAAGCCAAATGTCAGTTTTTTCCACTTTTTTCGATCTTATTCAAAAAATTGAAAGTTCTAGTCATAATCTTTTACATTGTTGGATTCCTCTCGCCAAGACGAATCAATAATACTCAAAAAATCGATGCAAAACGAACAAACGCAAAAAAAAATCAAATAAAGACAAAATAAAAAGTTAAGTTGGCTTTTTAAACCAAACCTAACCAACTGAGGTTATGAGTGAGTGAGTGAGGTTTTCTGATTTTCTTGGGAGGCGGCGTTATAAGGGGGTAAATATATAGTTCAATTCGGTCCGAACCGGCTTAAAAAAAACCCCAAACCGGGAACCTGACAGGTCTTACATTTTTTTGGAAGTCACTCAACCGGGAACCGAACCGGACAACAAAATAAATGTCTTCAAAAAACTAGTTCGGTCTGGTTTTTTTTTTTTTTTTTTTTGCCCCTACTACTAACCCTGATACTTACTTTTAACACTAAGTCTGTTATACCATGTGAGTACATACCTCTCATGAATATAACACATGAACCTGAAGAATAATCAGTGGTTAAAATGACTTACTTTGAACACTAGATGCTTTTTGTTTTTAAATGAAAAACGGTTTTTTTTTTTTAACTTTTTAATTCTTTAAAAAAACAGTTTTTTTTTCAGGGTGGAGGGTATATAGTAAGGGTACCAAGGTCATTTAATGCAAAAAGTTAACACTGTTAACCTTAAAGTAACGACAAGGGGGAATCTGACAATTAGTTTGAAAAGTAAAGGAAGGCAGTGGAATTTGGAAAGTATAGGGGAGGGCTCTGTATTTGTTAGAAACCTTAGGGGAGGTAAGTGAAATTTAACCTACTTTTTTTCCTTCAATTGGTTAGGTCACATGTTGCTCAGGTTAACAAGTAATTGATTCGTAACTTTTTGTAATCGATTCGTAATTTTTTAAGATCCAACGGTAGATAACTTGGGTGCACATGATACACACCCAA
The DNA here is from genome assembly GCA_963854785.1 of Vaccinium vitis-idaea. Taxonomy (NCBI): domain Eukaryota; kingdom Viridiplantae; phylum Streptophyta; class Magnoliopsida; order Ericales; family Ericaceae; genus Vaccinium; species Vaccinium vitis-idaea. The sequence goes on from OY978221.1 coordinate 11,559,375, forward strand.
AAAGGGGTGTGTATTGTAGCCATTTCCATCATTATCGTCTTGCTTTGATATTACTCTGATATGATCCAAGTGTGAGATTATGGAATGCTAGATCGGACAATTAGGTTCACTAGGTTTGCATACAATCTCAAAGAAATCACATAAACGTTTCTAGGTTAAAGGGAATTAGAACATTATGAAACATTTTATACATATTGTGCTCATGATGCATGAAAAACATAAAGGAAAGTCCTATGGGAAAAAGAAAAGGAATCGACAGCGACAAAGATAGAGAAATGATCAATCTGTTTCAATTTTCGATTAGTACTGAATGAATTTTGAAGAAAAAATTAATTATTGCATGTATTCCTTTAGTGGGCATTTAAAAAGGGACGGGGGAGTATATATATTTATAAAGTTTTTCATGTATAGTTTTATAGCAGGATTGCAATTAGATTTGTTTAATATTAGTTGGTGAATTCTTTCTTAAATTATTTGTTAGTGAAGTTAAAAGCATTAATCCGCCACGGGGCACACATGGACCTTGTTCATTTTGGGTTTCAAAACCGGTTTTCTCTATTACTGTCTAATCATTACTCACATTTCTCTCAAATCATTACCCTTATTTTTAATATTAATTTCATTTCTCTCTCTAACTCTTTCCAATCATTACACCGTATTTCTAAATATTGCCTCTTATCGCTCCAATAATTACCCAAAAACCAAACCAAACAAAATCTGATTTTTGGAGAGTGGAGACCCTTTTTCCAGATTTTAAACTAAAAAAAAAAAAAAAAAATTTGCTGGAATTCCAGGGGGGTCACGTGTCCCCATGTGCCCTTTTAATGTATCCCCCACTGGTCACGAGCATGGGTTGGAGGAGAAACTTCGAGTCCTAGGTGGTTTTGATTGTTTAGAATGTTCAATACTGAATGTGCATTTTACCGGAAAAAAAATACTGAATGTGCAATGTTAAATGTTCAATATATATATACATATAATTATATATTTGTAAGATGGAGAATTACGATACGAAACTTCTTATTTGATGTGAATGGTATGCACCCGAAAGTTGTGTACAATTATATCATGTGGAGATAAATTTATAAAATCAATCTTGAATTCATAACTTTTGCACAAAAATTCATAATATGTTACAGAGAAAATTAAAGGGTAAATAGCAAAAGCACCCCCTCATCTATCACCGTTTTGCAGGGACACCCCCTCATCTATAAAACTCAGCACTCACACCCCTTCATCTATGAATTGTTAGCAAGGACACTCCCTCCGCGTCATTTCCGTCCATTTTTCGGATGGAAAATAGATTAACACATATTTAAGACACATATACCCTCTCATTTTAGAGGGAAAATTTCTCTCCACTCTTGCTTCCATATAACGGCCGTCCAAACTTAGATTTTGGGCAAAAGTCAATCTTCCTCCTCTTCCCTGTCTCTCCTGTTCTTTTCTCTCTCTCTCCCCCCCTTTCCTGATCTTCTTTCTCTCCTCTCTCTCTCCTTTTCCCACAGGCCACAGTACATGAATGCTTCAAAAACAAATTGAGGAGGGATCACAATACATGAATATGGTAAACAATTCAATAAACAAATACTATTTCTTTTTAAAGCATTTATATACTATGGGAAAAGGAGACAGGAAGGAGAGAGAGAGAGAGAGAGAGAGAAGAGCAAGAGAGAGAGAAGAGGAGGAAGATAGACTTTTGCCCGAAATTTGGGTTTGGATGGCTGTTATATGGAAACAAGAGTAGAGAGGGAAATTTTTCCTCCAAAATGAGAGGGTATATGCGTCGTAAATATGTTGTAATCCATTTTCCATCCAAAAAATGGACGAAATGACGCGAAGGGAGTGTCCTTGCTAACGGTTCATAGATGAAGGGGTGTGAGTGCTGAGTTTTATAGATGAGGGGTGTCCTTGCAAAACGGTGATAGATGAGGGGGTGTTTTTGCTATTTACCCAAAATTAAACATCAACATTGCATTCAAAACATATCTATGAGTTCTTACTTCAATATTATAAATTTTTGTGCAACTGTTATAAATTTCTGTACAAATATTACAAATATTATACTTATGTCATAAACTGGTAAAAAAAAAGTAAAAAAAAAGTAAAGACATTTTTTTTTTTACCAAAAGAAAGAAGATTCATTCAACCCAACCAACAAACCCTAATACAACCTACAAAAAACCGAAGAAAAAAGAGCAAAAATAACAAAGAAAGTAGGAAAAAAAAGCAACAGAAAATACAGGGAAATAGAAGTTCCGAATCTAGAGAGCCCAGATCCGGCTCCCCCTTGTCCAAAAATCGGGTTTCGGCTGCCCATAGGAGGAGGAGAGAAGCTCGTACACTGTGGGGGGTTGCCGGAAACCATGGGGCAAGTAAAAGAGGAGAGGAGAGGAGAGCAGGAGAGGAGTGAGGAAGGAGGTGGAAGGCTTGCGATGGGGGAGGGGGGAGGGGCGGCGGCCGCTAGGGTTTGACCTAGGGAGGAGCTTCTCCCATACGCCTCCCCCCTGCTCTTTCTCTCTCTCTCTCTCTCTCTCTCTCTCTCTCTCTAAAACCCTCTCTCTCTCTCTGCCCCTTTCTCTCAAAAGTCAAGATTTTGTAGTGAGTGAATTTAACGGGTGGATAGTTTTTTTTTTTTTTTTTAACGAGAAAACACTTATTAATCAAATGTAGAGTACCAAAGGCTTGTAACCTAGCGGTATCCTGGTTCTCTCACAAGGGAGACCAGGGTTCGAGCCTCGGTAGAGGCATTTGGGGTTTAGGGCTATGGATAGCTTCTAGACCCCCCTTTTAACTAAATCACTAACTCTCCCGCTAACCCCCCGGCTGATGTATATCGAACGGCAAAGCAAAAAAAAAATAGAGAGTATACAAAAAAATGTAGAGTATACAAAGATTAAACGGGACAAGAGAAAGGACATCAAAACAAAAAGTGACAATTTGGCATCACAACAAAGTTGGCATCCCGCACAACGAAAATCATCTGCCTCTCGAGACCCAACAAGTAGAAGGCTAACAAGAAGTCAATCAAACAAACCCTAAAAGAGTAAATGGGCTGGAACAAAAAAAAACAAAAACAAAAAGTAAATGGGCTGGAACAACCCCAAAGCCCAAAAACATATAGAACAATTGCAGCACAAACAATGGAGAAGTAGCACATTCCTGACTTCAGAATCAGAATCCAGCCAGCAGTAGCAGTAGCAGTATGCAGTAGTAGTATTTCATCATTGACAACTAGAACACCTTAGCAGCCGAATACCATAAAAATAACCACCACTCTAGGTTGACCAAATCAGTGATTGCAGCAAGATGCATGCCAAGTAATCCTTTATTTTTACATCCCATTAATTGTAGAAATTTCCACTAATACATAGAGGCAAAACCCTTCAATAATAAACTTGTGAAAACCTAAGAAGTTGAGAAAATTGATTCGTGAATGGGCCCCGTTTCAGTAAACTTAGCTTTTTGGGTTCTTTTAGTTGATTATACGTTAGAGAATGACTTATCTCGTAAAACATGAAAAACGAAAAAAAGCCTAAAAATACACCCACAGAAAATGAGGCCTGAGTGTGAACGTAAACATGTAGCTATCTAGCTACATGGCATGCATTATTATAGCCAAGTGGTCGAGGTCCATTATAATTTATGTTCGAAGTTGACCATGTCCAGATACTCATGAATTTCGAAGTGGTAAATCTTGTAAGGATCATATCATGGGACACTATGACGTCAAAAAGTTGGGAAAAAAAAACCTTTAGGCCCCGATTGGCTGCAGCATTAGAGGGGGTATTAAGTTATACCCCCTCCCCTTATCCCGGTCCCACAAAATAATACTTGGTTTGGGAACAAAATTGGTACCCGGATAACTTAATACCCCCCTCGAAATAATACCCCTTTACCCCCTTTCCCTGGTATAATTTAATAACACCCCCCCCCCCCCCCCGTTATAAAATTATCCTGCCTAATACCCCCTACCAATTTACTCAAATACCCCCCCTTATACCCCTTGTGTTTCCAGATCTATCTAACCCGAACCCCCATTTTCTTTTTCAACCGCAAACCCTAAAAATTGCTGCGGCTGCTGTGGCGATTCTAGGCGATCGGTCGCGATTCCTCTCCTCCATCGTGAAACTCCGGCGACGACGTGGCGATTCTAGGCGATCGGTCGCGATTCCTCTCCTCCATCGTGAAACTCCGGCGACGACGTGGCGATTCTAGGCGATCGGTCGCGATTCCTCTCCTCCATCGTGAAACTCCGGCGACGACGTGGCGATTCTAGGCGATCGGTCGTGATTCCTCTCCTCCATCGTGAAACTCCGGCGACGACGTTCGATTATCCTTCCTCCACCGTGAATCTCAGTCATACTCCGGCTCGTGAAAAAGTGAAACACCGAACTATCTGAGCCCAATTAATTGATATAGACTAATTTTTTTTACATGTATTGATGAAAGTAGATTTCGATTGGTTGTTCTTAGTAGGGATGAGAGGAAAAAATAGCTACTACGTTGTATTTGCTGGGAGGACACCGGGAATTTATGCAACTTGGCCAGCTTGTAGCCAACAAGTGAATGGATTTTCCGGAGCTATATTTGAGAAACATGCGACATGGGAGGAAGCCAACCATGCTTGGCGAGCATATTTTCAAAGCCTAGGTGGGGAATGTCCTGAGGTTCCAAATGTACAAGATTACCCGCCACTACTTCTCCCAATGGAAGATGCCGATCATGATGAGAGAATTGGCGTTAGAAACCAAACGTGCGTTCAAAAATTGAAATGGTTCTTATGCGGTGCAATTGTTGCATCTGGGATCCAGTTTGCAGTCATAAAATTACTTAGTTTGTAATTTAGTTTCAATGTGTGTAATATGTAGAACTTATTTGCATCTATGCAATTCGCATGTCATACTCTAACATATGGCATTATATAATGTCTTTGTAAGCTACTATTGATAATTTTGTAATGAATGCAAGTGATGGTTAAAATTTGAATTTATTTGGGAATTATGGGGGTTGTGTTCTTTTTATATGTAGGCCATTAATTTTTTAAAAAAAATTCTCCAAATTGAATTGAAAGTAGAATGAAGTAAATCATTTCAAAAAAGCTTTCATAATTGATAGCTAACCAATACTTATATATGGTGTTTGCATTCTAAAATAAATTTACAAAAATTTAAGTATAAATAAAATACTAATAAAACTATTTCTAGGTTGTATTCCAAAAAATATAGCTCCTATTTGTTAACATACCAATAATAAAAATTAATCTTCATTTCGGGAAAAATAAAATAAAAAATATTTTTTTTTACAATACTTAATTATATAGCTTAATTCGTGACATTTATAATTTATTTATTTAGTTTTGTATTTAATTCATTAATTTAATGTACAATCTAAAAAGAATAATGCACAAGGGCAAATAGGTCAATTGACAAGTTTTTATATCATCCACCCAACCTTATACCCCCATATAAACATCAAAACAAACCAAGTACTATTTTATCCCCCTTTCATCCAAACCAAGTACTATTTTAATACCCCTCCATAACTATCACATCAATGTGGGCCCACCCTTACTAATTAATACCCCTTACTATTTTATCCCCCCTTACTATTTAATCCCAGCAAAACCTATCCCGCATCCAATTGGGGCCTTAGGGCCAGATTGGCTCCAGCATTAGAGGGGTATTAAGTTATACCTCCTCCCCTTATCCCAGTCCCACAATTTTATACTTGGTTTGGCAAAAATTTGAAACCCGGATAACTTAATACCCCTTTATATCCCTTCCCCCTCACTAATCAATAACACCCCTCCCCCCCTATTACTAATTTACACCGCCTTATACCCCTACGAAATTACCCCCTTACCCCCAACTTTTTTTTTACTGTTTTTAAAAAGAAACCGAATGAAATTTTAAATGTTTTACGAACTCTTGTGATTTTCTTCGGATCAAAAAATGAAGTACTTTTGTGTTTAATTTTTTAATTTTTTTTGCACCAAATTAAACTACTAATTGAGATCTTTAATTTGATACAAAAAAATTTGAAAAATTTTATACTTTAGAATTTGACATTGTTGGCTTGCTTTGCAATATCCTTCGGATAAAAAAATAAAGTATTTTCACATTAATTCTTTACTTTTTTTTGCACCAAATTAAACTACAAATTGAGATCTTTAACGTGATACAAAAAAATTTAATTTTTTTATACTTTAGAATTTGACATTGTTGGGGAATAACATAAAAATTACTTCGTACTAATTAGTTATTATTAAACACGTATAACTAGAAATATTATTGAAATGAATAATAAAAAATTAAACTTCATCCACCCAACTTTAAACTTCGAAATATTATTGAAATGAATAATAAAAAAATAATAACTGAATATTTTAATTTTAGATATAACTAATAAAATGAATTATTTATTAAAAAGTACAATTAATTTAATTACTATTGTGTTTATGTATTTTTTTTTATCATAGAATCTAATATGACTGTTCAAGGACAAATAAGTCATTTGTCAAGTTTTTACATCATCCACCCAATTTTATCCCCATTTATCACAAATTCATCCAAAATACATACTATTTAATCCCCCTCCATAAATGTCACATCACTGTGGGTTCACTCTTACTAAATAATACCCCTTACTATCTTATCTCTCCTTACTATCTTATCCCACCAAAACGTATCACGCATCCAATCGGGGCCTTAGGGTGTGTTGATCAGTCAAAGATCCCATTTCAATTCATGAGGCATCCATTTATTTTAGTGGGTGGAAAAAGTATCTAACAAAATCCATAATTGTGCTGAAAGAGTTAATAGGTGTTATGATGATTGATTGGAGTCCACCTCTAACACCTACTCAAAGTCAAATAATAAGAAATTACTCATTAGTGTTAATTCGTGGAAAGAATATTGATCAACTCTTAAAAAAAATACTTTTAGGTACCATGCAGGGCACTCCAAACCCTCCCGTTTAATAAGATTGCCATGTGCTTCACGAAAAGACGTTTCGTGGGGCCTATTTTAGGGTCTGACACAAATAATTTGAACCGTTAAATAATTTTAGAATAATTATTTAAGTCGTCATGGAGAAAATCAGACCTATAAGAGATTTTCAGATAATTGATTTATTTTGTTCAATTTTCATTTAGAATTCAGAATTCTATAATTGGAAAGGATCTTTAAGAAATGTTTAACAATAGTGTTTTTAGTAATCCATTGATCTGAATCGTAGACATTGTAGAGCTGGTTGAGACGAGCTTAAAGAGGTTTACCTGGTTTTTCGCTGCGCCTATCATGTTCTCTTCGTCGCTGCAACAAGCCACCAAATTTTCATCTCTCTCTCTCTCTAAGAGAGAGAGATTTTTACTGTTGCGGGTTACAATTAGATTCTCTGCTACGCCTCACTGTTGGTGTCTGCGATTGAATTCCTCTTTTAATCTAAGGTACTTGTGTCTTCTCTATTTTCGCTGGCTTCTTTTACTGTTATTTCACCTGTGTAAAATCTTGATAATTGTATAAGTTGGACATTCACATTTTCTTCGACATTTTATGTTAATATTATGCTGTTATGCTTTGTCCTTCGGTATCTCTCTTCTTAGACTGCATTTAGGAATCCATATAATCACCTAATTCTTCTTCAATTGCACACACATGCACATAACCTCCTACTCGCCCACAACAGCTCATCTGGCGGGCTGATAAGGTTTTGGGGATAAGAGGTGGTTATGCTATAAGGGGGAATTAGTTAAGAATGAGCGATTAACTAAGAAGGAGTTTGATGGGTAGTTGCAATGGGTGGATAAAGAAATAATTTGAAATTGTGAACATAAAAAGGGGTTGCGGGGCACATCGGGGCGTGGGGTGGGTTTCGCTAAGACCATTTGCCGGAATAGCATTTTGGGTGCAAAGGGGGGGACCAAGCACTGGATAAGAGTTGACCCTGATTAGCTAATCCTCCAAGGCCCTTATCGCCTCCCTTTCTCCACCCGCCAAATGGGGTCTAAGTGTTTAGATACATGACACGTCAGGGACATGTATGGGACACGCCAGTTGCAATAGTAACGTTCTTCCAATACACTGAGTTATAACAAGGGGATACTGGTGACTGGTGAGGTGTTGGGACAAGTATGCCACAAGTTGGACACAAACAGAAACATAGCAAGGATAATATGGAAAGGTAATTTAGAACATAAAAGAAAAGGTATGAATAAAGAAGTTTGAACCAAATAAAACCCTTGTTTAAATTGTAATGCTCATAAAAGAAAATTTTAAGTATTGTAAAGATATCATTAGTTTTGGTTGTTTCGAAATGGATCGTTCATATGAATAACAACTATATTTAGATAGCATCACATTTGTGCATATTATTTTCCGTGTCCCCTGCCGCGTCCGTGTCTATTTATTTTGAATTTTCATGTTCCATGTCTGTATCTATGCTTCTTAGGTTTTTTTGAGGCTTTTTCTTTCCTCCGTCTGTCCTTACTGTCCATTGCATATATGGCTCGCTTGAAAAGCTGGGCAACGTGTATTACCATTGTCGTGACTCGTGTATGCGTATATTGCTGGATGTAGGGGTCCGGATATACCGAGCACCTGGATCACATAAAGAGACACCTCTTTGTTAGTCACCGAGAGACTATCTTCGAGGGACTCTTTGGATTTATGATTCAATGCATGCAAAGAGACGAGTGGGGCTTCGGCCCATCGTCTCGGATTTTACCGAGACCTATCCTGCACTTGATTCATTAGTGAGTTTTCAGAGTCAATACCAAAAGACCTCGGGCCATACCCGAGGGGTGACGCAAACCGACTTCGTGATGTTGGAATACGCCGAAAGACTGGATGCTGAGTCAGCAGAGCAGTTAATGCTGCATGTGCACGTAACAAACCGTGATCATGATAAGTGACGTCACCCGAGCGGTTATGACACGCATCATGATATCATTGGAAGCATGTGCTTGTGGTATATTCGATCGGGCTCGTCATCGTGACGTCAGCCGAACGGTTATGTCACGTGACAAGCATAGCTGTGCTTGGAGGTCAAGCCAAGGCTCACCTATAAAAGGTAAACCTCACCACTGAGAAAAGATACGCACAACTCTCCTCTCAAAACCCTAGATCTACACTTCATTTTCTCCATTTACTAACTTGACCGTCGGAGTGCCGTTCTGGACTCTGTGGTCCAGTCCGGTGCTAACGGGGTGTTAAGTGTGCAGGCCTAGGCATAACTCGAGAGTGAGGGCTTCATCTCCGTCGCTGATCACCGTCAGGAAGAACTACCAGAGAAAGAGGGCTCCACACTGGACATTCGATTTTCCTACACTTTTGATTTCGTTAAATTCCTTGCAGTTCCTATGTAATTGAACTAAACTTCTGAGATATGTAGAACCTGCACAAGTAAAGAAAGCAAAACCGAAACAGAATATCCCTGCAAGCAGCAATTATAATGGCCTTTTCTGTCTCAGAACCATTTGCTTCTTTGGGATATAATGGAAGCTGTTTTCCATGCATCGGCTAATTCCACACGCGAACCCACAAAGAAAAAAGCAGTTTAGTTTGTGGCTAATGCTGTAGTAATTAAATCTTCGTTGATTTTTTTTCCCCTGGTGTTTCCAGGTTCACTTGTTGAATTCGCCATCCAGGATATTATTTCTTGATTTCTTCCCTTCAACCTAGCTACTTTGCTTAAATTGAACAATGTTTGGGTTTAGGAAATCACCTGCCACTAAGATTTCTAAGCAGAATTCGGTTGACCCCTCAAGTTCTAACCCTTTTGAATCCGACACTGAAGCAGATAACAAGGAAAACCCAAAATTGGGAAGAGAACTTCTTCCAGACCTGTGCTCATTACAACGAATTCAAAATCCAACCCTTTTGACAACGATGATGATGAGGATGGGAGAAAGGCATCCTCTAGGAACAAACGCAATGGCTATTTTAGTGATCTAGAAGATTTGGATAGCATGTCCGTGCAAGAATTGGAGAGTTATGCTGCAAACAAGGCTGAGGAGACTACAAAATCAGTAAATAATTGATTGAAGATTGCTGAGGATATTAGGGAGGATGCTACGAGGACTCTTGACACTTTGCATCATCAGGGTGAGCAAATCCATAGGACCCATGTGATGGCGGCTGATATGGACAAGGATTTGAATAAGGTATGCTAATTTTCTTTCACCCACTGAGCTTATATAATTACTTGAACCCACGCTTGTTCCAGTAAAGCTGCTTTTGGAACATAGCTAGAATTTCTAATCAAAAAAATAAGTGGAGTTCGCTTACATGATAAATTATTTGTCACAACTTTTCTTTTGCATACAAAAGAAGTAGGCTTTTTTTAGTTCACAACATCGATTTTAGAGTTCGTCTGGAAATGTTATTATGGATTTTCAATTAGGTTTTACAAACTATGTCGTATGGATGAGATATAAAAGTGCAGCAGTTATTAGATAGTTGTCCATTGATAAGTTTCATCCATGGTAGATCGAATTTCTGGCTTTCAAAGGATTGCCTAGCCTTCTGTGTTTTACGGTGTTGCCAGTCTGTGAAAAGGGGAAAGATCTAGAATACTTATCATAATATCCCTTTCTCCCCCTTTTTGGGTTAAGAGTTTTCTTCACACGGAGAACAACTGCTTTCAATTTAGCTTCTGGCACTCTGATTTTGGAGCCTCAACGCATGAGAAGTAAGGAACCTGAAGCCCATCTCAATTACACCAGATAATGTTCTGTAATCGTAGTTGGGTATTTCACGATGTTGTGACTCTTTCCAAATCATATATTGTTGTGTAATCGTAGTTGAGAATTTCATGATGTTGTTACTCTTTCCAAATCATATATTAGACTTCTGTTCAATCGTTCGGTACACAAAATCTCTATACTGGCAGATTGCTTCTCTAAATCAAATGAGAGAATTCTAGAAGGGCCAACATCTTCTAATCTTATACCAAAAAATCAGAAGGACAATGATAGTAATTTCAATGAGAATTTATTGCACCTATGAGTGGACGGCGATGGATGTGTCCTCAGTCCTCCTGTGCCCATTACTGTATTCCCTTTCCATTTCCTCTTAGATCTATACTATATCCAGTATTCTTATAGTTGCTTTTTTAAAAAAAAATTACTTTCCTTAGTTTCTTTACGGCCTTTTCATAATGGCAGGGAGCGTCTCTTGATATTACATTGGTCATTTCAGGGCGAGAAGCTCTTGGGAAGTCTTGGGGGCATGTTTTCTAAACCGTGGAAGGCAAAAAATACATGAGAAATTTCTGGGCCTGCAATCACAAAAGGTGTCCACACCCCATCCCCTTCCCAACCCTAATGCTATTTCTCTTATTAAATTTTGATGGCATGATGTTGTTGTCTGAATCAGAGAGTTGAAGATAAATGATTTATTGAGTTAGTATGGCCTCTCGATATGGTGACTATCTTGATACTTGTTATTGTTGTTTTTGTTTTTTCGGTTCAACAGATGATTATTTCAAAGAAAAGGAAAACAAGGAGCAGAGAGGAAAACTGGGTTTAGCTACTGCACCAAAGGGACGATCTGCTTCTCAGACACCTCCTTCTGAACTGACAAATGCGTTACAGAAAGTTGAAGTACGTGCTTGTGGTTAAACATTTCAGAATGGGCAATTACATCATATTTACCCTGATTAGTTTCATTTTGCTTTTTCATTTATGTTTACTGAAACCAAGTAGAGAAGGCGAATCAAGATGATGCCCTTTCTGATCTAAGTAACATATTGGGTGATCTGGAGGGTATGGCGATTGACATGGGATCTGAACTTAATAAGTGAGTTGTGTTTCTAGTTATCATGTGACATTACATTTTCACATAAATCTATCTGCAGCTATCGGTTATCAGTTTCATGTCGGATGAATGAGGATAGTATCTCAATCAGCTTATCTATTTGAAGTAGCAGATTCTGCCATAATGCAGAGGAATTTTCACTTGGCTCTTTGAAGTTTGAACGAATGACGACTTTACCGAAACTATAATTAATGTATTTGATGAAATTCTTATGATCTTCGCCTTCGAAATGTAGACAGTATTTAACAAAACGTAGAACTTGCAAGTTAGCCCAAGCGGATGGGTGCTTGTTACATGTTCACCTAGCCTTAGGTTCAACTCTCCTCCTTTTTTTTTTGATCGGCAAGAGAATGTTATTAGAACTCGACAAAGGGTACATCGAGGAAAAGCCAAATACAAAGCACGAAGCAGAGTATATCCCTATTCTGCACTCGCAGTGCTAGGTATATAACCAATCTGACCAAAAGATTTGATTTTTGGCTATTCGAAAGCTAAAACGCTTATCATGGGCTCGTTAGACATTTTGCTCCTTTTTCCTTATAAGTTTTTGCAAAGCGACAAATAAACACATTGATTTGGCCGTTATAAAGATTTTTTTTTATCTATCTTTTGTTTTCACAGAGATGGTTAATTAATATTTCTTATTGTAATGTGTCCCTCCTCTCTTCCTTTTTTTTTTTCCTTCTAGTTTGCAGATCTTTTGTCCGGTTAATTTATGGGTTAGGTGATCTGGTGAATGCAGGCAAAATAAAGCTCTTGATCATCTTCATGACGACGTAGAAGAACTTAACTCCCGAGTAAAAGGCTCCAACCAGCGCTCACGTAGATTGGTGGGCAAGTGACAAAGCTTGGGCTAGAAATACCAGTTTGCTGAACGGCTTATCGTTTCATGAAGTTTGAATCTTTTTCCTTTTGTGGCTTCTTACCGGCATGAATTTTTTATCCATTCAATTTGTATACAACCACAAATGACGCGATTGGTTTACGTTTTTCTTTTCTTCTTATCATCGATTGTTCATTGTTATACAATTATTACTCAGCTTCTGTACTTAGCGTTAGTTGGAGCAATGATCTTACCGGTTGATTGTAAAAGAGTAGGGCTATGCATAAAGAGTCTTCAAATTCCCAGATGCCTTATTTTAGGTGCCAATTTCTGCATCATAATACATAACATGGATTGGTAAAATGTGTATCACCTCCCTGTGGTTTAACCTTTGGCACTTCACCACCTTACTATTGAAATTTCTTAATTTTCGCTCCTCGGGTTTTTTTTATTTGGATAAGTGCCATGCCTGGGGATGAGCACGGACCGAATTCGTCTGTTTTGTGATAAATCAAGAAGCAAATCAATTATTATTGATTGAAAATTTTGAGAACCAAACAATTTTGCAAAATGCATAGAACCGAATCAATGCAAACTATTGGACTATGGTTAAGTTTCGGTTTACTTATTTAAAAGTCATTTGAAGAAATGAAGTTTTGCATGAAAAATATCAAATAAAACTTGAACCAATTTCGTTAGAAAGACCTCCAAATCTACTTATTGCAAGTCACGAACAAAATGGGTATGAATTGTGTAGGATAAAAGTACATTGTGGAGTTTTTTTTTTTTTTTAAGGGCGAATAAATGAATTTATCAATATATGAATTACGATAACAAAGATTACATTGATCCAAAGCAAGACGATATCATAACAAGAGCAACGCAACTCACTAATCATATGCCACCTAGGAGTAGAGTGGAGCCTCTCTCATTCATGGGAATTAACCAATCCATTAATCTGGTAATTTGAATTTCCATAACTAAGTGCAATATTCAAATTACAATTGAATTCATCTTCAATCTGCATTGTATGAAACGTGGGAGTTGATGCATATTCAAATAGCCAAGCATAAAACGTGGGTATCCAATTCCGGTATTAACCCAACATTCAAGGCTTATTCGATAACTGGTCTTTTTTTTGGATAATTTCGATAACTGATCTTAGCCCATGTAATGGCCTAGCCAGCCAAGCCCAAGCCAAGGACCATGGACCTTGAACCTACAGTCCCGGTCCCGGTCACGGTCCGGGTGGGTGGCGGCGGCGGCGCGTGTAGTAATTGGGTCGAAGCCCATATCCACAAAGTATACGCGCTCCCTCCTTTGGAAAATTTTGAGTACCCCAAAGGGTCCGACCCTCAGGCTAATTTTTCTTTATACCCACCAAAGGTTTCTCCTTAAACCAATATGGCACTAGCTAGGCGCCTTACACCTTTTCAACATACCCACCTAGAGAGACAATTTTTCATTCATCTCTAATTGGAATTTGCTCATTCCTAATTCCTCTATCGGATTAAACTTCTAAAGATACAAGTGTCTATTGTTGTAATTGGCCCACCTCACATGGTGTGGATCCCATGTTAATTTAAAAGTCAAAACCCATAAATATTTGATGGAAAAATTCCAATTTTCCAACAAAACCAACTAAAATCATAAATAAACAAGCCCACAGCAGCAAACTGATGTGACAAAGTCTCCTAAATGTAGGAAGAGCAGCATGTCCAAAATAGCAAACCCCAATTGTATGCCCGGCAACCCAAAGAATCTATCCTTGGAACAAATCTTATAGCTTGCTGTCCAAAAAAGCCAAGCCATCATTTTTTTTGTGTGTGTGTGTGTGTGTTATTTCGCTCTTAAAGAAGCTAAGCCAGCTTGAAGCAACTCTGATAGTAACCAACAGGTTATTGCATGTAGTAGTTTACAACCTTGCATCATCATGCCCCAATAGTTGAGTTAATTTAGTATTATCTAATGTCTTGTGAATTAAATGCAATGTAAATTACGGTTCAGATCCCTTTGGAACCAGAACCAAAATCGTGAGAATGAAAGCAAACCAACCCATTTTTAATTTCTTTTTCTATTTCGCAATCAGGTTCAAGTCACACTACTAAAGAGCAGCCCAAACTGTCCGATATAGACTTAATTTGCGTTGGATACGCGTTTTGACGAATTCTTTGCTCACCCCAAAAGTCTTGAAATCAATTTGGATGGAATATTCTTCACTTATATCCTTGGAAACGAACCCATGTCACAAACCAAAGGTCAAACGTCCACCTCACAAGGAGGAAAATTATTTCTTACACTTCCAATTTTGTTTGTTTCCATTTCCATTGGCCACAACTAGAATTACAAGTCACCCCCAACCAACCAACCAACAATGGCCACAAAACGCCTTCATCAGCCCCCTCCCTCCCACTCCGCCTTCAAACGCCACCAAAAATGGTCCCTCTACCTCAAATCTTTCTCTCTCTCCTCTTCTTCTCTCTCCTCCCCACCTCCTCTCCGGCCTCCATCTCCGTATCCCCTCAAACCATCTCCAAATCAGGCGACCCGATTACAATCCAATGGTCCCAAATCCCCTCTCCCTCGAATCTCGACTGGCTCGGCATATACTCACCTCCCGACTCCTCCCACGACAACTTCATCGGCTACCTCTTCCTCTCCTCATCACCCACCTGGCAATCCGGGTCGGGTTCCATCACAATACCGTTGACAAACCTCCGATCCGAATACCAGTTCCGGATCTTCCGATGGACCCAATCGGAAGTAAACCCTAAGCACCAGGACCACGACCACAACCCCCTTCCGGGTACCAAGCACCTTCTCGCGGCGTCCGGGTCGGTCGGGTTAGAGCAGGGTCGTGGGCCGGAGCAGGTGCATTTGGCGTACACGGGTCGGGGCGATGATGAGATGAGGGTTATGTTTGTGACCCGTGATGGGGAGGAGAGTTTTGTGAAGTATGGGTTGAGAGAAGATCGGTTGGAATCGAGCGTGGGTACGGTGGTGGGGAGGTATGAGAGAGAGGACATGTGTGATGCACCGGCTAATGAGAGCATTGGGTGGAGAGATCCTGGGTTTATTCATGACGGGGTCATGACTGGTTTGAAGAAAGGGAAGAGGTATTATTATCAGGTAATATTCTTGGATTAGTCTGGTCTAGTATGTGAATTTTGTTTTTATGTTAAGCAGTATCAGAATTACATCCTTAGAGTTAGGATAATAGGACACTAGATCAATCATGTAAGTAGGGTTGATAAATGAACCAAGATACACAACTTGTATTAGTTCGCTAAAAGCTCGTTCAAGTTTGGTTTGTTACATAATCAAACTAAGCTCGAACAAGCTACTAAACTCGTTTGACTCATGATGTATAACAAAGTCAAGCTACTTTATATCAGTTCGTGTTCAGCTCGTTTAGAGCTTGTATGATCAGCTCGTCTCATAAACAACCAAAGCTTGAACATATTCTGAAGCTCGTTAAGTTTTAAATTAAGCTTGGGCAACTAACTACTCGGCTCGTTTATCAACCCTACATGTGACGTCTGAAACAATTAGATCAAGCTCGTTAACAGTTTCGTTAAGGAGGAGGGGACCTGTAGTATACTCAGCTCGCTTATTAACGAAACACTGCTATGCAGGAGAAATGTTAATCAATTCTTACCTTGGCAAGGTTTGACTCCTTAACATCTCAGTAGAGAGGGTACAAGAACGGCCTACTAGGCTAGTCCTAGTTGGTTTATTGTATTCCAGTTATGGACAGATGTGGGTTTGAATTTTGTTCAGTGCTGTTGAAGTATATGCTTCTTTGGTTTTCTTGTTAGATATGATGATTCAATTGGAACCACTCTTTGTTTTGCAATAAGAAAGACATCCGTGTTGGTGATTTCGTTTTATAAATCTTGCATAGGTATTTTCCTTTATTAATCCTTTGTTGTGTGTGGTAATTCGAGTTAATAGTTGCTGTCTTATTCTTTTAGCACCCGCAGCTGTTTATCAAATCAAATTATTAGAATTTTCGTTGTACCAACAAAAAAAAAAAAATATCGAATTATTAAGTTGAGGAGGGAAGCTTTTGTTTGTATACTTCGTATCAAAATAGTGTACTGCAGGTCCCCTCCTCCTTAATGTTTCACAGTTTTTGCACTAATTAAAAGAGCTCGATCAAATTTTGTTAACTTTGTTGAAAAATATTCACGTAATAAATTTTAAATATATTACGTACATATATAAGTGAAAATGCACGCTTTTCAGAATTAGGACAAACATAAGGGAACGGAGGAGTAGTTTATTAGCCTGGTCGCTTCGTTTGGCACAGTGAAATTTGTCTTGGTTACTGATGTCAGTGTCTTTCTTCAATATAGTTTAGCTAGTTATTATAGAATTCACTTTCTAACATTATTTCAGCTCTGTGGGAACCTGATTTTCACTAATTCCTGTATACTTTTAATAACATTAGATATTGATTCAACATGTTATTCTACTGTTTCTCTTTTCAAAGTTGGCAGGCATAACTCCTTTTTAGATAGCTTTCTCTAATATTTTCTGGTTCAGTTACATGCAGTGGCGCCGCCACATTGAATCATGTGGGTCGGCTGACCCCATGGAGGAAAACAATATTGCTGCTATTATACTTCAAGTTTTTGGTCAGTAGAAAATGAACCCATCCAAATACTGCACTGACCCATTGTGGCGTGCAAACCCATTAATAAAGTCACCACCAATTTTCTGTCGTGTTCTCTCTCTAAGTTTTAGTAAACATAGATTTGAGTAAAACCTTAATTAATAAACTGGTGGTGAGAAAATAACCTTTCAAGCTTAAGCAAAATTAGAGTTCTGCATCTTTTGGGTAATTTTTTTCGCCCATTCCGGTTTTGGTAGAGATAAATTAGAGTAAAAACTTCAAATATAAATACCTTTTGAAGCTTAGGCAAAAGTTAGAATTCCTCATCATTTGAGTAAAAATTTTCCTGTTTTGGTATAAGTTTGGGTCAAGAGTTGGATTAGCTTGAGTTAAAAAAAAAGAGAGTTAAGGCTGGACTCTAGAGATGCTCTTAAGCCTCTCATATGATTTATTTTAGTGTTGTTCTTTTTTGTTTAGTTTAGATTGTGAGGTCAATTTTTTTGAAAGACAATGATAAAAATGCAAGATTCATCTTTAGTAGTTCTGTTCAGGAAATTGAGTTAAAAACTATCATATTGATTTGAACGAGTTCCTTAACTGCTGGAGCTAAAAGAAATTAGGTCTTGACTTTCATTTTATAGATGATCCCATACACACAAGTTCCTGGAGTCACCATTGGTTTACATGATCTCATTTATTAGTATGTGTAGTTGCGGAAGATATAGGTGCTACTTTTTTTAACTTGTTGTTGTTCTCTTTCTCATTTTAGATATTGCAGCTTTAATTGGTTTGTCATTGTATCCCGCAACAGCATGGTAGAAAATTCTCTTTCCTATTGTTAACATTTAATGTTGGAGGTGATATATGCTTACTGGTTTATGCCGATCAAAATAGCTACATATGGATACTGGTTTATGGAGTTATATTTGCTTTGACGATTAGGATATGTTGATCTGTAGTTTCTCGGTTACATTCTCTTGCGTGCCTGTTCTGTTTTTTAAGGTTCAATATCTGGGGATCTTGCTCTTTGGCACTGTGCATACGATTTAATCACTACTGGACCAAAATTGCACCAGTTTCCTAGTAGTTAGTACTTCTTATATTAGCTATCTGGATCACACCTCATTTAAGTTTTTTTTAGTGTAGGTCGGAAGTGATTCAGGCGGTTGGAGCACCACTTACAGCTTTGTCTCAAAAAACGATGACTCTGGCGAGACAATAGCATTCTTATTTGGAGACATGGGAACCGCTACACCCTACTCGACCTTCCTTCGCACACAAGATGAAAGCATATCAACTCTGAAGTGGATCAGCCGGGACATTGAAGCCCTCGGTGACAAACCATCCTTTATTTCACACATTGGAGATATCAGCTATGCAAGAGGTTACTCGTGGTTGTGGGACAACTTCTTCACTCAGATTGAACCTCTCTCCTCCAAAGTCCCTTACCATGTCTGCGTTGGTAATCACGAATACGACTGGCCTTTGCAGCCTTGGAAGCCAGACTGGTCCTACGCTGTATACGGAAAAGATGGCGGCGGTGAATGTGGTGTGCCCTACAGTCTCAAATTCAATATGCCTGGAAACTCTTCGGAACTCACCGGGACTCGTGCCCCACCCACACGAAACCTTTACTACTCGTTTGATTCGGGTTCTGTGCATTTCGTCTATATATCAACAGAAACGAACTTTTTGCCCGGTAGCAGCCAATATGACTTTATGAAGCACGATTTGGAGACGGTCGATAGGAAAAAGACCCCTTTTGTGGTAGTCCAAGGGCACAGGCCAATGTACACGACAAGCCACGAAAACAGGGATGCCCCCTTCAGGGAGAGATTGCTGGAACACTTGGAACCTTTGTTTGTGAAGAATAAGGTCACACTCGCGTTATGGGGTCATGTCCACAGGTACGAGAGATTTTGTCCTCTGAATAATTTCATTTGTGGGAGTATGGGTTTGAATGGGGAGAAATGGGAAGCATTTCCTGTTCACGTAGTGATTGGGATGGCGGGTCAAGACTGGCAACCGATATGGGAACCCAGAGAAGACCACCCGGATGACCCAATTTTCCCACAGCCAAGCCGGTCTCTCTACCGAGGGGGTGAGTTTGGGTACACCAGACTTGTTGCCAATAAGGAGAAACTCACTTTTTCGTATGTTGGGAATCATGATGGAGAGGTACATGATATGGTGGAGATTTTGGCATCGGGACAAGTTCTCAATGGCGGCGATGGTGGTTCTACGCCTGGGCATAAGATGGTGCAATCGTCATTTTCATGGTATGTGAAGGGAGCAAGTGTTCTTGTGCTTGGGGCTTTTGTGGGGTATGTTATCGGGTACATCTCGCATGCCGGGAGAAAAGGTGGTTCTGGAAAAAGCTGGACTCCTGTGAAGAGTGAGGAGAGTGAAGAAATATGAGTACCTGATTTTGCTCACAGCATTTGTCAGGTTAGTAACTTGTTGAAATGTAGACGAATAAGCAACTAGGTCTGTTCTGTAAAATATGTATTACTTGACGCTAAGTAAGCAAATTTTCGACGTTGAGCTGCTTTGGAGGTGGCAGTACTTTGTAATCGAAAACTCACTGTAGGGTTGTGAAACAAACGAGAATTATCTGTAAATATGCATGTGTTTTTGCAAAAGAAGTGAAAGTGAAGCATGAACTTGCATTGTTAATATTGTGGCGCAGCCATGCCAATGAATGCACTCTTTTTTCATTTTTTTTTTTTGCGGCGTTTCAACCAATGAAACTACTTAGGGTACGAGGTCAGGAGACACAATCGTCTCGGATGTGGGTTTTGATCCGAGGACGAATGATTTTGTGAAGGTGCCAATGACACAAAAGTAAGAACGAAAAAGTTCTTGGTTTGGGAGTTTTGGATGGGTGTCTTTCTTTGGCTCCGTGGACAGAGTGTGGAAAAGTTGATGATGTTGAGGTATTCGTGACGATGACCAAGCATCATGGACAAGTTTATTCGACGCATATGATCATGTGTGTACTGTTTCCGAGGCTGTGACACAGCACATGCCAACTATAGGGAAAATTTGTTTATAAAATCAGGAGTCTAATTCATTCCAGGATATCCCAATCCGAACTAAAAATTGTATATGTGATAATCAAAGCTACTACATTTGTTGAAAGTATTGTATCGCCCCGTATTACAACGTGGAAGAGGAAGAAGAGTATACTGAAAATTTTCTTTCAGGGGTGACGAAAAAGTGGAATCGCAAATACGGAGATGAAACTTTTAAGGTCATTGGACGTAATTAGTTGGAGCTTATCATATGATTACTGGAATATTACAAAAACATGGAAGGATTTAGAATTTTATTTTACCTTTTCTTGCGCTTAATATGAGATTGTGAATCTAACTATTGGACTATGGGGATTCAAATCCTTCTTTCTTCACTGAATTTTTCTTTTGTGGTTTTTTTCCCGCTAAAAAAGCTTAATGCACATGAATATGAGGGGACGAAGGGGGAGTTTTGCCTTACTTTTCTCTAATGTTGTTCTTTTTTTTTTAACTTTAGTTAATTTTGCGTCAAATTTTCTGAACTATTTATTATTCTCTAATAGAAATCCAAATAGTAAGAAGGTAAATCAAATTTACAGTAATAACTTCAAATCATATGTATGTCGTCAGTGAACATTTCTAAAAAAGTACAAATTATGTGTACTTTTTTTAAGTGCCACTTCGTCAAGAGAAATAAATAATTTAAAAAGTTTGAACATAAATACTAAAAATCAAACAAGTCAAAATGAAAAAGTTAGATCAAAACCTGAAATCAGTTTTCTTGTGGGCCTATAATCCAGAAGGATCATGTCCCCATTTCTTTACCTTAGCGACTAGCCCAGCCCTTAATCATGGACAAGTTCTCGTAGTGCGTTAATGCATTATGGAATATAGTTTATCTCGGGAGGCTCTATCGAGATCTTATCATTATAAATCCATCCTATAAGATTTGAATACTTATGATTCCATCCTGAAATTCAAATAAACCCCAAAACATATTTTCTCTCTCCTAATTTTCCTAATAGTTCTCTCCTCATTTTCCTAATAATTTCCTCTCCTAATTTCCTAACATTTCTCTATCCTAATATTTCCTAATTTATCTCAAAATCTCTCTCTCTCTCTCTCTCTCTCTCTCTCTCTCTCTCTCTCTCTCTCTCTACCGTATCTTGAAAAATCTCTCTTTCCTAATCTTATAAATTATCTCTTCTAATCTTCTCACACTTAAAATCTCAAAAAAAATGAAAAATTCCTTATGACAACAAACAAAGAAAACATGATAAATTAATTGATTTTCATAGACTGTGCAAAAAATAAATAAATAAATAAACTAATGATGACAATAATCCGGAAAATCAAGCATCTAACATCCCATTTTAAAACACCCCATTACCCCATTATCGCATTTAAGTAGAAATATCACAGCAAAATGATGCGTTTACACATGGAACACAGTTTATTGATTAACCATGTTTGCTACAACCAAATGTTCATGCATGAAACATAGATTATTTATTAACCATGTACTCATTGTCCCATTTAAGCAGAAGATTTCATCGCAAAATGGTGAGTTTTTTACAAGGAACATGATTTATTGATTAACCATATTTGTTGCAACCCAATGTTCATGAATGGAATAGGGATTATTTATTAATCATGTTGCTTCTATCGTCACATTGCTAGATTATTGATTAACCGTGATCATACAGGAAACATGGTTTCATATTTAACCATGTTTAATGAACCATCAGTGGGAAATAAAAATAAAAAACATGAAACAGTGAACCATGCAAAAAAAAAAAACATGGGAACATGGTTTAATGGTTAACCATTTTTACTTTACCGAATCCACTAATATGGTGAATCAATGAACCATCAGTGGAAAAAAAAAAATGGGAACATGGTTTACTGGTCAACCGTTTTTACTGTACCGAATCCACCGATAGGTGGTGAATCAATGAATCATGTTCAAGAAAAAAACATGGGAACATGGTTTATTGATTAACCATTTTTACTGTACCAAATCCGCCAAATTTTATTGTACCGAATCCACCAATATCTGAATCAATGAATCATGAAAAATCACAAATCTTTTGTCCCAAAAAATAAAAAAATAAAAACTTTCTATACAAATCTCACAATACCGTCAAAACCCACAAACCTTTGGTTAAAAAAATCACTTGCTCGACAACCACCCTATTGAATCGGGCCCAGCGTGTTGGATTATTTCCTTGATCGAGTACATCTTCTCTGCGTATAAGAAAAAATATCGTTGCCGCCCTTCAAAACTATCGTTTGTACGTTTGGATCTTAGCGCTGTCCTTTAAAGCAATTGGGATAGTAGAGAGATTGAAGGATGAGTCTTACTGGGTAAATACTGCTCATTAGTGGTAGAGAAGATACCAGTCATCGATGGGATAATAGAGAGATTGAGAAAGTGGCAGCCAAGTTTCCACGAGAAAAATAAAAAAAAGGATGAGAAACTTGGTTTTTTTGGATGTTTTAGTTTTGCAAAAAAACTAACTTGTTCCACTAACTAGTTTTTTGGTTTTTAGTTTTGCAAAAAAACTAACTTGTTCCATTAAACTAGTTCATTGTATGTTTAGTTTTGCAACAAAAAAACTAACTTGTTCCACTAACTAGTTTTTTTTGGCTTTTTTGGTTTTTAGTTTTGCAAAAAAACTAAGTGGTTTTTTGTTAGTGGGATGAGATAGTTTTTGAGTTAAAACAAAACTGTTTTTTTTTTAGCGGAACGGGGCCTTAGTCAATTTCTATAATTACGAAAATCATAATTGATAGGGTAATTAAGAAAAATCTCCTAATATAAATAAGAAAATTATTTTTGGATGTAAAAATAGCTTATAAGGGCACACTGATCCGATTTCCATTTATAGGATGAATCATAAAGATTCAAATCTCATAGGATAGAATCATAATGATAATATTGATATAGGATGTCTAATGAATTAATAAATACTAGCGGTGAAAATATAACTGAGAAACTCTAGGTTCAGTCCGCCTAGGTTTGGTACCGGTCGGTTTTGATTTTTAAAAAATTAGTAAAATTTCAATTTTCAATTCGGTCACAAAAAATACTTTCAAACCAAAATAGTGGTATTGGACCGATTAAACGAGTAGTAGCTCAACTAATAAAGTAAAAATCCAACCAAACTAAACCACCCCGAACCAATTTCAGTCCACCACATATTTTTACCGGAATTGATTTCCAATATTTCTAGACCAAAAACGAGCCGATTTCACCCCTAATAAATACTCCTACTCCTATATAGTATAATGCAAAATAAAAATAAATACTATAAGTATTAATTAGGAAAAACCTCAATCAAGACAAATGACGGGCAACCCACGTATGAAGCCAACTATTTAGATCTGAATATCACTTTGCATACATAGGCGCACTACTTGTTCAGTGTACATAGGAGCCTGATTGATTCTTCATCTGAATCATCAGCTGGAAATGGCGGAGAATCATCGTCCACCCACTGCGTTTTCTGTGATCCTCTTCCTCCTTCCGCTGTTCCTTACCGCCGTAGTTCACTGCAAAACCCTCAAAAGAGACGGTACTACTTCCAATCTATATTCAAATACCAGTTCTTAATCAGCACAATGCGTTCGATTTTTCCGCATTTTCTTAGCTGCAATTTTGATCTCTTACTTGCTGGTTTATTGGGAATTTTTGACTTGAAAGGTATAATTTGTTGCTGCATTTTGAAGCATCTGTATTTACCAGTTGGGCACAAGTTAAATGTTTTTTTTTTCTCTGTTTGAACAGTTCCTTGTTTTTTCGTAGTTTCTTCACCAATTAGAGTTCTTTTAATCTAATTAGTCGTCCGTTGTAAAAAAAATTTGGTGGCTCAAATTTGAGTAAAGACTTCGTGTGGTACGAAACACTTCAATAGGCCAGCTCAAATCTAAGCACAAATTTGAGTTAAAGCTTCGTCAGTGGCTTGGTTTTAGTGAAGAAATAGCCTTGCAAAATTTGAGTAAAAATCTAAGTTTACCTTGATTTGAGTAAAAACTTGAGTAAAATTCAATTTGGTATAGAGTTCAGGCAAGGAACGGAATGGATTTTGGAGGAGTTTTACTCCAATTTTGTGCTTGAGTTAAAAAGGGGGTAAGGGTTGGAGATGCTCTTGAATCTTAGCTGGACCAGACCACGATTGGATTTTGGGGGCTGGCTGCCAAGCTTTTCTCCTCGCATTTCCTTCACCCCTTCCCACTAATGATTTCAATAAGTTGCGCCACATAACCTATGATTCCATTTCAAGGTTGTTTGTGCATTAAATCTAATTTAACTACAATTATTCCGTTAGAAATACAAAGAGCCTTAAGTTCCAATCAATTGGGGTCAACTAACTTCTTGATCCACTCATGCATAAATTCGACTACTCTAAACCCAAATGAAAGGCTTCATGAATAACTTTTAACCTAGAATATGTTGGTATGTGGCTATGTCCACAATATCAAACGCTATGAAAGGGACTTTAATAACATTGTCGGGTGCCATGAAAAGGATTCTCAACTTGTAATACACATGTTTGAATATGTGTGGGATTCATGTGAAGTGTTTCAAAGCCAGGGTGCTAATGTGATTCCAGCCTTGAATCTTAGATGTTTTTTTTTGTAATTTTTTTGTTGCAGCTTGCTATATGGTCTTTTAATAAGATCTTTATTGTTGGATGTGGATGATGGACAAACATATATCTACAAAATTAAGTGCCTTTTGTTTGTGTAAATGGAATCTAAAGTCTAAACTAGTATTTTCCATTGTGATTGTAGTCAAAGCCTTAAATGAAATCAAGTCTTCCTTGGGATGGAGGGTGGTCTATTCATGGGTTGGAGATGACCCTTGTGGAGATGGCGATTTACCACCGTGGTCTGGAGTCACATGCTTAACTCAGGGCGATTACAGAGTAGTTACAGAATTGTAAGTTTTACCTCCATTCTGTTTGATTCTCGGAGATTTTTTTATATCTCCGGGAAAATAACCTAATTCTGTCGCCACTCCCCAAAAATTGGAGAGGAAAGAATTCTATATTAGGTACATAGTTAACAGTAGTTTTTGAGGATGCTGCTATGTTGTCAAGACAGCCAATTAATTATGGGATTTCGTCATTCTGGTATTTGGAACTAGAATGGTGAACCGGAGAGGCATGGAAATTATAAGAATGTTGAGGCATCTTGGATTATGACGTTCCTTATCCACCATAGCTGTCAAGAAGATTGATGGAAACACTTCTGGTGAAATTGAATGAAAATTGGTAATCTAGAGTTCAGAATTCATATATATGTGTATTGACCTCATTTTATCTCTTTGCAGGGAAGTTTATGCAGTGTCAATCGTGGGGCCTTTCCCTGTTGCTGTGACCAATTTGTTGGATCTTACTCGGCTGTCAGATACTTCTCTCCCTGTCTTCATACCATGTGTTATTCCTGTTTAATTGATTTATGAGAGTTAAAAGTTGTCACACATCTAGCAATAAATTCTACTTTTTTTATTCCTAAATCTTGCTGATCATAAAGTCGGATGGTCAGTCGGTTTACATGAACTGCTTAGGAGTGCCACACCCTGAAGAATTGTTTATGGTCAGATCTAGTTGTCTTAAAAAGATATATTATGAAATTTGCTCATTATATGAATTTCCCATCTAGTAAATGAATTCCCTGTTTACGTCAGTTGTGATCATAATAGGCTAGAATGGTTTTCATGTATTATGGAGATGCAAGGATGTGAACCTATGAACCATGAATACTTCTAGATGAGAACCGTATCTATATTGGATCCCTATACTCCTCCGATACTCCCATATACATACCGCAAAAATATCCGTGTTATATTTTTTGTCATTGTAAATTTGTAAGTATTGAATGCTTGTCATTCACTCTAGGTTACATATTTGAACTTTTATGAAATTAAGATCGTGGTACTTGTTGCAAATTATTAGAGTGAAGATGTTAGGAATAAAGAAAACATAGATCTTTTCTAACATTTTTCTCAGTTTTTGGAGCGGAAGGTACAGTGAGATGAAAATAGTTGAACATCTTTGATAGTTTTTTGGACATCCTTATTCTATGAAGTTGGATTTGAACAGTTAACTAACCAAGGAAACTTGTATAAGAAATGGCTGGCGGTTTCTCACAATTCTTGTGATTATCTGTAACACAAAGCAAAAAACTTATAAAAGTACTTTTTTAATTCAACGTCTCGTAGCCATATTTGTATCTTATTGTTATAGATTGTCACGTATCGCTGTATCCATATCCTGTATCGTTATACGTGCTTCCTAGATATGACCCCTCGGATTAAACTCCTTGACAACTTATGAGTCAAGTTTTATTTCAGACCTCTATACGTTATTTTCTTTGTCATGCTTGAAACTAGAATTTACCTTTTCCATGTGGCAGGGATCTCCACAACAACAAGTTGACTGGACCTATTCCTCCTCAAATTGGGCGTTTGAAGCGCCTAAAAGTGCTGTATGGTTCTTTCCTTCCTGGTAGATTAATATTGGGGGTTTGCCCCCTTTTGTTTACTGCATAAAGAATGATATTTATTGATTACTGTTACCAATACATGTTAGTACATTTTGTTAGTTCATCAGTAAAGTGTAACACATTAACGTAGATTAGGCAAGCCTTCATTTTGGTAGTTGTAAATTGGGTAGAACTATACATTTTTTTTACGGCAAAGGAGTTGCAACGATGATGTTGGAACATTGTTTCTCTGACTATTTTTTACAATTTTGTTTTAGTTTTGTTATCTTTTTGAGTTTTGACACTTCAATGTAATTAGTACATAGGCTAAACTAGATTGCAAGGGTGTCATTTGGACTGGTGGGGAGAGTAAAGTAATGACATCCAGACATGCATTTACTAGTTTGTGCTAGTTTGGTATTTGAAGAGGAAGCTTGAGCAAAGTTATCAAATCTCGTCCCGGATAATGTACCGTTTTTCTTATTGGCATGGTACGTATTGGTATCGGAGTGTCCCAGCATACTGTTTCTCACTACTGTCAATATTTATTTGGCATCAATAGAAATATTATATGTTTGTCTATCATTTTCTCAATTTGCTAGCAATTTCATTACGCATTAATGTTTAGTAGCAACCCAATGATGCAAAGATTAGAGTTGAACCAATGTTTCACATATTATTTCACATTTATTCTCTTATTAATTTTATTTTAATCCTTTAGAGTTAAATATAGACGTACCATAAAAGTGCCCTTTTGTGCACAGGTGTGTAGTGTGCATGTAGAGAATAATAA
This sequence comes from Vaccinium vitis-idaea, assembly GCA_963854785.1. Classification (NCBI taxonomy): domain Eukaryota; kingdom Viridiplantae; phylum Streptophyta; class Magnoliopsida; order Ericales; family Ericaceae; genus Vaccinium; species Vaccinium vitis-idaea. The sequence continues at coordinate 11,586,934 of OY978221.1, forward strand.
CTCTCACATTTCTTTCTTTTTTATCGTAAAGCTCAACACCTAGCCCATTGTTTCAGCCTTTGTAGTCTGCATATGTGTATACAGCTAAACATTCGCCCTTGAAAACAAAAGAAAATGAAGCTTCGTAGCCAAAAAGCTCAGGTACACTTACCATTGATTTCAGACTGAGATCTGGTCGTCCATCTCGTCTTCGTCTCTCGTCTCTGTTTCTCTCCTTTTCTGTCTTTGAGTACTTCAGAGGGTTTTGGACAGAAAACATGTGGTCTACGGAATCCGGAAAATATCCGGAACAGCCGGGACAGGCCGGAACATCCAAGACAGGGCAGTATTCTCAGCGGAAGAGAACACACATCACATGGTCCTGTTTTTGCAGCAGTGTACGGTATGTACCGGCTGGTACGGTACGGTACGAGATTGATAACTTCGGGCTTAAGTGCTTGAAGCATTGACTATTATAATGCTCTTTGTTGTCACAAGGAGAGTCTATGTGGAATATTCCAAGACAATATGCCAAAAAATGGGGGAGAATGATGGAAGTACTGTTAGAGCTTGTCCCACATTAGTTAATTATAACCTCCGAAACTAGTATATGAGCCTTGGCCGCCTTTTCACTCATTGTAAATTGGTTTTGAGTTGGATGCTTTAACATGGTATCAGAGCTAGGTTTTCAGAGGCTTTTGAGCAAGTCTCTTGATTGTTTGCCCCGTTATTTGTGCCTTAAGCGCACCTTGTTTCGTTGTGATCCCCATGTTATGGATCCGTTGTTTACCTCTCCACGTGCAGGTTAGGGGTCGAACGTGTAGGGGAGTGTTAGAGCTTGTCCCACACTGGTTAATTATAACATCCGAAACTAGCATACGAACCTTGGCGGCCTCTCCACTCATTTTCAATTGGTTTTGAGTTGGATGCTTTAAGAAGTACAAAGCACACAACAGAGAAGAACACTGGCAAGGGATGTTCTCCCCTTCTGAGCTTACTAAATGGCTGTCTCATACTCATAAGACTAGGGCATCTCTCTTGTTAAGGAGGAAATGCTCTTTCTCCACCGCTAAAAACTGCAGCCCTGTCAAATCATGAAGGGATGACTCTTTTTATAGGCCAAGACGACCTATGAAAAGGCAGCACATGTCAAAGAATCTCGCGAAAATATTCCCTTCTTAACTATGAAGCTGCGATACCCAAGACATTCTGGGTATCGTGGCTACTACTCTGCGTGCGGCGGGCGCTACACCTGCAGCGGTCCCTTGTCCGTCCTTCAGCCACCAAACCACTTACTCCCTTCAATCCTGTGAATAGGGTCATGTCAAGACCTGTCTCTGTCAGGCTAGTATCGCTAACGATAAGGTACTGACCTGGATCGGTCTCGCCTATATTGCCACCAAGCCAAGGGCTTCTCGGGTGTTGCCAGTCGACTGGAGAGAAACTCACTGTCCCTGTTAAATGATACGGTAAGTAAGGTGGACTCAGCCTTCATGAGGCTCCAAACCAACCATAAGAGGGAGTCTATCGCTGCTCTCTTCGTAACTGAGGATATCCCAACAGCCTCAAGGCCCTTAACTGCCCATCTGACTGGGCCTCTGATTCCTTGGACCCTCGCGACTATCATGGTCATTCTCATGGTTCAAATTTTGGCACCACCTCAGTCTATAAATGACCCTCTCATGCCACAACTTGGTGGATCCTTCTAGAAGAGGTCCACACTTCTCTCTAGTATCTATGATCTTACTAAAGCGGGGTGGTATTGGAAATTCCCGAAAAATGAAAGTCTTCTGCGTTATTTTCGTACTTAAAAGCTGTTGCATGATTTCACCCCAAGAAATCCTATGTGGTAAAGGGATTTATGCAAGCTTTTCTTACAAAGAAGGAAGGGCAATCGACGTGTTGGGGTCCCATTTGGTGCCAAGTGTCGTGACCCTGTGGGTCACTTTACACGTGGCATTCTCTGCAGATGACATGCGTCGTGCGCCTTTTCCTGTGTCCTGCAAAATTCAATGAGGAAATCGAAATCTTGTTGCATTGCATCAATGTTGTAATGGCCGATATTTAGAACCACTCTCATTCCCATTTAATGGATACTAGGGACCAGTGAGAGTAATACGGTATTTGGTAGCACATCGGTTTGGTCCATTTATCGGCCAATATATTGGTAATCTGAGGTCGATAACCCTTTACATTTCATATAAGCATCATTTAAACATGTATTTAGTACTATTCACACGGGATATATACTAGAGAACAACATATTGATAGAGATTGGTTTAACCAATCCAAAAGGTTGGGCGAGGCCTTTTGACTTTTCAACTTGATGTTTGATTTTCTCATTCTTCCCAGTTCCAACACCTGGAAGAAAAATTAACTGTAATATTGAGAACTTTAGCGTGGATCTGGTTACTTCCTAGTTTTTTGTTGTGTACTTATTTTTCTTTTCTTGTTCCTTTCCAGTAATTTGAGGTGGAACAAACTGCAAGATATCATTCCTCCTGAGATAGGTGAACTGAAGAGTCTAACACATCTGTGAGTGATTTTCTCATTTTTTGGGGGTTATTAGCTTGATTTTTGCTAAAATTCTTGATCAAATAATTATCAAACAATTCTGCAGGTACCTGAGTTTTAATAATTTCAAAGGTGAAATCCCCAAAGAGCTAGCTGATCTTCCTGAGCTACGTTATCTGTATCTACATGAAAATCGTTTAACTGGGCGGATTCCTCCAGAATTAGGCACTCTACAACATCTACGACACTTGTATGTGGCACATTTAGTAATTATTCGCGTACTTACTTACCCTTTATATCTCATTGAAAATTGTAGTATAACATATTTCTATCTAGGGACGTTGGTAACAATCATTTGGTGGGAACTATAAGGGAACTGATACGTTTTGAGGGATGCTTTCCATCTCTTCGCAACCTGTAAGTGTATAATAGGCACTGAACCACTGATAATTATTATTGAACAAGTCTACACCATTCGGTGCATTTGAACTACGTGAATATTATCATGCAGTCGAAGTTTTAAAAGTGGCAATTTTTTTTTTATTTCTAATGTGCAGTTATCTGAATAATAACTACCTTACTGGTGGAATCCCAACACAAATAGCAAACTTGTCAAATTTGGAAATCCTGTAAGCATCTCATTCATGTTAATTGTGTTGACTGTTGTCATAGTTCTGGATTTTGGTTGGTTGCTGCATTGTCAAATTGATTGCTGGTGGTTACAGGCATCTATCCTACAACAAAATGACTGGAATTGTGCCATTTGGACCTGCTCATATCCCCAGATTAACCTATTTGTACGTTCATTCTCACCTCTTATTTGTCCATTGACTCCATTCTATGGATGTGGTGCTGTTATTTTTAGAAATTTTATCTTTCCCAAAATGCATCCAAATTTTTCATCCGTCGATAAACATTAGACATTGAGGGGGGCAGTTTGGAAGTTGAAGTCTGGACATAGCATTGATTGGATCAAACTTTGCTGACCCATTTGTATGGTTGGAAAAGTGTCACAGTACTGGCCAATATGACAGTTATAGAAAAAAACTCAAAACTTAATATTCCAAGGTCATTTGGGTGTTGCCTGTTATTTGAAAAGATGCAGGAAATCACGTCTTTACCTTCATTGAATTATTTGTAGTATGGCACTATTGAACTCTGTTTTCAGAGGGTCACAAAATTCTTCCTGGTTCCTAGAGAAGTACACACTACCATTTATATGCTTACATGGTGAAGACCTAGATGATACTGATTTTAGATTCACGTATGGAAACAAATCAACAAGGAGCTGGGACTAGGAGGAATCAAAGTTTGGTGTTCCAAGGGACCTGAAAACTGAGTAATACTCTGTATCTGTACCACATTACACAAGCGTAAAGCAGTTAAAAAGAAGAAGGAAAGTTTAAGAAGAAAATTCAGCTATAGTATGTGATATATGATTCAAATGGGTGCAAGGATTATTGACACTCTCAGGATCTCAAGCTCAGCCAGTGTTCGATGGAGAGAAATCTAGTAATATATTGAGGGAGGATAGGCATCCCATGATCTCTGTTATATCAGAGGGAACAAGCTGAATGCTGCAAAAAAGACTAGCTTTTTTCCCATTTCCTCCCCCTCTCACCTCCCCCCTTCGTGATATTTCCGTTACTGTGCGCGGGTTGCTGAGCAGGTCATGTACGTAAGGGAGGGTTTTACTGTTTTTCTATTGTTTCCATTAACTGAGTCAGCTGTACCACTTTAGTCCAAAGTCACGAGTCGGTCATGTGCGAATATGTCAATGTTTAGGGAGGTGATGTAAACAAGGACCGCATGGCTTGGAGGTAAACTTGATCATGCCATAGAAAATAATTGCTTCAGATTTTCATCACTGTAATTTTCCCTGTAGCATTGAAGTAGTGTTAGGTGTCCCTCAGTTAAAAAGTTACAGCATCTTCTTTCGGAAAATGTATTTTCGAATGTTTTAGTGATACAAAAGTTAAATTTGATTTGCTTTTTCTTTAAGTTGTTTCATGCATTGTGCACTGTTCCTTAATACATCCTCAAGTTTGTTTTGTTCATTGACATCTCTGACCAATGTATTATGTTCCTTATTCGAACATATCTTAATTCATACGTCCTTAATTCATTTTTTAATTCATTGTAATTCATACCTCATCAAGTTTGTTTTGTTCATTGACATCTCTGACCAATGTATTATGTTCCTTATTCGAACATATCTTAATTCATACATCCTTAATTCATTGCAACTCATACCTCCTCTTTCCCATTCTTCCTCTTTGATTTAAAAATCGGCTTAAGGTCTTAAAATATGATGATAACTCTTAGAAAAGTTCTCAGTTTTGTATGTTCATGCTTGTGTTATTTTATCTGAAATATTCCTTCCACATTTCTCAAGCTTGTTTTTTCCCTTCCCTGCAGATACTTGGATCACAATCAATTTACTGGGAGAATTCCTGATGCTTTCTATAAGCACCCTTTCATCAAAGAAATGTAAGTTTTTCCTGGTTTGTCTTGTGAGTTTTGGTTTTCACTCGCAACAGGCAACTAACGTATATCCATTGGTATATCAAAAAAATATTAACCGATGAAATTATGTCCAGGTATATTGAAGGAAACGCTTTCCGCCCAGGTGTGAACCCAATTGGTTTCCACAAAGTCCTTGAGGTTTCTGATACTGAATTTCTGTTTTAGTCAAAGCATCAATGTATTTCTCTACTCAAGTAAAACTGTTTTTGTTTCCGGTTCTGAACAAGGACTCCTTCACTGGAGTTAACCTAGCTATATTATATATGTTCTTTAGGCTCCGAAGGAGTTGTTCAACTGTATATAGTTTCATCATTAGAAATCTTAATGGTTATTGAGTCCTCCAGAATAAATGTTTGGGTTTTCCCATTTTGTTAGAATGTTTCCCAGATTTACTACAGAAAAAGCAACTAATGCTGCTTACCCAGCCATATTTTGGAGGCAGTTCTTGTTGTACTAGAGAGATTAATAAGAACCTACTATTGAGGTTGAAAGTAAAGGGAGTTTCCCATTAGAATGCATGAGGACGTATTACATTCGAGACTTGCATACCTATATTTGAATTGGCTCTGTTAAATCGGTACTTACATGATTTGTTAGCAATTGCTTTCAAGTTTATAGGTAGGCATTATGCTGACACTGTCGGCTTTTATTGTGTCGTATGTTTGGTTAGTACTGGAAAAAAAAAATGAAATCAAAGATTACTTGAGCTTTTAACTTGCCTACAATCGTTTCTGAAATGAGATGTATCATGAGAGGCAAAAAATAGGTTAAAACAAGATGAAACCCAAATGAACAAGTCCTTGTTGAAACAAATGAGCAGAAAATGCTACCAGCTTGTGGGCACAAGTGACAACAAATGCAGTGGCAACAGTGAGGTGTTTCTTCAAATGTTAGCAGAGCATGTAGTCTGAGACACTGAAACATGGTCTTCGTGGTGTGGTCACCATTAACATCACAACCAGGAGTTGCCAAAACATAGAGGTCAAACTGAAACCAGCAAAAGATAACCAACCAGCAAAATATTGGTTTGACTTGGTTTTGTTAACTATTAGTCTGAGATTTTAAGTTTTTCAAAATGAATTGATCAAATCGTACTGGTTTTATATTTGATGCATCTGTTGTAATCCAAACTGTTCACGCGTCCATTAAACCCACCCCAATGCACTTGTCCTCTATTGGGTTGTTGCTCACGCCTCTTACCCTCTGCGATTACACTGCCCCTAGACCTAAAAAATGATAAACCGGAGAATGAAGAACTTGTTTTATTTGTCCAAGAGAGTAAAAAGAAGAAATTGCTAACCAAGCTCCATTAATCAAGTTGAAGCAAGATTCAGATGGCACTCCAAACAATCCAAATGCTTGTTCATTGACTCCAAAATTCCATGTACGTTTCCCATTTCTGGGTGTGTGCTCTCCCCTGCAATAAACTCTTTACCATTCCCATTAATCTCAACCGAGCTACAGCCAGGTGTCTTGTCAATCCTTCTAGTCTTCATCATCTTCCTTATTTTTCTTACATTATCATGTTTACCAGCAGCTGAATATAGATTCGATAGCAAAACGTACGCTCCGCTATGGCTTTCCAACTTCAGGAGTTTTTCAGCTGCAACCTCGGCCAAAGGAATATTTCCATGACTACAAGAAGCACTCATAAGTGCTCTCCAAACTACTGCTTCTTCAGAGGGGCTGCTTGAATTTGGCATTCTTTCAATTATTTCTTTAGCTTCTTCGATGAGCCCAGTTCGACCAAGAAAGTCAATAATACACCCATAGTGTTCACTTTTAGGCTCAATATTGTACACATTACACATACTGCTAAACAACCTCAGACCTTCATATGCCATACCAGAATAACTACAAGCACTGAAAATAGCGATGAATGTAACATCGTCGGGTCTGATTCCCGCCTTCTCCATCTCTGAAAACAACTGAAGAGCACGATATCCGTCCCCGTGCATTGCCCACCCTGAAATCATAGCATTCCAACAAACAGTGTCTCTTTGCGGCATTTCATCAAACACCTTCTCAGCTAAATCCAAATACCCACATTTAGCATACATGTCTATAAGAGCAGTGCCCAACTTAACCGTCTGAGGGAATTCAACACGATCCAAGTATCTGTGAATCCATATCCCAGTTTCTAGAGAACCTAAATTAGCACAAGCACATAGTATGCTCGCGAATACGGCCTCATCTGGCTGTATGCCGGTCAACTGCATTAATCGAAACATATGCAAGCCCTCCTTAAAACAACTATTTTGTACATAGCCAGATATCATGGAGCCCCATATTCCTCTATCCTTTAAAGGTGCTTCATCAAACATCAGTCTAGCTGAGTCAACATCCCCTACTTTTGCATACCCAGAAATCAAAACAGTCCATGACACAACACTGTGCCAAGGCATTTCATTGAACACAACCCTCGCTGCATTCATATTATCAAATGCAGAGTACATAACAATCAAACTATTACCCACAAAAGTATCCACCGAAAAACCTAATTTCAAACAATGCCCATGGATTAACTCCCCTAGATGGCAACTTCTCATGTTTGCAGAAGCCTTGAGAACATAAGGAAGTGTGTAATTATCAGGGACCATACCATCTCTCAACATGTGTGTATATATTTCTATGGTTTTGATTGGTTCCCCCTTCAGCAAGAAAGCTTTGATCATTGTGTTACAAATGCAAAGGGTGGGATGTTCAATGCGTTGAAAGAGTTTCCATCCATAGGATAGGCTACCATTAAATGGGTTGGAGCAGAAAGCCAACAGCCTGCTTAGGGCAAAACTGTTGTCTCCAAGCCCACATGTGATTACCTGTGCATGAGATTGCTTTAAATGCTTCATATCCTTGCATCTCTCCAATAACAGCAGGCATCTCTTTCCATATTTTAACATGGAAATTCACAAACTTCATTCACCAGAATCATAAGAGTGGTGAAGGAGAGAGGCTGCATATGAAGCAGACAACATTCAGTTAATCACAGTAGAACATTTGAGCCCACTAAAAAAATTTGAACTTCCAGTACTAGAATGATGGATTATTTGTACGGATGACACATAAAATATTAGCGAAATGTCAATTTGGTCCCAACTTACAAATCGCGTCTATTGCATCCCAACGTTTACGTTTAAATGGTCCCGGGAACTAACTCCATCCAAATTGACCGTTAAATGCAGGTATTAGTGGAACTTAGCTACAAGTTATCCCATCTTCAACCTCCAACCTAACCCACCAAAAACCCAGCCATCACCTACACCCATCAACCCGCTGCCGCTCAAGTGATCGCAGATGATGATGGCGATGATGTGTCTACAATGGCCACCTCTAAATGCACCCAGAAACTACTACAGCCATTGTGCAAGCACAGCCAACCACCACCAGTCACGGCCACCACAGAACCAACTACTACCACAGTCGATCACCGTTGCCAACTATCGCCACCACAGAAAATCCACAACCACCGTTGGTCTTCACCACCGCTGGCCTTCACCACTACAACCACCAATCACCACCGCCCAACAATGCCGAGAACCACCACGGTTAACAATCTCAAACCCCCAATCCTAGCCTAATTCTTGAACCATCATCAAAAAGCCCAATTTCACACCCCCAATCCCGAAAATCCAAACCCCTAATTCGAAGTTTCAAAACCCCAACTCCAAATTCGAATTGAAATCAATGGGACTTGAAGCGCTTACTTTTAATCTCGGCTGGAGATCGAGAACCCACCACGGTATGTTTGTTACGGTTGCGGTGGTACAAAAGAACCTAAAAACTTCGCAAGGATACAAAACCGACGCTCGTTATTTTGAAATCAATGACTTCATTTTACCCATTGGAAGAGCCATTTTGGTATAATAATAATAAAATAAAAAAATCTTAGTCGTCCTTTGTTTTTCAATCATTCAAAGAACGGATAAAGATATGGGGATAGAAGTTGGGGGACCGAAAATGTACCGATCGCACATGGGTAACCACTTTTGGGTCCCACACGAGTGATCCGAACCGTTCATTATTCTTAGAACATTTTTCCGAGGGGCCCCACCAAATTTCAGCTCAATCGGACGGTTAAAAGTGCGTGAACCAAAGTCCCACCGTTTCAATCAAATAACGGTTCGGATCACTCGTGTGGGACCCAAAAGTGGGTCCCCGTGTGCGATCGGTACATTTTCGGTCCCTTTTGGTCGGTACCCGTATCACGGTCCTCAAAGAACCGTGTTGAGAAAACCATACTCCTTTTCGTCCCTAAATAAAAGTAGAGTACTCCATTTCATTGTAGTACAATTATTTTGTTTGCACTTTTAAAAAGTTAATGGATAAAGAGTTAATGATAATTTTGGAAAGTGGGGGTAAAAGTTGATGTGATATATGTAATGATGATATTTATTTACTAATAAGTTGGATTTACGAAACAACACATTTACAAAGGGACGGAGGGAGGGCAAATTTATTACTTCCGAGTCCAAACAAATTTAAAATTGAGAGCTTTATAATTTGTATTTTATTGAAGAAAAGGGTGATCGCCTCCTTTGGCTAAAAAAACTATTTTGGTTTTTTCGTTTGTTCTTATTCAAAAAAATTTTTTTGAATTTATTAGTTTTACGTCGATTTTTTGTGATTTCTTGGCTCCTCTTGACGAGAGGAATCTAAAATGTATAAAATTATTAACCAAATTTAAAGTTTTGTGAATAAAGACAAAAAATAATCCAAAAAACCGGTTTTTTGGTTTATTTTTCGTCTTTATTCACAAAACTTTAAATTTGGCTAATAATTTTATATTTTTTAGATTCCTCTCGTCGAGACGAACTAAGAAACCACAAAAAATCGAAAACTAACAAATGCAAAAAAAATTGAGTAAGGACAAAACAAAAAACCATTTTGGTTTTTTCACCCAAAGGATTGGCAACAACAATAGATTGAGTGCCGGTGAAGTGCACATTAAAACTATAGGAGGTTCGTAATTATTTCTCGTAAGAGCACTGAAGTATACTCCCCCCATCCTAAATGCACATTAAACTATTGTTGGTAGAAGTCATTAAATTTTTCATTTTGTCCATAAAAATATTTTCCATTTTAAAAACTTAGTGAGTAAAATGTAATGATGATATCGCATATAAAAGACAATAATGAAAAATTGAAATTTCTAAAGTGTAATGATGACGTTTCCATAAAAAGTTCAATTTACGAAGTTAGATATTTTGTTCCTTAAAAAGTTCTGTTAAAAAAAAACGACCAACAAAGTAGGACGGATGGAGTATTAGAACGGAAACCCTAACCCCTTCCGAGAGAGAGAGAGAGAGAGAGAGAGAGGGAGGGAGAGGAATTCGTAATGGCTGCTTTACGGAACTTACGACAGGGTGGACGTATATACATTGGGAGCTCCAGCGTAGGCAGGAATGGAAACAATAGTGGCATTTGGACATCACTTCACAAGGCGGCTCTGCTGCTGCAACGGACGCCTCACGCACAAGATTTTCACATTCTGCCATCCTTTGATCGCTTGAAATATCCTCTTCAACCAGGGAACTCTCCATCATGTCCGAGTCCTGGTTGATATGATCTTGTTATTCGCGGAGAAGCAGCGAAACGTATTTGGTTCCGAAAGGCTCTTAATTGTGTCTACAAATCTCTCGTTTGTCTCGCCTTCCATCAGGATGATAAGCTATTGGAAGTTTTCTCTGGAACTGTCATACGTTCAGATGGTATAATCGCAACTTCTGCCAATTGTTTAAGGCCATTCAAAGGCACCGAATACAAGATTGGTGTCAAGATTTTGAACGGTGAAAGTGAAGCGACATATGAGGGTCTCTTGTTGCATCATGGTTTGTGTTCCAATATAGCTTTGATAAAGATTGTCCCTCGGAAACCACTACAGGCGGTGGCAACATTTGGAAAGTTGGAGTTGATGCATGAAGGGGAGTTCGTGGTGGCTGCAGGCTGTGAACCTCGGTATAGTAGTTGGCATAGTACTGCAGGATCTGTTTATGATGTAGGTTGTTTCAGTCATGTTGACATTGTGATGGGAAATGATGAGGAGGTCAAAAACAAAGAGTCGAACGATGCAATGACAGCTGGCGGTTGATAAAAGCGAGGTTTGATAATGGAAGAGATTGTATTGGGCGAACTCTCGTCAGTTCTTGTGAAGGAGTTATTGGTGTGATACACAATGCATCTTGCATAGTTGTAGCCACACCGATCGATGATGTTTTGGCGTGTCTGGAGAAGTTTGAGAAAAATGGCGAACATGCTGAAGATCTCGTGCGTGCATGAGCAAGCATGTGGTTACTAAACCAGTTTGGGTAAAGAAATCCCCTCCCCTTCTCCATGAGCTAGTATTGTTCGACTTTGTTCTCTCAGATAACACCTGAAAAATTGTTCTTACAAAATAAAAAGTACTTAAAACTTGGAATGCCTGTCAATTACTAATCTACAACACGAGTAAGTGAGGAAATAAAACTGTGTCTGATTTTGCTTTCTTTTTAAAATTCGATTAGATGAAATTATCATTACTGTCACTTGTTGAACCATCACTATCCAATTCATGTGTCCAGTTTCCACACAATATTCACCAATGGTACGCTGAACTTCCTTAATGAATCAGTTGATTCAGCTGTCATCCTGAATCCCTGATGTTCCTCTGAGTGTAACTGTTACATATTCATGTGGATTACCAAGGGTTTGTGAGATCCATCTAAAGCTGTCATTGTTTTCATTTTATTTTTGGACTGCTTGTCAAAATTTCCTGATATTCTGTAGTGATATCATGTTATTCAAACACTTGGATTTACACTAATTTTGGCGCTACTGAACAGTTCTGGGCAATCGGTTATTAATGTCAAAACTATATTGATCTGGGTTGCTGAGGGCAGGCAGGACTGCTGAGGTGCATTCTATACAAGATACCAACCCGGAAGGGCTATGGCCTCTGGAGGTGGAGGCGAAGAGAGCCAAGGCAGCCTCATTGATAGTGAGACAGTTAAATGTGATAAGCTTATGACTAATTGATATGGTGATTGTGGTGGATGTGTTGTTTTGAAAGTACCCTATGTGGATCCAAATGCGTTTTGTTTTTTCGAGCATCAACCTTAATCCAATCTTCAGGAGTTTACTGCTGAAGAGAATTTGTCCCAAGGGTAAGTAACTTTTTAGTTTCAAATAAGGGTTTTTTGCTCAAATTTGTTTGAAGGAAATTGTTTTTCTCTGTTGTTTTGATAGGTTACAAAACCTTCATTTAAATATTGCCAAAGAAAGGTCGCAACCCTATACTACAGAACTGTTTGATTGGAAGGAATTCTTTTCACACAACTTCCTGCCTTCTTACATCGACGACTGAAGTTTATGCAACTTTTGGCACTTGCATCACTACATCCTTTTTGAATTATTAAAATGCGGTTAATTGAAGTGTGGAAAGATTGTGCTCAATAGTCCTATGACTTAATATATTTTCCTTTTGTTTTCTTTTTCCTTGTTAAAGAATCAATTTGTTGTATAGGGTGGATATCTTTCAAAGTTATTTGCCCCTTCTAACTTTTGGATTGGAAACTGATAACGCATAACCACCCATTCATGTGTTGATTGTGCACAGTGCTTGCTAGCATGTTTGTGAAGTATGCAGGTCGATCACAACTTCAAGAAACCTACTGGGGAACCTTTTCTATTTGAAGCTGGTTGGGGGATTTCTTTGTGATTTTGTGAGTGTTTGTTTTGTTTTTTCTTTTCTTGGGGCGTGGGCAGGGGAATGGGGGGCTTAAGGGTATAGACAAATGCTATAACCCAGTTTGTCTAGGAGTAGTTCTTACTCTATATTCAGTTGAAGAGGTTTTATGCGTTGCTTGTTTACCATGACAATTGGTTTTAGGGTGTCTGTGATTCTAGATATGTGAATGAATTTACGTTTAATGGTGTAATTTAAACTTAATGCTCCGACTATTGGAGATTACGGGGGCATGTATATATCTCTATGCATGTCTGTGTATAACTTGTTCAATTACGTTCAGGGATGCAAACGAAACAAGCTGTTCGCGGGTAGCTTGAGACTTGGCTCGTTATAAGGGCTCGGCTGGGCTTTATTGGTTCAATTAGAAAATTAGCTGTGCTCAAACAGAATTTTGGCTCATTTAATAATTGAGTAGAGCTCGAGTCAGCTGTAGCTTGGCTCAAATAGTAATCAATCTCGAGTTTGATTATTTGGGCTCAATTCAAGCACGAGCTTACTGAATTTTAAAAAAGCCGAGCTCAAACACCCTAAAGCTCAGCTCAATTTGACTTGTTTGCACCCCTAATTGCATTGATGTGGGGGATAGAGATACTTCATTGGAGTATGTAGGAAAAGTAGAAAGTACATTGGAAGTGTAAAGAGTCAATCACTTGTTTGTCAAGAGGTCTAACAGACCTTTTTAGAGTACTTGCGCCATGTAATTCCAGGCAAAGGAAGCAGTACAGAGTTACTAAGAAAATAGAAAGATTACAAAGACTAGATTTCTTTTGTGAAGCTACGACTTCTTCTTGTTGAACGCGGGGGCCTGCTGTGCAACCTGTGCACAACAGGTGCTGCGCAGAATTTGGGCCGTCTGTTATTTGGATGGACGCTCCAGATTTCAAACAAACTATTCACGCAAATAATTTGTTTTCAATCCGAACCATTGAAGACACTTGTGGACGGCTGTGAAGCTATGCACAGGCTGCACAGCAGGCACCCCGCGTCCTCTTGTTGTTATTGTGTCACTTTGATAATCTACAATTAATACGTAACAAGGGGAATTCATCCCTTCGCAAGGGATGAAGTGTAATTAGCATGCTCAGGCACGTTAGGACTGTAACGTGGTCCACTCGTGAATTAGATAGTAAGATAGTAGCAGGGCCGAACTCTTGACTTCTAAACGAGAAATTGGATGTGGAAAAAAATCAACTAAAAAAGATAAGATAATTCCCATCTCATTAATAACTGGCCTTCTATTTTATCCAAAAAGTTAGACGGGATCATTTCAGATAGACACAGAATTATTTTTCTCGATGATCGAATAAATACATATGGATAGAGTTCGTACTAATTTAGTAGACTTCTCAAAGGACACCATCTTCGTTTTTTTTTCTCCTAAGAAGGATAAATATAAAAGAAGTTTAGTAGTTATCAAGCTGAAATTGTAGTCACTCGTACAAACTCTTATTCTCACTTTTTTTTCCCTATAAAAGCACGATTACGCCGTACTTCTCCATAGTCCTACAATTTGCTTTTCGTCTTTTCGCAATGGGATTGAGAGTTTTTGCATTGTTGTGTGTTCTTCTGTCGTGCGTTCCTCGCTTCTTAGCCGAAGAGGTGAGAGTGAAAGTTGAAGGAGTGACTTCCATAGCCGAAACAGACGACAATTTCGTGTGTGCAACTTTGGACTGGTGGCCTAGCACTAAATGTGAAGCCGCTCATTGCCCGTGGGTGAATGCTGGGATTCTCAGACTGGTATATATATCCTTTCTCACAATTTTATTCTTTTTTCTATCTTTCCGCGAACATACCGGCCAGAAAAATTGGAGAGGAAATAAAAGTTTTCCCATGGTGTTATGTGATTGTGGCAGGATTTGAAAAACGAGATTCTATCAAACGCTATCAAAGGTGAGTCAAGAAATTAAACTCAAATCATCTTGTGAATTTGCTGATTTTTATTTTTTATTTTCTTTATATGGAGACAAGTACATAGCTTATTAGTCTGTGGTATAAAAAAAATAAGAAATATTGAAGAAAGAGGGTTTTTTTTTTTTTATCAGCAAAAAATTTAGTAATCTTAGCAAACAAATTACAAAGATTAAATGGGTCCGAGACTAAAAACGTCAAGGACCCAGAAGGAGAAAAAAGGGGGTTACATAGTATATAAACCTAAAGAAATCGGATGGTACATAATATAAGTCGTTACCGAACAAACAACCAGTTCTGTGAGATAATCAAAGATCTCATTTGAAATTAATTGGTGCTGAAGAGGATTTGCTGGTAGTATTTCCTTCATAAGTCTAACTTCAGAGAGATCGCAAAAACTGACATTGTGTAATAGACCGAAATACAATTCTCGGTTTGTGCAGACAGCGGGAGCCGAAAGTCCTACTACGTACTACCGTAGTCGCCCCCTCCCCCGCTCGAGCACGTTCACAAGCGACATCCCTTGTTATGCACGTTTTCATGTAATTTTTTCTTCCAAGTACAACTGTACAAGTAATAACCAAGTGCAATTCCAAACTTAGAACTTTTACTTCCTCGAAGAGCCAAGTTTATGAAGGCAAACCAAGTTTAAAAATACTTTCCTCCGTTCCAAATTTTTTGTCCAGTCGGCAAAACGAAGACCTAAAAGTAATAGTTCTTTCGAAAGAAAATTTTTAAACTTTTTTCATAAATTAAAAATACTCGTTGATACCTACTAAATTGTCAAAAAAATACTGAATTTTTCTTCTTGAACTTTTGTACTATTATTTTCAAGTTCTCATTTTGCGGATTGGACAAAAATTTTGGGATGGAAGGAGCATGAAAAGAGAAAGGGGAGGGAGAGAGGTGCATGAGTAAAAGATAGTAGTAGGTTGGCGATGTGCAATTTTCTTTGTTTTTCTAATTTGCTTAGAAAACGGAGAATATGACATGAGCCGTACATAACGCATTTGCTTAGTATATAGTCAGATAATATGCGAAAAAAATGTACTAAAAATTTCTTCTGAAAAACTTGAAAAAACGCAGCGTTCAATCCCCTTCGGATCAGAGTTGGAGGTTCGTTGCAAGATCTGGTCGTGTACAAAGTCGGAAAAGTCACAAAATGCCCTCATTTTAAGAAGAGAGAAGGTGGCCTGTTTGGGTACAGCCACGGTTGCCTCCCCATGAACAGATGGGATGAACTCAACAACTTTTTCAATGAAACTGGGTACGTAGTACTATAAATCACATTCTCTCTTGCGCACAAAAATTACAAAAGACTACTCAAAAAATTCTCATAACTACTTAATCTATGCAGAGCTTTGGTAACCTTCTCGGTGAATGCTCTACGGGGGAGGAAGAAGTCCAAGGACGATGAACTTCTCTGGACGGGCGACTGGGCACCACAAAATGCCCGTGATCTCATGGCTTACACCGTCTCAAAGGGATACAAGATTGACTCGTATGAATTCGGTATGTAAAAACATAAATATTGTGTCCGATATTTTTGAAGTAATATTTCGGTCACATGTGCTCGATCATGTCGTTTGATTCTTGTGTGATATGCTAATGGTTGCCTAGGAAATGAGATATGTGGAGGTGGGGTTGAAGCAAGAGTGGAGGCTAAGCAGTATGGAAAAGACATAATTGTCCTCAAGGAACTCGTGAAAGAGTTGTACCCAAATCAAACAACACAGCCAAAGGTCTTGGGTCCAGGAGGGTTTTATGATGAGAAATGGTTTAATGAGTTTCTTCAGACTGCAGGACCAGGAGTTGTTGATGGGTTAACCCACCATATCTACAACCTTGGTGCAGGTAAAATTTGTTCCTATGTTAGCTTTTTGTCCGAATGCATTAAAAAAGACTCGTTTTCTAGGTGACCCCTCTAGAAGAAGGTGATTCTAACAATCTTTCTAGTTCTTTCGTTTTATAGTTCTATATTGAAGGAATACGAAGGAAAACGATTTTGTTTCAACTGAGCTAAAACGTATGTCGACGTAGCTATTTTGTCTTGGAGTAGAAGATAAAAAATGAAATTTACACAGATCCTCAACTGGAATAATGTAGCATCATTTTGTATAAATTTTGTAAATGTTTTATCTCTCTCATTGAGATATCCTTATGTTTCAGCAATCAGTTAAATGTTGCAAACTTCTTATGGTCATGTATGCAGGTGATGATCCCACCTTGATCAACAAGCTTCAAGACCCATATTTTCTAGACCATATAGCTCAGACATACAAAGATATTTCTACCACAATTAAGACCTTTGGTCCAGGGACAGGAGCATGGGTTTCCGAAGGAGGTGGAGCTTATCACAGCGGGGGAGATTTATCATCGAATACCTTTGTCAATGGCTTCTGGTCAGTATCTCTGCATATGGAAGCAACATAATTTTGCAAGCATGAATTTTGTGCAGAATACATATTTTGATTGCAATGGTGTGTGTTTTAGATTTCAAATGCAAAAGTCACAAAAAGGTGACATAATATCCATGAAAGATCTTCAAAGCAAAGTGTGCTTGAATGTGCAAGTTTGTATTGGTTGGATTGTATCAAACATAAAAATGAAGTTTTTGAGTGAAACAGGTATTTGGATCAACTGGGAATGACATCAACCTTCAACCACAAGGTTTTCTGCAGACAAGCCGTCATTGAAGGATATTATGCTCTCCTTAACTCTACAACCTCCATCCCTAATCCCGATTATTATGGGTCAGTATTCTGTATTTTCATACATCAACTAACACACACTGATAGTTTTTCCTTAAGTACATTACTAACATATGCGCCCTCTTTAAGGCTCGAATATAAGTTGTAATCGTTTGGATTTTTCTTTCAGTGCCCTTTTATGGCATCGCTTAATGGGAAAGAGAGTACTTCGGACTACTCATGACAGTTCTCCTTATTTGCGCGTATATTCTCATTGCTCAAAGACAAAGGTAAGCGACTAATCTAACCTCTTCTTCCCGAATATTATGGTTTCAATGGTTTGAATTGTCGACTATGTTTCATCTCAGCCGGGCATCACTCTGCTTATCATCAACATGTCGAACTCCACAGCCTTCGATGTTTCAGTTGTCAACGACTTGAACTTGAATCCTGATCAGGAACACAAGTCAGCGGAGGATTCCAATAAAACACAACAAAAAGCAAGGGAGGAGTACCACTTGACTCCAAAAGATGGGAACATCCAAAGTAATGTGGTGCTGCTAAATGGTATCCCTTTGGTGCTCACACAATCAAAGGATATCCCGGCTATGAACCCAAAGCTCGTGGATGCTGAGAAGCCTATCAATGTCGCACCCGATTCAATTGTCTTTGCTACTCTAAGAGGATTCAATGCACCGGCCTGCGCTTAAGAACTAACATCATTAGGGTCACTTTCTGTTAAAGGTCGTTAGTTCAGTGTTCTATTCGTTTAACTCTTTTCCTGTGCTTAGGAACCAATATTGTTAGGTCGTTAGTTATGTGATCATTCGTTTTGCTTCCTGATCTTGCTTCTTCAGACGCATTTTGACTCTTTTTCATTGCCAAATGGTATAGAACAACCACTAATCTGGCTCCAAGGCCCTGTGCCCGTGTGAAAAGAACAACTTGAGTTTTTTATAGTTGGCATAAAGGTTACTGAATTCCCGTGTGAAAACAACTTAAAGCAGAATCTGGTACCCAAAAGATACCAATATCCGCACATTTTGGATAATTAAGTTCTAGAATTTTCAGTCACGAATCGATGGATTCTTGTGGTACGCGATATAAGAATCTAGTGAATTCGTGATCCGTCACGATTCCAAGTATTGTTTGCTGGAATGCCGATTGCAAAGAGCTGTGGACAGGTTCAGATTGGCAGAGACAGCGGGCATCCCAAGATGGGGTGCAAGAACTCTGGTTTAGTGGGCGCAGCATTTGAGTCAGGGCTTCAAAGATTGTCGGAACTCTGGTTTTATTTTCACACTTTGTCGAAAGGTTTGATTTTATCTCCAATGTGAATTGGACAAAGATTAAAGAGACCCAGGGGATGGGACCCCTGTAAAATCTACGAGGGAGAATCAAATAAATGTTGGAATCACATCATATTCAGCGTAATATTTGACCGAATTCTTAGGAATTTGATTGATATGTAATCCCGCAATATTAGTTTTTTGATTTTATTTCGTTTCCTTTTATCTTTCATTCTCTTGGGTATATATATCCCTCTCTTGTAAATACATTAATTGAGATTCAATATATTCTTTCTTCTCTTTTCTAGTTGGTATCAGAGCCAACATCTATCTCACCAAACAATAACCCTACCCACCAAACTGTAACCCTAGCCAACACTAGCCACCCACTACTACAATATCCCATAAGGATCACACTAGGAATTTTAGAAAGATCTCGCTTTTAGAAAAAGTGTGATAAAGAAATAGAAGGAAAAGTTTTAATCTCAGGGGTTAGAAAAGCGAGATTGTAACTAGTTTTTTAATCTCACTTTGTTTGTTTAAGTGAGACGAAAACAAATATCCAGACGCCATTCCGTGCCGGAAAAAAACCCCAACCATCACGCTTTGCAGCGGTGATGGTAACTTCCCCAAACCGAGATGGAAATCAAGGGTCGCGCGCGGAATATATCACGCTTAGAAGCTGCGATGGAAAAGAATTCATCACGCTTTGAAGCTGTGATGGAAAGCTTCCCCAAACCGAGACGGAAACGAATTTGGGCGAGTCCAATTTCTAATTTCTACTGCAATTCGTTTTTGGCGCGACCATTTTCACCGCTTGGAAATATTCCCTCCACCATATTCCGCTGTACTCTCCCCCGCACCATATCTGCAAAAACCCTAGAAGACGATTTCTACTGCAATTCGTTTTGGGCCGCCATTTGGGTTCCGAAGAAGAGAGAGTCCAGTATTGAGGTTGTTGGCGACTGTATCAGTACAAGTTTGCTTCTTTTCCGCCTTCGAATTTGATCTTAAGCTGTCGGAACTTTAGGCTGACTCCCATTCTTTTCATCCATGGACTCACTCGATAATAGCTCGTCATTCAAATTCTTATTTTCAGTACCGATTAACTCAAACTCCTCCTGCTGAGATGGTTTCTCCAACTTTGTGCCATTTTCTATTTATAGTTTTTCTTTTATTGGTTGTCCTGTATGGGTCTCTCTTTTGCAACTTTGGTGGTGTACAAAGAACGACTGTGATTTGTTTTTTTCTTTTTTTTTTCTTTTTAATATTCTAATTTCTAACTTCACTGTAGATATTTGCAATTCAACTACTCTGTTAAGAATGTTGGATATATTAACACTACACTCTAGATCTAGTTTGACCCCTTGCTGTCATTTTTTTCGCCTCTTTCCTGTGTGTGTGTGGAGGGCTCAATCATGTGTTAGAAGTTTAAGACTCTTATTTTGTGTGTTTGAAGTTTAAGAATCTGCATCTGCAACTGTGGGGTGTTTGTGATAGATTTTGTTTAACAATAGCTGTAGATTCTAATACTTACTCCGTGAAGCTTTGATTTGAAATACTTATTTAGATGTGCTCTAAGGAATCAGGTTTTTTGAAAAGATATTAAAAATTAGCTTTTGTAATCTATTTGTATTTGGGTCCTAAGAAAAGTGAGGAAAAAGAAAAGAAAAGAAAATGAGAGTAAAATTTCAGTGTTGACAGTCTGAGAAGGACTTGGGTCAACCATTACTAGTCAGATTTTTTAATTTCCGTGGTAGTCTTTTACGAAATCTTAAATTGGTTAAAACTAGATTTTGTTGAACATTTTGAATTTCATCTTTCCTAAATCCTGTAGATTCAAAACTAGTTTTCCGACTCAAAACCGTGCCATCGAGACACTAACGACACCCTTTTTATCATTGGGCAGAGTAAGTGACACAAGAAGTGATTATTCAGTGATTTTGAGTTACCGTCCGGTCGCGTGATGCCGGACCAACTTTCACCGCTAATAAGTTATTTAGAGCTCAAACCTAAGTATAGAAACCCTACATGAATGTGTGTTTTTTGGTGACACAAGTTAGATGACTGTCAAGATCATAAGCATTGATAAATGTAGGTATATAGGACTATTTAGTTCAGGAGACTCCCTCTAGATTAGTGTGGGCAAGGCAAAAGTGTGTACAGGTATAAATGCACTGCATAATTTTCACAATTTGAAGTACAATGCTCACAAAAGTTCAGATATACGTATACTGATGGAATAGTGAATAGGGGGACCAAAACTAAAGAAATTTAAATGCTGTAGCAGGCTTCCCTGCCTAGTGTTGCATAATTTGGGTTTGTTGGCTAGCCCAGCTGTGGCCATCATATTCATATATAGTGTAGCTCTTAATTCACAGTTTTAGCCTATTGGAATGGTGAGTCCTTGATTAGGAAATTGGCTAGCCTTTAGTGTTTTTGAACAAGAAAATTAATTGCAGTCTTAAAATTAAGGAAAGGGATCCTCTCTGGTCTCTTTTTGGGACTAGACGTTCCTGTACAGGCCTTTTTCAGATCCACTTCAATTACGGGAATCGTTTAGAAGTCGTTGAGTCTATCAACCACGCCATAAAAATAAACAGTTCTGATTATTAAATGGTAATGGTTTCGATCATAAAAGTGGATCCGAGAAAAATCTACAAAAGCTACTTGGACAAAACTGTGGGACCAGAGGGGATCCCTTTTCCTAAAATGACCTGGCTTTTTAGGCCTTTTCCTTGACGTAGGGGACAGGTACAGAAACTTTGGGAGATTGGCTATCTTTTGGAATAGTGGCTATGTCTAGCTTTGGAAGTTTAACCTTTTTACTTATAGGGATCATAATAACATGGAAAGAGTCCTAAGCATCTGGCCACATGGAACTAATCTCTTGCCATGTGATAGATAATCACAATTACCCCACCTTAATCAAAGGGAGATACATAAGATACCCTAGAGAGACCAAATTACCCCTGTAAGAGTTTGACTGTTTGTTGGAGTAATAACATTCAATGATGTATAACACACATAAATCCTCGAGGTTGTTGGCGATTGTAGGATTTTCCTGATTTCTTTTCCTCCCTCCCACTTCGTCACTCTTCTTCCTCTATCACTTCATCTGTGGTATGCATGGGGATTTGATTCCTTGGAACTTTTTTTTTTTTGTGCATTTAGCCAATTTGGTTAGATAACGGGCTAAAATACATAAAGGCCTTGAACATTGTTCTTGAGATTGGTCCTAAACAAACAAACTGGCTCATGGACTAATGGGATGTTAGTCTGACTCTTACTTTTGGTTCTTTGAAGTTAGGTCTCAAACCAGTATGAAAAAATCTTGAACAAATGTCATGTTTCGAGTTAAAACCACAATTCAGACTTTCTAAAAGGAGTTAAAACCGCAATAGTTAAGGAAAGATAGTAGAGCAAGTGGTTGCAATCCTTCATTATTTTTTATGATTATCTCATTATTTACACTCATATATTTAGAAAGTATATTTTCTAGTTCCGCTTTCATTGGCAAATGCATGAATTACGCGGTAGTTATTATTGTTTCGTCCATGAAGATTTGTAGTTGAAAATTATTCTAAATGATTAACTTATCTTATTTATCTTTGATAGAGGGGAGTAGACAATGAAGTGATTCCGACTTAAGAGCTCTCTTCAATCCAATATCACTTGTTTCTAGTATGCTTCACTATATCTCGTTGTTTGGGTTCACTTCTTTCGAAATGCTTTGGTGCACTTGCGCTTGTTTATATATACTTCGATGTCATATCTAATGCTTCAGAATATGCTTCACTTTTTTGGCTCATATGCTACTGTTGATAGTTCTTTGTTTCTGGCCGGGCTCACTTGCTGCTGATTGTTGTCTTGGTTGCTAAAATATAATGTTTGTACATACATTGATAATGTGTCAGGCAATGTGTGCCCGTTCTAGTTTGACATTAGGTTGGGATCAGAAACTCCTTGGAAAAATGAGGTGCAGTGAAACTTTAAAACATGGAGTATAGCATAAAGAGAAATAGTACGTGATGTGGATTATACAATTCCACATTATAGATTAGTGCTTTCTATGTTTGAAGTCTAGTTTTAGTGCTTTGAAAGTTGGCTGATCAAATTCTCTTTTGCATCCTCATAACTATCCTTTGTGATTCTTCAATTAAGAGGACCTAAACAGTACAATTTGATTTGTTTTACATGTGTACTTCCATATACATTAGCAATCTCTAAATTGGTAGAAGCCCTTTCAAGTGACAGTATTTGTTGGTTTATGGACCTTAATTATTTGTTCCTATGATGGATAAAGGTCACACTAAGGAAAAGAAAAAAATGTCACTTTTATTTTTACTTTAGCGCCTAGCTTTGATTAATTTTGTGTGGAACTTAGATTAGGTTTTTGACTGAAGCAGAGAAGGAGTAACTCGCTGAAGTTTTCATCCGGACAGGACTTAAGTCCATCTGGATATTTCGAACATGGAAACATTTGTACGACGCGTTTTACGCTACAAAAGCAGACATGAGGAGATTCTAGGGTTTTATTATTTTGGCTATTCGTCTCAAATTGTGGCCTCTCAAGAGTTACAGATCATAACTGTCTCTTTGTATTCTTTCTTCGTTCATAGTGAATCCCCGCTATCCCTCGCCCATAAAGTACTCTCTTGCTTTGTGCTTGAGAGGAAACACGTAAATGTTTTTGTTCTTATGTGGTTTGCCTTTTCATTTGTTCTTCGATCTATTTTCGTATTGTCATAACAGTGACAGGGAGGGCGAATCCAACCAGTGATTGAATAAAAAAATAATAAATAATAAAACAAAATATACCACCCAAACATAAAAAAAAAATCTAAACAATTTGGATAGATTGAAGTTTAAACGGTCCGATAGTATTGTATTGGTAGACTAGGTGACTAGGTGTGATGCCTCACACCCAACGTACGTACACTAGTATCGTGCTCGTTGTTTGGGGATTATGTGTCAAAATTAATTAGGGGAATGCCAAGGTCAAGTCCATATAGGGATGATTTTGGCATTCCCTTTTAGGAGTGCCAAGATCAATTTGGAGAGTGCCAAAATCTTTTTCTTTTTTTTTTGCGTTTGTTAGTTTAAGTCAATTTTTTTTATAATTATCAGCTTGTCTCAATGAAAGGAATTAAAAATATATAGGAGTATATATATATTTTCCCTTCAACAAGAAGACCAAAAAAAAGGAACTAAATGTAAAACCCAAAAGTCTGATAAGGGCAGTTTCTTAAATCACGAAAAATGCCAACAACTTTGTGCGAAAAAATTAGAATACCCATCAAAGCCCAACGGCCAACACCAAGTCCAGCATTCAAGGAGTGCAATTTGAAACATCAATTTTGGCTCACCAATTCTTTCCTCTATCGATGTCGTCATTGTATAGTCGTGCCTGAAAATTGTAAAGAAAGAAAAAAAAAACCAGGATGAGTGTATATGAAGTAACTAACCTAATTGTCAACACCTGCTGTGGACGTTACTCTTTAAAAGTCCATCCACGTTCTATATTTCTTCCAACCCTAAGGAGATTTCTTCACTCTCTCAACATTTTCTTCAATGGAAAATGGTGAGCTCCCACTTCTATCCTCCGTTGCCGACGAGCACCGTTATCCAGCCCATGAAGAAGATCACGTCGGATCCGGTACCGGAATCGAATACTTTTACAAGGAACTCTGTGTGGAGTCGAAAAAGCTTTGGTACTTAGCCGCTCCGGCCATCTTCACATCCATTTGCCAATATTCACTCGGTGCCATCACTCAGGTCTTTGCTGGGCAACTTGGAACTACCGAACTGGCTATGGTTTCGGTTGAGAACTCCATCGTCGCTGGATTTTGTTATGGCATTCTGGTATATTATCGCACTTACTCTGCCTCTCCTCCTTATTTTTCAACCGGTAGCCAATGAACACATACATGTTATCTATGGTCATATACATACGAATATGATCAATTAATTTACTGCTGCTGATTGGGACATAAGGCTCGGTTTGATTTGGGTTTAGTTTGGTTTGATAAAAAAAAAAAAAGGTTGGAGATAGCAGTTGATCACAATCACCCTATACCTTATTTTATTTTTATTTTTTATAACCGGATGTTCAGGTCCGCTTGCGCGCACTTTGACTAATTCTCGGGCCCTAGAGGTAACAACCGGGCCATAGTTTTAAATAGCGGTATTGGTCGCGGTATCGGGACGCATCAGTGATACGTCGCGGGAATCGGGTGTAGCGGTCGTGATTTTTTTAACTTTTTGTGCGTATTGGCCGATATGGTACGGTATGTATGTATACGTATCGGAGCCTCCAAATCCCGAGATGAACCGGCAAAACTATGAACCGGACACAACTACATTAGTCCCAAGAGTTTGCTGGCACGGATAATCGAACCTGAGACCTTAGTTTCCATTCTTGAACTTTAGTCGCTTTTAAAATATTTGCAGTGGGGCATGGGAAGTGCAGTGGAGACACTGTGTGGGATAGCATACGGAGCCGGTCAGGTCGAGATGCTTGGGATTTACCTGCAAAGGTCGTGGGTGATCCTCAACGTGACTGCTCTGGGGCTGATGTTTCTTTACATATACGCAACACCAATTCTAAAAATCATCGGCCAGACGGACGAAATCTCGAAGGAAGCAGGAACGTTTTCACTGTGGATGATTCCACAACTCTTCGCTTACGCGATGAACTATCCACTTGCAAAGTTTCTGCAGGCACAGAGCCAGTTCATGGCCATGGCGGTGATATCGGGGGTGGCGATTGTGTTGCATACTGTGTTCAGTTGGCTTTTGATGATGAAGCTGGGGTGGGGAATGGTGGGGGCAGCGGTTGTGCTGAATTCGTCGTGGTGGTTCATTGTGTTGGCTGAATTAGTGTATATTTTTTGTGGAGCCTGTGGTCGAGCTTGGACTGGATTTTCATGGATGGCCTTTCAAAATCTTTGGGGATTTCTCAAGTTATCCCTTGCTTCTGCCTTGATGCTTGCGTGAGTTTTCGTTTTTGGCATTTTTAAAATAAATTTCTCTGATCGGCCGTTTTTAAACTATATTTCCTGGAATCTAAATTCTGTTATTAGTTAGAGCTGGGGATCCTGTAGTGAGGGGGCTCACTACCCCCTCACTACATGTGTGCAAGGAGCTCCATCGGCCGTCCGATTAGAGATCAACGGCCCAGATCATCTTACAATGACAAAAAACATTTTTACTTTTGCTTTAATCCCAATTTATCTGGACCGTTGATCGTGATCGGACGACCGAGGAAACTTACTACACACATGTAGTGGGTCCCCTTACTACAGGCCCCCCAAATCCGAGTTTGAGAATCTCATTTTTAGCTTTTCATTTTCACCTTATGACCCACAAATTATATTATATGGGCATCCAATTCTCGACCCTACATTGATTTGATTCATACTCATAGCCACTTCTTTGTCATCTCTGTTTACCTCGATTTTTTCTTTTACCCTCTCCTTTCTGATGGGACCATAGTTGTCAGAGGTGAAAGCGCATCGAGGCACGACTTTTTGCGCCTCATCGCCTCTCACCTAGGCCCGTCTTTTTGTCCCCAGGCTGCACCTTTTTCAAGTTACCTCGCCTGGGATCACCCCAAGCGCAATAGGTGCGCCTTGCTGCACCTCTCGCCTAGGCGTGCCTTTGACAACTATGGATGGGACATTGGAACTATTACTTGTGCCTCTCATAACACATTTTTTAAAAAATACTCACATTCTGTGTATGGTTCAGTGTAAACTTCCTTGCGCATAACATTTCTGTCAAATAATGTAGCGGTAAAAGCAATAGTTGTTTGATACCTTGTTGAGCCCGTCGTGTGTCTGGAGTCTTCGTGATCACATTCAAGAAAATGTTAGACGTTGCCTCCCACCCCCTCAATAAGATAGCATATCTATGTTCAACCATTCCCTCAACCCTCAAATATGTGAAATGCTAAACTAACCATTCCCTCAACCCTCAAAGATGGTTTACTACAATATGTCATAGCTAGGAGAATTCATAATTACCACCGAGGTGGTAGCCCAATTGGCATGGGTGATGGGGCTTGAATGCCTTTCCCACGCGTGCACTCGGGTTCGAGTCCCTCCAGTCACAATACATGTCTGTGCTAGAGGGCTGCGTGTTGGACCTTATGCCAGCTGTGCACTCAGGTAGTGATGTGGTGACGGTCTGTCCTCACGGACAGTAGCTATGGCTAGAAACCGGACATTCCATAGCGGGTCGGGAGCCCCTATGATCACGCCCAAGGGGGTTGTTACGCCGGTCGCCCCCTCCCACCCTTTTTCCTGTTCAAAAAAAAAAAAAAAAAAGGAGATTTCATAATTGTTTGAATAAAATCGCAAGGGGTTTGGTTGAGTGCCATGAGATAGTATCTAGATGAGTTACCTTCTAGAGGTTGTAAATTGAGGGGGTGTTCCTCTAAGTTAGTTTTTTAAATAAAATGGTTTTTTACGGTTTTTTATGTGATGTATTGTGAAAGAATGATCTGTCTCAATTTTTGGAAAAAACAATTTTTTGTTAATGGAACACCCCCTGAATCTCATGAAGACCAAAATTCCAAATTTTCAGGTCACTTAGGGCATCATCATCAGCATTGCTAAAATAACTTTTTGGTTAAAATAGAGAGCCAAACCCCCCAAAACCCAAAAAAATCAGCCTCTCTACTTTCCCTCAACAAATTGTTTTTGCTACAGTACCGTTACTTCCCCAGCGAGTCACTGTTCACGGGCTTAATTTTTTTTTTATTGTTTTTTTCCTTCGGATGCGTCAGAAAGTGGGGTCTCGGTCAGAGAAGAGAGAGAGGGAGGGGAATAGGGAAGGGGGCGGGGGAACACGTTGAATGACTGGGGGGGTCCACTACAGTGTTTGTGGCGGGAGAAATGGGAAAGTGGGTCTTTTTTTTTTTTATATATAGATTTGAGGGGAATAGTTTAATAAAGTAAAGTTTGGATAGAGAGTTAAATTTGGTCCAAAATTTATTGAGGCTGATGATGATGCTCTTATACGAAAAAGGTTATGGTTTGAATTGCGTGCAAACGAATTCGGATCTCAATTATACGAAAAAGGATAAAATAATGGTTTGAATAGACGTGCATTAACTATCTATTAATATTACTCCCTCCGTCCCTTTTTAAGTGATCCATACGGGAATACGTGCAATTTCAAACCCATAAAAAACATATTTCTCTATGTAACTTTTTAATTTGTTTTATACCAAATTAAAGTGCTCATTGAGTACTTTAATTTGGTGCAAAAAAAATTTAAAAACGATATACGAAAGTACATTTTTAAACGTCCGCAAAAATACACGTTTCCCAAGTGGATCACTTAAAAAGGGACGGAGGGAGTACGTTTTATTGCCGCACATTTTAGGTAGGAATTCGCCTTGGATAGGTATTAATCTCCGTCACGCATAAGTCAAAAGTTCATGGATATGCAGACTAAGTTCATAGATTGGGAGCCGGGAAGTTTGTAGTGAGCAACTCACAACAGGAATGTAGTGAGAGTCTCGGCTGTCCAAAATATTTTGGACGGCCGAGATTTTACTCACTATTGGGTGTAGTGACTACTGGACCCCGCTATTGTTGATCGCTTTCAATATTCTAGATATAGATTTATTTTGGTCAATTAAAATTTAATTGCTTGAAATGAATAGGTTATGGGTATATGCCAATGGTTTTAGCATTTGAATTTCATGTCCCATTTGCAGCTTGGAAACGTGGTACACAATGTCGGTTACTCTCCTTGCTGGATACTTAAATGATGCTGAAGTTTCGGTGGATGCATCATCCATATGGTGAGTTAATCGTTGTTATCGATCTGCATCCTAATTAATAAGAGCAACTTTCAATTGGAGTGATGAATTTTATCACATACAAGAGTAATTGCCCATTTTTCAAGGCTCAACACTTCCTATCTGGGGAATGGCTACAATACAAAAGCATTAAAAATGATATGTTGCAAAACCTCAAAATTAAATATGAACTGAACATCAAGATAACTCTTCTATTGAATACTCTTCTGAATAAGTTCTATAATATCTACGGATCAGATCACGATCATACCGGGCACACTTTTATTAAACCTTTTTTCCCTAAATTCTGAATTAGAAATTGAAAGCTTCGATCAAGTACCTATAGTTCTCCGATTGAGCTTATTTTTTACAAGACCAATATATCCAAAAATTATTTTTAGGTTATTGAATGCCTCGGATTTTACAAACAAAAAAAAAAAAGTTTTTCTGGAATTGCAGGGGGGTGCCCTTAATAGATTGGCCACTGATTGTGGTTGGCAATTATTTTGTAGGTTATAACGGAAAATTAGTTGAATTTTTGGATCCGTCGCTTGTTATGCATTTTCATCATTTTTAACAGTGAATTAAAAAGCTTGTTGATCAGAAAGTTCTTTATGGTATATACTTGAACATTTGCAGTTTAAACATCATGGGTTGGACAATTATGGTCGGGTCTGGATTCAATTCAGCGATAAGGTTTGAAGCACACATTTCGCCTCCACCAATAACCTTAGATTTCACTACTAACATCCAAAGGTGTGTGCATGTCTGCTATATATATGTATATGCCAATGCAGTGTAAGGGTGTCAAATGAGTTGGGTGCAGCCCACCCGAGAGCAGCAAAAATCTCAGCGTTGGTGGTTGCGGTGACTTCCGGTCTGATAGGTTTCGTTCTCGCACTCGTTCTTATCGTCACTGCGAAACAGTACCCGTCCTTGTTTTCAACCGATACCGATGTCATAGAGATTGTATTTGAGCTCACTCCGTTGCTAGCAGCAACCATTCTTGTTTTTAATGTTCAACTTTCTCTTGCAGGCACGTATTTTTTCATTGACTCTATATTGATTATTTATTTCCCGTCGTTGTTTTTTCATTTTGATTCAAACTTTCATACCTTTTAAATTATTTTATTAAATATAATACACTTAATTATTGATACTAGTTATACCAAAAATTTTATTTTTCTATTCTCTTATTTTATTCTATCGACAATATTGAACCATGATATTGGTGCAGGGGTAGCCATTGGGGCAGGGTGGCAAAGCTATGTGGCATATGTGAACTTAGGTTGTTACTATTTTGTTGGGATTCCAACGAGTCTGCTTTTGGCTTTCAAGTTTGACATGGGCGTTCAGGTATATATTCTTGTTTCTACAATAAGGTCCTAGCGTTTTTTTTTTACAAAAAAAAAAAAAATAATAATAATAATTGAATGTCAGGTTAACTTATGCGTAACTCGATTAATTCCAGAGTCTTCAAGTTAACGGTTGTACAAACCCTTTTGTGGCTCTAAGATTTAGGATGCTTGAATTCTATGAGATTCGAAAATCTAACCTAATCACGAGGGCAAATTGCTTTCTCATATCTACTTAGCCAAACTCTTTGTGTTTTGGGAATGTGTTTCTTTGTTGGTTACTAAGAACATAAAATCATATGAACAAGGTAACAAAGACAATTTGAAAGCAAAATTTCCGTGAGAGTAAGGAGGATTATGGAGGGAGCTTGATCTCGTTTCTAAATACTATACGTAAATTCCTGTGTTGATTTTTACTGTTTTTCGTATTCCATTTATTGTGTGTGTGGTGATTACGTTTACAAGTCATTACCGTGAACCAATCCTTTTTTTTTGTGGTAAATGCATCAATTCTCTGTTGCCAGGGAATTTGGTGGGGAATTCTGGTAGGAGCAGTCCTAGAAGCCTCCATTCTCTCGTTGATCACATACAGAACAAATTGGAATAAGGAGGTACTTCATTACAAGCCTCATCCCAAATTACAAGTTGTACATTACATTCTTCAGGTGAATGATTTATTGAATTAGGACTTTGATTTGCATGCAGGCTTCTATTGCTGGAGCCAAATTACAACAATGGGGTGGAAAATTGGATGACATCTAAATGTGGTGGGAACAAAAGAACCACTGCAAGAAATCAGACATTTACCATCATTTATAACAACTCGAAAACCGCAGTCAGCTACTTTTCCCGACTTTAATTTCTACAAACCGTCGACAATGCGGCCATCGTTTTAAACGGTCGATGCTACGGTGCTAATAATATTTATGCCCTGTTTCCCTTAAGCGCAATTTTACAACCTATTCGACCACTGGCAGCTCCAGGAATTTTTACTAGGGTTGTCTTAAAATAATGTAAGAAAATTAATGACATTACATATTAATCGTTATTTGCACATGTCAATTATAAATATATCTCGATAAATGCATTTGTTTTTTTTTTATCACTATTCCAATTATGTATTTGTTATTTTGTTTGCACGCATCCAACTTTGACATTTTTTATGAGTAAGCACGTGGCGGGGGTATTATTTGGGGATTGTTCAGGGGGGTTATGGCAGCGCGGGGCCCTTTTTCAGGGTTGCTTTTGGGCCCATTTGGGGTTACTTTAGGGGATATTTTGGGGCTGCTTGGGGATGTTTCGGTGGCTGATTTGGGGGCTGGTTTAGGGGCCATTTGGGGGGGTTTTGTGACAGCGACGTGGTATAGCTATGGGTGTTTGCTTGAGAGTTGGTTTTTGCAGGGGCTATTGATAACGCCTTGGAATTTTTGGGCGTTTTTTGTTGTGGATCAAGTCTGCTTTTTTATGTTCTTATTTTATGTAGTTGTCTTTTTTCGCTGTTTTGATTGCTACTTCGGGGTTTTGTTCGGTGTTGGCCTCATTGTTTTGTGAGATTGCGGCGGTGACATGACGTGATCCTCTCCCAATTCAAAGACAGTGGTGGGTTGCAGCGGTGACTGGGCGTGGTTCTCTATCTAATCGATGATGGCGGTGAGACCAAATCCGATGGGTGTTCCTTGATTTGACGTGGTTCGTCTTCAGCTTTTTGGGTTTTTTTAGGGGTGCTTTTTCTGTTTTCAAGGGTGTTTTTTTTTTTAATCATATTGACATCTTGACAACTATGACTCTTTTGTTATTTCTGTTTTCTTTAAAAAATGGAGATGCTAAGGAATAAGTTTAAATTTCGCGAGCTGCGGTACTTGGAGATTCTTGATTCACTCTTCTAAGCTCTTTCAATACATTTCTTTCCTTATTGTGCTGATTTTATATTGTATCTTCGAGATATATAAAATTTCTTGACGATTAAAAAAAAAACAACATTTAAACAGAGGTAGCATCTAACACATAAGTCTTAATGGAATGTCTACATTTGAGTCCAATCAAAATATTCAAGAAGTCTTTGTTGGGGTCCAACCCGTGTGGGCTAGATGAGCTAAGGCACAAGGTTGAGTAGGGTTTACTTTGTACTCTCCGATTATAAATACCCTTTGTTGTTTCTTGTTTGTAGTATAGCAATAAGAGTCTGAGAGGGTGAGGCTGAGCGGGGGAGTCGGTGTGTGGCTCCTCAAGTAGTCGGTGGGTGGCTCCTCGGGGAGCTGGTTTGGGCTCCAGAGAGGTTTTAATGATTGTTTGAATATATGCAAGTCGGAGTTTTTTTCAGATTTTATTGTGTGTGTAAGTGGCGTCCTAGTACAACAATTCGTATCAGAGCCTAGGCAAGGCGAGAGGGTCACCGGAAACACAGGTTTAGCACACTGGTTCGAAATCGGAAAAAAACAAAATTGGTCGAAAATGAGTTTTGACCACATATTTGGATTCCTCTCACCGAGACGATCCGGGAAGGTATAATACGTCTTGATCCGTCTTCGGAATGAAACGCATGCGCCAGTCAAAGTTGCGCGCGTGCGATCAAAGTTGGGCGTGGATCTAACCCGCGTTCTGCTATTTCCCACGCACTGCCGAGGTTGAAGATGACGACAAGCGTGATGTCAGCACGAGACAGCCACGGAGTCAGCAACAAGTCACTGCCATGGAGGATGGTCAACGGCCACGTCATCCAGTCAACGATGACGTGGTTGCACGTCATCAGGGGTCATGTCCTGACCCGTTTGGGAATATGAAAATGCCATCCAAACCAGTTTAGGGATGACACTATCCAAAGAAGACACCTTCGCGAACTACCACTAAAAGCCAAAAGCTATCCCCAATCTGTTCTAAAACAGAAAACCAGAACCAAAAACTAGTTAAACAAGAAACAGCAAGCACCTAATTCCCTAAGGCATATCAGAAGCTTCCTATAGCAAAAAACCAACAGCACCTTTTAACACAAGAGAGGACATAAAACTGCATTCCATACGTCAGGCTTCGCCGAATATCACCTTCAGAAAGATATTCCAAGCATTCCAGATTAAGGCACCATGAGACTAGGAATTCACAAGCAGTCGTCTATCCTCATAGTTAAAAGCAGCAACAGCAGACATGAGCAGCCAAAGACCAGTTTCAAAGCACTAGAAGCAACAACACAAAAACAACTATAGCAGCAATCCACCTACAGCAGAACAAAAGAATCAGAACCAGAAAACAACAAAGCAATGTCAGATTATAGCTAGCCGAAAGCAGACCCAAAACACCACACATAGCAGCCACAGGAAAAAAAATGTAAAGCCAAAAGACACACTCCTCTCTCCCTGCCACAGAGACCTTTCCACCCCGGTTCTAAACCCTCTTAGACAACCCTCCCACCCTGACTACGAAGAACCCACAATCAAACAGCTAGAACTCATATTCACATCCCAGGGTACGAAACACACACCACCCACACCCCTCTGATAACCTGGTGATACTAGATTACCAATGGTTTAATTTTGTTTAGAACAGATTCTCAAACAACTTGGATGTGTGTGTGTGTAAAACGGATTCTATTATAATGCTTGGTGTATATACGATTACGGTTCGATTGTAATTAAAATACAGGATCGAGGGCAAGACAAGTAGAATAATCCAATTTGTAAGGTAAAAATTGGGCTTGTATATTTTATCATATGTTGGCTTCAGCTGAACAAACTTCCTATAGATGAGCTTCTTTGAGAAGCCTATGTACACCAGCCAACCAAACGGTCCACCTTTTAGGAATAGCAAACTCTGCTAAACTGAAGAACAGAGCAACTACTGAAATTAAGTAAAAGGGGGTAGGGAAAAAAAAAAGGCATGTGAAAATCGATGAGAGGTGGATATTCACCTCCCTTTGTACAGGTTCTTAACACTCAAAGTACAACTCAAACTCCAAGAAACAGCCCACAGATCTCACAGGTTTCTGTGCCAACACAAATCGTAGTAGACAGGATGCCAAGACTGTACCAAATGTCGAAAATATGGGAAAAATAAGATAGGGATATTGTATGTAATATGCTGAAGGGTTGAAAAACTGAAGAAAAAATAACTTGGGTTCAAAATGAATTTACTTCTTCAGTTTTTACATATGGATTTGAATTTAAGAAAAGTTTGAAAAAGTTTCCAGACGAGCATCGAAATAACAATCTCTATGCAACTTTCAGAGAAGTAAAAAAAATTCATTTTAAGTTTTAAATATAATAAGGTAGTTGATATATGGCAGAAACTTGAGTGGGAGAGAATATTCTTAAAGTGTTTTAGAGGTCGAACAAATCCAATCAAGAGAATCGTTCATAATCCAAAAGGGATTTGACTAGTTTTGTTTTAAGCAAACACCTTTTGCTTTGGGTTTCAAAACTAAATGTTGATGTTGAAGACACCTATTGTATTTTAAGGACAAGGCCAGTGAGTTCAAATATATTTTCATAGAGGTCGTTTAAACATTGAAACTACCAAACATTTAAAGATTTGGATATGGCAAAATAAAGTTTAAAAGACTCCTTCAAACATTGCCCCCAAGATTTAGAACTTTCTAAAATTAACAAAAGATACAAGTATGATATACATGAAACAATAAATAATGGCCAATTGTATGTCATCCTATGGCCTTAGGTGTTATCTAGACTTGAACCTATGCCTAACGTTAACAATCACCTACTGAATGGATCTCAGTGGACCAGGTCTTGAACTGGACTCCTTTACCCATAACTAGACATGTCACCGACTCACAGATATGAACTCCATGCAAGTACTTGGCGTGGATTAGCGATTCTCATACTCAAGGCCTCACGACTCTCACTTAGGTGAATACTCCAAGGATATAAACAATAGATGCGAGAACTTGCACAAGATTGATTCAGTCAGGGTTGATTACTCCTTAATCATCACAACCGTTAGCACTCATGTCTTAGGGATAGGTAGGAGAACATTCACGTACTTGAAGATGACTTGTCATTTGAAGTCCTGAAACATGAGCCATAGTGCCATACAGTACCAGTTGTTGTTACCCATTGAACTTCCCTTGTGGGATCTTTAATCACATGTCGGGTAAAATTCAAAAAATATTAGAATCTGTACACCAGGTATCACCAACATATACTAATAACTGTTAGGCCACTCCCAGATACATGATTCTTTTAACCCAGCAATTATCACTCCAAAAATGATAACAAGTGTGTGTCTGCCTCCCGAACATCACATAGATCAGAATCTGTCCGGTTAGCCTTTAATTAGAGACAACAGTTCCATCTTGTTTGGGGTTTACTTTGCTTTTTGGTTTGAGTTTGCTTTAGTTCTTTCTTCTCTGTCCTCTTTTTTTGGTATATTCAAAGACAACAAAAAATAAAAGTAATATTCCATATGCCATGTTTCAGGGTGATGCCCGGCCAAATATGCACTTAAGAGTTGAAACTATTGAGCAGCATGAGAGCACAGTAAGGAAGGTAGTGCCATCTTTCAGACTTACACTGACTGAAATGTAATGCAAAAAATGGAAAAATGGAAAAGAAATGAGTAACAAACAATAAGTAACGAACGGGAGATGGTTCTGCATTTATTTTAAGTCCATGGGAACGTTAGTAATCCTTCAACCCCCCTATGCAAAACATAGGTTATTCAAAATATTGTGCATGTATAACAAAGTAGGCCTCAATCACTTGACACACCTTTTACTCTTTCATCATATCTCTCATTATACTAGAAGCCAATTACTAAGCCAAATGTCATTTGAAGTATGCATCTTGAGAATTAAATCGACATTGGTGAGTTCAATTGGAGAAACAGTGAAAGAGTTGGGAGTTTTCAGTGTTGGTACAACGGTTCAGAAAACAGAGTTGCAAGCAGCAGATTACGCACAACTTCAAACTAAAATCAGTATTAACTAGGAGAGACTGAGATTGCAAGACCTATATCATTTGAATAGACCTATATCATTTAATATAACTACGGTAACAAAGTTATTTCAATCCCATTAATCTAAACCTCTAAAACCCATTATTGAAATGTAGACCTAAAACACAATATTCAAGAAAAGATTATATTCCTCAAACAAGCAATGCATATACTAATGAAGAAGAAGAATGGAGAAGAAGCTTACAAGTTACACGACCAATCCATCGCAAAAAAACTTCGTCCCAGAAACTAAGTAAGATTGGCACGACATGATAGTGGGCTCCAATCGAATAATTCCTCCATCACCTGGGCAAAGGCTGGTAGGAGAAGGAGTAGCTCGAAACTTCATGCAGTGAAAACGACAAGTATCCCCCGGGAAGAACTTGCCGTTTCTGGACATGGAAACGGGCTCTATCAGTGTATTCCAGAACAAGCAGAACATGTCGCCGCCGCCTAGATGAGCCAAGGACGGAGGAGCATCAACCCGTCTCTCGTCATCCACCCAGTAGCTCGAAAGGTCATGCAAAGGGACGTAGCCAATGAACCACGTCTTGGTGGTTACATCATATCCAACCAAGCACTGCTTATCCAGTGCATACCAATACAACAAGTTATTACCAACAGCCACGGCTTTTCCCCTCAGGTCTTTTGGGGAAAAGAGGTCGCAATAAAACTCTTCCAGTCGCCAAATCTTGGTATCCACGTCGTAGAATTGGATGACACCATCCACGAGTAAACCCACCACCACAATACATGGACTGCTTGGGGTACTGCCAGCCCCAGGGAAGCCTGCTGAGAATATATAATCAACTCGACCGCCTTCAGGAAGACGTTGAGGGTTAGGTAGAGACTCCCAGATGTCCAGGCTCGGGTCATAAGCCATGGCCCAGGGGGGTGAGTCCAGCTCCTTCTTCTTCTTCTTCTTCCTCTTCTTCTGCTTCAACACCACGTCGTTGTTGGTCGAACCACCCAGGCAATAAACCTTGCCACCGAGAACGAGGATGTGTGCTACTTCTTCAACATCAGCAGATGCTAGCTTATTAGGCACTGGAGGAAGGCCCTTCCATTCCGTCATGGGCTGCTGCAGCATAGACGAAGAAGTACCACGCAAGAGGTCAATGCAACAAAGCCCATATCGATTGACTGCCGCCCCCTCATGAATACGGTATAAAATCTTTTTGTTAGAGTCCCCCCAAATCGCCCAACCTCTACTGTCATCTTCGGCAGTCGTTGTGGGTTTGAAATCAATGGCAGTCGTTTGATCATCTTTATGATAAGACGCAGGAGGAGGAGGCAAGAAAGGATAAACCCACCCAACAGAATGTTTGGAAGGAGGAGCAGGCTGATCATCGTGTTCGGGATCGTCGGAGATGTCAAACGTGTACCACTCCAAATCATGGCTTGAAATACATTTTACGAGAACACATGCTAATTTCTCTGATTGTCGAGGTGAAAATGACGAGGCTTCGGGTATATTCATCTCTCTCTCTTTCTCTCTCTCTCTCTCTCTCTCTCCCCCCGCAGACGCAGGGAAACCGATCAGGAGGATCTGTGGTTGGGAGTGTATGTGGGGGAGTGTATGTATCAGGATTCATTAGAAACCCTTTACTGAAAGTTTCCGAATATTAGGAAGACGTCATTTGTAACTGCCAATGTCCCACTCGCATGCACAAATTCAGAAATTTGCATCGGTGGGGCACACATATCAATAAATTTAACCTTTTGGTTTATAGTTCTCAATTAATAAATTATTTCACGGTAAAATAAAAAATAGATGAGTATATTTGCAATTTCATCTTATAATTAGGAGAAGGGACGTGTTTGCACACAAAAAAAAAAAAAAAAAGATGTGTCTACACAAAAAGATGGTGTGAAAATTTCTGATATATAATTCTACAAAATTGAAGGGCGCACGTGCCCCGCAAACCCCCACTTGTATCTATCCCTAATCGGAATAGTCTTATTACTCCAAAGAAATATTGTTTTTCTTTTTCAAAAAGAAATCAAAAATTCTTGCTCAACTCTCCTTATTGAATCCAGTTTTATGAGGAGCGCCACTCCTACTGCTTGAGTGGCCACCTGCTGCCAAAGAATTTGTAGCAACAGATTCTTTGGGTGTGGGACATCTCAGGGTGGGTTTAGATAAGGGACTTACATTTTTTTTTATTGAATTTTTTTTTTTTTTTGCATTTGCTAATTTTGCATCAAACTTTTAGACCACACACTAAGTGTCATTAGAAGCAAAATGTAGATATCATTTGGAATGGCATGAAGAGGGGATAACAGTGATTTGCTTAACACTGATTAGTGAGGGTTGAAGAGGCACTTACTTGTTTTGTTTTTTCCATTTGTAGTGGGGTGAGGATGGAGTTGGAGCCTGGGGGGCTGTGTTGAATGGTGCAAATTTATTTGGGTCCGAACAAATCTGGACTGATAATCGTCGAGTACGGATGACTTAGATGGGGACAACACACCCCCTGCTTTCATGTTAGGGCATGTCCCAAAAGGCAGTGCCGGCAAGGGCATCTATGGTCATGCTAAAGGCTGTGCTAGCTAGGGCCTCGATAATCCTGCTATGTTAAATTTTAGTATTACTTGACTTCTCAAGCATCTGATAAGCAAAGCAGGCTTTACAATTAGAGATTTACATTATGGTTATGCACATAATAGACGGAAAGTTCCCATGGATTTGTTGCAACGATAAAAAGTGGACCAAAATGATTCACATTAATATACATGTTTCTCTGCCGTAGATTTGAGGGAAGAGGGCATCCTGTAGTGTGGTGCCGCACTACAACCCTGTAGTGCGGCACACGAGCCGATTATCCTAGCCTACATTGTCGGGATGAAATCCGAGTCGTTGATTGCCGAGATTAACGACTCGCACTACAGGATTCCCGGACCCAGATTTGAGGATGCGGTGGTGGTTTAGCATGGTGGTGGGAAGCAACGTTTTGAATACCATACCGGCTAGAAGACCGTACAGGCTAGAGTACTGGTTTTCTACTGGTAAGGTATGTACTGGTACCGGTGAGATATCGGGTACCGTTTCGGATTTTCTTGCTATTAGTGCATTTTCCCACATAAAAGAATTTGTAAGTATAATATACACATTTATTAAAAAGAAAATAAAAGTCGAGTACCGTCCGATTTTAGTCTGGTATTGCCATGTATTGTCCAGTACTGGAAGAAAAAAATTAAATTTAAAAGTAGTCCAATATTGGCTGGTGTCCCGACCGGTATTTGAGCCGGAATGAAATTAGATGTGTAGGATACCAGATTTGGACGATACCGATACGTACTGAGCGGTACGGTACGGAATTGATAACCTTCGTGGGAACAAAATGGCAGGGAATACGGTAAGGTTGGAGATTTCACCACCGTATAGGCCTGGGATCCGGTCCGGGTGGCATGCATTCTCATGGGGACGGGAATGAAGGAATATTACTTGATCAAAATCACCAAGTGACAAGATATGATAAAAATTGATTGTCAACTTTGTCAAAAACAGAATACATTGTCTCCTAAAGAAAGCTTGAAATGTCGCAGAAACACCAGGCAAATAGTTTTCCGAAAGCACAGAACAGAATAAGTGTGCAGCTCTGAGAAAAATTTATACCAGTCCTGCAGAGAAGGATTGTTCTATTGTATTGACCAAGAATTGTAGGGGCATGCAACAATAATAACCAAAATCCTGACTCGGATGTGGAATGGTGACTAAGAAGTCATACTGTAGTTACATTTACTTTTGATAAGTCAATCATACAGTGGTTACATTGCCAGATTAATAGAGAGGAGAAAGAAAATGAGAGTTTCAGTGATGATGACTTGTGCCTTATTAAGGTGATCAGGCACTAGATTTTCCAAGGAGATCAATTGGAGCATATACATATTTTGCAGCTATTGTTAATCTTCCATCCGACTTTCCTTTCCCTCGTTTTAACCAATAGATTTGCTATCACCAAAATTATCAAAAGTTCATCTGAGAATGTGACATCAAACTCGCATAGTGAAAGAGAGAAAATGACCAAGTATTGTGGAAAAGATAAATTGCTACATAGAAAATGCTGTAACTGTTTACCTACCACAGATGACCGGAGGTATGAAACCGCTCAAGGTTCGCTGGAGAGAGAACCCATCTAACAATGGCTGAGTTAGATAAAAGCCGGTAACCCATCACTCAATCAATGGTTGTAGCAGTCAATTGAGCACTGTTCTTCTAGTAAGAACTCACTTCACCTATTAGCATGACTTGCTTATCCTGATCAGGACATATCCTTGCAATTGCTTGACCATACCTCTCCAAGACAGTGACCAGATAAGTAAAACTTTACGAACCAATGTCAAGAAGGGTCTGCACAATTACACTGAGTGTAATTTCAAAACCGTGAGCCGGAATTACACTTTCTTCCATCCATGAAATAACTTCACGGTCAGTTTGCCTTCCTTTCACCATGCCACCGAGTTCTGCAGAAAGTGGATGTGCAGTTCCATCTCTACCCCATATTTGAAGTTTGGTACCCCCTCTGGAGGAAGCAACTCCTCTAAAGCAAGGAGCATTCTCAATTCTCGGTATGCACAAAATAACATAGAAACATAAAATGAGAACCAGAAAAAAATTTGCGAACTACAAAAGAGATGCATACTATGTTGACATGTAGAAACCTAAATTCGGCTTCTTGATGTCCCCATTAACCATGCATTCTTCCATGGTTAATACTAGAGAAAACAAGGCCAGCACGCAAGCAATTCCATCCAAGGAAAATGTCAACTTCTGAATTTGCAGTGGTGAGAAACGAGCAGTTCAAGGTAGTTAGTGAAAGTCCTATAAAAGTCATTATCCAGTCTCCCTGTCCCAAAATGAAACCATCTAATGAAAATGCATACATGGTTTTATAAGTGAAAAGATAATAGAGCGTGTAACATTTACAACAACTGGAATCTAATACCCAGTGCAAACAATAGATCATCTGATCATGTGTTCTAATCCCACTGTCTACCTGAAAATCATAATACTCGCACATGCTTGGTCTGCTTATGAAAGAGAGCTTAGCCGATGTGAGGGGGCGTGTTGAGAGTATACATTATACCGTCCCCATTGAGGTGTATAGGGCCTTTTTGTTAGTGACCTTCTTTTGTAAGCGGGTTATCTCAACCCGTTATATATTATGATCCGATGTATGAGAAGAAGTTTAAACATGGCATACATTGGAAATATTAGCAAGTAAAATGTTTTACTACCAGCTTAAATTTGTCCCAGTATGACCAACGGACTTCTCTCCGAAACCTCTTGAACAAGCATGCAGGGGCGGGGCCCATTTTGGAAGGTCTAAGACATAAGCCCATACTTCCCAAGGCCAAACGCTGAAAGTTTGATCTGTGAAGTCAACAAGGCACCGACTAAATGAAATCTCAGATTAGTCAGGATCCAAAAATTAACTAAAGGCCATCATGTTCGGAAAAAAAGTGTCCTGCACTCCTGTGTGCAGGATACCCAAGGATGAAGGCATGAGACGGTGAATTCCTCAATTGAGGTACAATAACTAATGGTCATATAAAAACTCAAGGGGCACGCAATGGAAATTTTCTAAAGATTCCCAAAACTTTTCCCTCCAACCCATACCTCATGAAATCTACAAAACCCAAATGTTCTCATATCATCAGACGATTCCCAAAATAGCAGCCAATCTAATAAATTGTTTCGCGGGATAATTTTCCTCATTTCTCACTATATTAAAGTAGCTCTTCAATTGTCTCTAAAACATTCCCAACAGTTCTCTAGCGAGACGCAAAACCAGTCATCACTTATAGAACACATTGTAAACAAGAGAATTCAGCTCTGCATCCAAAATCCACATATTGATGTCATAAAATAATCTTGAGAGTACCAAAAGAGTAACGACTCCAGTACCCATGCATATGAGTGAATTCCTCTCCAACACTAACGGGTTTATCGATAACAACAGTAAGTTCTAAATCAAATAATTTCAGAGAATCCAATATTAAGCGTGTTCAAACATATCAAAGTGTGTTCAATAATCCATATCAACTTACAGTAAAAACTGGAACTTGACTCAAAGAGGGCCTTACTTTAGGAATCTGGCTAACCAACCTGACAACTGAAAGCTAAACATACTTGGCTGATAGTAGGTACAAATTTAATTTTAATGGACACACTTAGATTTAGATACGTGAAGACAGAACTTTAAGAAATCAAGATTTAAAATTCAGTCATCATGTTTTCAGCCCATAACACAAAAGTTGACCCACCCAAACTAACATCAAAAAGTACGAAAATGTACAGTTTCACCCATCTATTTCACCTATATGAAGGTTAACGAAGTCCCATAGTTCAAATATTTGAGTCATCATGTATTTCAGCCCCTAAGACAAAAGTTGACCACCCAAACTAACATAGAAAATAAGCAATTGTATAGTTTCACCAATTTATTTCACCTTTGTAGAAGGTCGACCAAATCCCAATTTTTCGGCATGGAACAAAACCCTAAACAAATTAATTCTATCAATATAAGTACAGACATACACCATTCTCACCCCACTTTCCCCAACCCAATATGCAGAATTGAAATACAGAGAGTTTTGATCCAAAATGGCAGGAAAATGACGGTGAGGGATGGGCCCGCAGACCAGGTAAAGACTATGGGACGGTTTTGGTGGAGGTCCTCTAGTGATGGTGACTTTTGGTTGTGGGTGGTTTACAATATAATGATAAAAGCTGTCTATCAAGTAAGGTAATATGTTCTTTCCGGTTAGCTGACGAAAAATTACACTACTGGGGCACAAAATCAAAAGATCAGCCAGGGTAAAGCGTCTTAAATCAATGCACTGCGTTAGAAGGAAGGAGAGAAAACAAGTCACCTCCACAATCCCCAAGAGTGATCAAGCTAGAAAATCAAAATTCATGAAAGAATCTAGCCACATATATGCACAATTTGCAGTTGCCAGAAAGAATCTGGCCGATGACAAGCCTTTGTAGATCACAATAGTAAATCAAAACTCAAAAACTAGACATCTTTACTCTACCTTTTACTTATCGAGGGGGGAAAATTTGAACAAAGCTTAAGAAAATGACATTCAACGAATAAAAATTACCAAAAACAAGAAAACATATGTAATCCTGAATAATAAAAAAAATGAAAATGTATGCTGCCAAAACTTGAGAAGCCAAAACTTACTGATGGTAAAAGAACCAAAGGGTAAGGCGTGTTTGGCATTCCATATCTCAGTCTTCTATTTTACCAAAGAGATCACGTACAGCACCAACTACAAAATCTGTAAACGCCCCTGGAAGAGACTAAACATTAATATTTTCAGTCCGAAGTTTTGCAAATGCAAGACACTTTTCTTTTGATAAGTAAATGTAAAAATGCTTACCGATCTACAGACTAGATTCTTGGAGTCTGAATGGTACATTTAACAAAGCCGATCTTTTAACAACAAACACATTTAAAAAAAAAAAACATTTAGTCCACCGAACAGGTTCATTACCTTACAAAGGTCTTAAAGCTTCTAGGTCTCCTTTCATTGGTTTCTATGGCAATATCAAAGTGAAGTATATCGGCTTGAATGGGGGATGAGGAAATAAGAGAAGCTGTAGGAAAAGAAAAGGGGCATTTCTAGGCAAAGAAGAAACCAACCTGATTTAGAAAAGGAAAAAACGAGCAAACAGATATTTTAACAAACCAAAGACACATGCACAAATGCGTCCGGTGAATAAATAAAGAAACGTTTAGTATATGCATGTATTATGTGCAGATTCATGCATAAGTGCATATACATATGCATGAACGAAACTTGTTTAACAAGTTCATGTTGGTTATACAAGGACAATTCTAACATAGCCACACAAGGTTATCTAATCATGATGGCTAAATGTATCAACACTTCTCTAAGCCTAAGCTTTGCAAAGGAGCCCTTCATTGCATTCTCCAAACATATTCCATTCTAGTTTCTAACAGTTTCTTCACCCACCTGTAGCTTCGAAGAACTCCAAGAAGTGCTAAAACCAATTCAAACATACTGTAGCTCATGCCAGTGATACAAAATCTCAAATACCCACCAGGCCTTAACAACATAAACCAGTCAAAAAAGGACCTCCTAAACACCCAAAAGAATATTATCAATGGCTTGTAGGACATATAAAGTCACATAGGCCAAATAAGCTGAAAAGTCAATGAGTAATTATTGACAATTGCTGTCAAACACCATTCTTTAGCTTTTTAAAAGTAAATAATCCAATAACTAACAAGCAAGCCCTTGGTGAATTTGCAAATAAATAAGAGAAGAATTTAATTAACTCATCAAAGTAACTTTTCGAGGAAGTAACACTTCATAATTATACGTGATGCCAGCTTGTCCCACATTGGTTAATAATCCAAATCTAGTATATGAGCCTGGGCAGCCTCTCCACTCATTGCCAATTGGTTTTGAGTTGGATGCATTAATATATAAGAAAGATTAAGAGCTTACCGTGCACTCAAATATATAAAAAAAATGCCACTTAGTTTTATGTGAGAACCAGAAATGCATGAAACAACAGTTTTAATCTGAGAGAATATGGTCTCAGCCAGGAGGTATTCAAAGCGAAAAGTCACAGGTAGCCCAACCATGAAGGAAGCTCATACTTTCAATTAGCTTTGCATGAACCAGGAAACAACAGAAAAAGAAATATGGGGTCCAAAAAATTTACACCAAAAAAAAGTAACCCAACCACGAAAATCTTTTCTTCACTCCACTAAATCCACTTCTTTTTTATTTTTTGGATAGCTAGCTTTTCTTCACTCCGTGAAAAGTCAACCACCATATTAAATTGCATGTCCAAGAGGTACAACAAACATTTGCAAATTTTAACAAACAACTTCTCAGATGAAAAGGATTTTGCGAGACTCGTTCCCCAGCTATCCATATTAAGCACAAAAATTATGGGTTCTGAGTTTCGGCTAGTGCGAAAAAGTGTCCCAGCTGAGCTGACCCCAGAATAAGAGTGATGAGTACAAACCAGCCATTCAGGAACAAAAGCATGTCTAGCAAATACTCTTCCACAACAAAGAGATCTATGGGGCTGTAGATCCTCTCATGCGTGCAGGAGGTGGAGAAAAAGAACAGGAGTGAGTTGGTGAAGATTGTGACTATTGACAAGCAAGAAATAAAAACTATTTAAGTGACGAAAATAAC
This sequence comes from Vaccinium vitis-idaea, assembly GCA_963854785.1. Lineage (NCBI taxonomy): Eukaryota > Viridiplantae > Streptophyta > Magnoliopsida > Ericales > Ericaceae > Vaccinium > Vaccinium vitis-idaea. Next base: position 11,631,867 of record OY978221.1, read on the forward strand.
AAGTCTCATGAGAATTTAAAAGATCCACTTGCAATGTCAGAATTGAATAGGCTCACTTGCATTAAAATGTAAGCATTGAAGTGGTGAAAGAAATACTAAAGATGTCTGACCAAATATTTCTGCGTACACAAATTTACCAAGATAAAGACAAAAATGCATCCTAATTCCAATAACTAATGTGGTCACATAGCTTTGAGAGTTTGAGCCCCTTTTGGCCCCATCTACAGATTAATTTACTGATCAAAAGAAATTGCCACCCTAATATAAGAGATGCACATCAAACATTGTACTGAATATTGATGTAGTCAGGACTTGTCCACTACCAACATGCATGTCAAACCATATAAAAGTGAATTAGATAAACAAGATTACAAACCAAGGAGGCATTGACAGTAAATTGTTCATGGTTTTTTTCGTTATAAGTATCAGGGAGTGGTTCATGGTTGATGCACAGCAGCAAATGACACTTCTACGGATCATTCCAGTTGAAGAAAATTAAAACTTTTTCATTTGAGATTGTTTTCCCTTTCTTTTTTTTTTTGGGTATTTTCCTACTCTTTGCTTTTAACTTTCCTTTTTTTTGGGTACTACCTCCATTATAATGTCAAGTCTGCTTATCCTCTGAGGATATTTCTACTCAGCGTTATGCTTTTGTGTACCGTGGGTTATAGCAGAGAGTACTGCAGGTGGATTGGGTTGCTCAGGACAGCTAATTGACCCCAAATCATGAGATTTTCCAGCAACCAGCTGAGCTTCAAATGAAAGGTTAGGCCTGGGAACTAGAATGAAATGGTTGAAAGAAACAAAAAGGAAAAAAGTAGCAAATACTCGGGCAACAGAAACAAGAACAACGAATAACTGTCATATAAGTTTCATGACAATACAGATGTTCAATACTGTATTGAATAGCTCATAGTTATAATATTGTGAGTTGAAAGGAAACAACTTTACATGTTTCTTTGCACCACACCACACAAGAACTAAAAACCTTCCATCTCTGTGCAAATTTCCAGTCACGGTATTTAACAAAGTTCTCCAACAGACCACTCTTTTCAAGGTATTCTTCCATAATTCCTTTTTCCATTAGCTTGTGAACTCTTGTTAAGTTATACCCTTCAAATTGTCGACGTAAAGGGAAAAAGTTGGAAATGGATAATTGTAGCAAAGAACAAAAACAAAAGGGAAAAAAGAAGAAAAAAAGATGAAGAAAGAACAAGTATCACAATAACTGCATCCATAACGGCTCCCCTGTCTTCCTTACAAATTTTAGCTCAACGGAGTATTTTCATGTTACGCTTATCCTTATAAGTAGATTAATGATGGCATCAACTATCATACAACTGATCTCATATTGTATTCGCTTGTTTCCACTATCATACCCCCAATATGCTTAGGGACTAGATGGGTTATGTTGTTTCAAAAAAAGTGGTAAACAATAAAAGTTATAGTAGACAACGAAGGGTTTCATCTGCAAGGAAATAAAGGTGGTGAAGTATACCAACTAAAGCTCTCACTTCTCCCTTGAGTACAACATACGAGACAATAGGCAGAAGGATGAGAAAGTCCCCCACTTCGACTTCTTTTGATTAAATTTTCAATAATCAACAGCATAGACAATGGGGAATTGAAAAAACATCCCAAGAAGTTTGGAGCCAACTGCCAAGAAGTTCGGAGCCAACTTCTTTCTCAATAAAGGTGAAGAAGTATACCAATTTAAGTTCTTACTTCTTTCACAAATACAACACATGAGACAATATTCTTTATTCTCTAATTTTCAGGTAGTTATATACATCAAGTATATTAAGATGGTACAGGAACTGTAGATGGAACGGGAGCCGAGGACCCACTTACCAGAAATCGTTGTCTTATCTTTAACCATGAGATACATTTGGCCAGAGCAGTAATACAAGCGAAAAGAAAAAAAACAAAATACAGGCATCTAAAACTGTTCAACTCCTCATTGTTAATTAAATACACAACTACATGTTGGCATCCAGTCATTGAAATTACACAATCCATAAACAGAAAATCATCAACTTTTTCTACTTGCTACAGTCATTGCCAAAACTTTCATACAGCTGTATGTCTCCATATGCATACAAACCAACGAGCAAATCTGCAGAGTCCACACAAGGATATTCAAAATGTCAGATTATCAATGGTTTAATTTTGTTTAGAACATTCCCAAACAACTCGAATGTATATATGTGCATAAAACGGATTCAACTATAACGCTTGGTGTGTACACGGGTTCGATTGTAAATTAAACCCCATACAGAGAGAGTCAAATAACACAAAAAGTTACCTCAAATTCATAATTTAAATCCTTTGCACCCGAAGGTACCGTGTCGCAAAATCTTTATCAGTTCCACCCCGGAATATGTTCCGCCCCGAAATATGTTCGACAAGTCGCATCATCCTTCAACTGTGTCCCTAAGTTGTAGTGCATCTTTGCTAAAACACCCGGAAAGTGCTCACGAATTATCTTCAAGTTCTTTCCATACCATCTTTTTTTGTTCAGCTCTCTCCCATGCTCTAGCACAATCCGGAGATAATTTGACAACTCCTGGGGTCATTAAAACGCACGTCATAGGGGTGTTGTAGGTTATTGATTCGTAGATGAACTGGAAACTATATTGTCCTATCATATAAGACTTGGGCAAAGAGGGGATTGGCAGGGACTGTCATCAGTTTAGTTATTACTAATCAGAATTTTGTAAACCCAACCGGAAATGTTGACGGGAGAGGCATTCAACATGGCGAAACGAGGTTCAGTTCCTCTTTTGGATCTCATGGCACTTGTAGACAAATTTTACCCACCTCGATTTTGCGAAGAAGACTGGGTATGAGCAATCTGCAAAGCATAATTTCTTCATCTTGTGGACCAAATAAGCCGACAACTAATGACATGCCCACTGTTTGGGCGGTGAATACACAGTGTCATTGAAGAATACAAGATCCTCGGGGTGGGTGCGGCTTAACAAATTAGTCCACGACCCTATTGACCATCTCTCGCAAGTCAATTAAATCGGTCTCAACCCTTCAGCCAACCTGATATGACCTTGGAGGTGGTTGTTGACCCGGAGTTGGTTGAGTTGCCCAATAAATGTGACAACGAGGCGAGATCCGCGCCCCAAAATTTCTCTCGAGAATTGAATCGAGACTTGTAAATTCCCGTTGAATTCTCCAACGTCATTCAAGTTGTTGAGCTTTTTTATTATGGTATCAAAACCCTTCGACAAAACCATCAACAATCCCAATTATTACTCCTCCTTTTATTTAATGCGTATATATTTTAATATTTTATGGAAGACCAAAGGAGGAGTAATAATTGGGATGGGTGATGGTTTTGTCGAAGGGTTTGGATACCATAAGAAAAAAGCTCAACAGTTTGAATGATGTTGGAGAATTCAACGACAATTTACAAGCTCCAATTCAATTCTCGAAAGAAATTGTGGAGCGCGATCTCGCCTCGTTGTCACATTTATTGGGCAACTCAACCAACTCCGAGTCAACAATCACCTCCAAGGTAATATGAGGTTGGGTGATGGGTTGAAGACCAATTTAAATGACTTGCGAGGGATGGTCAACAAGGCCGCGGGCAAATTTGTTAAGCCGCTCCCACCCCAAAGATCTTGTGTTCTTCAACGAGACTGTGTATGCACCACCTAAACAGTGGGTGCGTCATTAGTTGCAGACTTATTTGGTCAACCAAATGAAAAAATTATGCTTTGCCAATTACTCACACCCACTCTTCTTCACAAAATCAAGGTGGGCAAAATTTATCTACAAGTGCCATGAGATCCAAAAGAGGAACCAAACCTCGTTTCGTCAACTTAAATGTCGTTCCCATCGACATAACCGGTTGGGTCTAAGTAATTCAGATTAGTAATAACCATACTGAGGACAGTCCCCACCAATCCCCTCTCTACCAAATCCTATACGATAGGAAAATACGATTCCTAGTTCATCAACGAATCAATAACCTAGAACGCCCTTATGACGTGCGTTTCAATGACCCCCAGGAGTGGCCAAATTATCTCCGAATTGTGCTGGAGCATGGAAGAGACCTGAACAAAAAAAGATGGTATGGAAAGAACTTGAAAATAGTTCATGAGCACTTTCGAGGTGTTTAGCAAAGATTCACTACATCCAACTACTTAATTTAGGTCACAAAATCTTCACCTTTCGTTGTCAAAAGCTTTTATCAGTAGCCTCGTCAAATTCAGCTCAACCCCTAGCTCTGAAATCTAGCTGCTTCTGATGTTTTAAGGGACAACGCTTATCACAATTTTGCCATCTTTCAAGCTGTCAAAAATATGCACTTATCGTGGGTTATTTGCATCAACCAAAAGATACCAAATTTGAGTCCATCATTACTTAGATGCAAAGCCTGCATAACAGTTGGAAACATGACGGTAAATCAGAGCATATAAGATAGTTTCTAAATCAGAGCATGGAAATTATTGATATTGCTAGGATAAATGCAAAGGTTATAAAACCATATAGCATTCCCCAGTCTTAGATGCCATTAACTTAAAGGCTCCGTTTGTTTCGATGTAAAATGTTTTACAATGTAAAATATTTTTCATGTAAAATGCTTTTGCTGAAAATAAACTTTTTTACTTTTATTTTCCGGTGTTTGGTTGGCACATGACAAAAATACTTTTTTACTACCGTGGCCGTCATGTACGGTGGGGGTGGGACACATGTACCGCCGAGGGAAAGGCATATTTCCTGAGTCAAAAACTTGGAGGTGAGAAAGCACGTGGAAAGTAGTTAGGGAGAAGATCATCAGGAGGGAATGAGATACACGGGTTTTGGGCTGGGAAATGTCGGGCCAACGGGGTTAAACTCCAAAAATGACTTACGGGCCAAATCAAAGTAAAACAATTTCACCCCCTTGGTGCAAAATGTTTTACTTTGAAAAATATTTTACCACCCTTTTTTTGTACCAAACAATGGAAAATGGGTAAAATTACGTCCAAACAAACGGAGCCAAAGACTTCTATTCCCTGCAAGAGAAAGGAATTGGCATCATCTACTATAATCCTTGCTCTGTGCCACAAAAGGCACAAGGCTCAAATAAAAGCTATAGCTTTTCAATTACGTTCCAACCTAAAATAAAAAACAGTTCGTACAACGCAATGTCACTAACCTAGTTTTAAACTAAAACAACCCAAATTCCAATCATAGAGTTATTAAGCTTTAAACCGAACAAGAAGCATGAATAAACTCAGACTTCTGTTCCTAATTTCCTATGGTTCCTGGAGCGCATAACACTTAATTTTATGACTATCCCATTGAAAAAGCCAAAAGAGTTTTGCGTAATAAACTTTGTACTGAACACAGTGAAAAAAAAAAGGCAATGTTGTGTATGATTTCAACCGTAGAGTTATCTCATCACCTCCTCCACTCACCTCCCAGCCGAGGGGGATGAAAGAAAAAAAAAAAGAAAAAAAAGAAAAAGAAGGCAATGATATAGAATTCCACGAATGCACAATATATTTCCATTTACAAGCAAAAATTTCATTTTCAAATTAGGGTTTTTTTGTACCCAGCAACTCAGGTTTAGGGTTTCTCAAATTGAAACCCTAGTTTTTGTGCAAAAACTACCAAGGAGAGAGAGCAGCGAGAGAGACCTTCGAAGCTCGTCCACGCGATTCGAAGCTGTTCCGCGCGATTCGATTGGAACCGGCGGAGGCGGAGATGGTGTGGGGGAAGTGCCATGGGGGTAAGAAATGATTGGATGAGAGAAACAGATGAGAAGCTTGAGGGGACAAGGTAGAGAGAGAGAGAGAGAGAGAGAGAGTACGACTGGGGTTGAGGTAGGGCTGAAACCGGTTCGGTTCGGTCCGGTTCTTTGGCATATTTGAGCGAACCGGGAAAACTCGGTTCAGGAGAACTACAGAACCGAAACCGGTTTTCAAAAGTCGGTTCGGTTTCGGTTCGGTTCGATCCGGTTTGAAGGTCGGTTCGGTTCGTGAGACAGAGGAGAAATCGGGACTGATTTACAGAGATAATCTACAGATTTACACACATATATGTTTGGAAAAGAAACGAACAGATCTAGAAATGAGCAGATCTAGAAACGAGCAGAAACTTATATGTATGGAAAAGATCTAGAAACGAACAGATCTGGAAACGAATCGAAACGAACAAATTAATATCCGTATATATATGTATAAACATACATGTATTGCGATGGGAGATTCAAAACCATACATATATACACCTACACACGAACTGTAATCTCCAGATTTACATACACACGGAGTGGATGACGTTGGCGGACGGGCCGGCGTCGATTGGCGGCGGCGCCTGAATCGCGGTACCATCTTGGTGTTGATTGGTGGCGTCGATTGGACAGATCTCGGAGAGAGAGAGAGAGAGAAACGGGGGGTGCTTGTCGGCGCAGCTTCTCAGTCTTTTAGAGAGAGATGAACATTTTAGGTTGAGGGTTGATCTGGTGGGTTGGGGTTATATATACATAAAGTCATAAAAGAATCAATATTAATGAATAACTATTATTATTTGTCGCTACAAGAACTGAACACTCAGGTGATCAAGTTGGTAAGTGCAACAGATTCCACCTGTCCAGGTGGGGTTCGATCCCCACCCCCCCTCATGCTTTAGTATACACTACGTGTTTTACAATAGTGATACATCCACTCCATTCCCAGCCTCACACCCCGTAATCTCATGTGAGAGAGGGTGTGGCTGAGAGTGTATATATTCGCTGTGTTTGGTTGAGAGTTTTGAAAAGAATTTTGGGAAAAATTTGAACAATGGGGTCCACCCCACCCCATGACTTTTCAACGTCTGGGTCCACCCCACCGCATGTCTGACTCGAAAGTGTTGTCAGCCAAAAAAATTTCGGAGCATGGGCTCCACCCCCACCCCACCCCATGACTTTTCAAGTCATCATCCATTATTTAAATATAAAAAAGTCATTATCCATTATTTAAATATAAAATGGGTACCCTTGGCCCCACCAAATCCCAGACCTCACTCGAACACAGTGAATAAATTTGGCAGAAAATTTGGCAGAAAAGTCATCATCCAATGGTGGACCCCATTGTTCACTGTTGGCAGAAAATTTTTTCTGGGAGAAGCAAACCGAGCACAGTGATTATTTTTGCGTGTTTTATACATATACATATATAACTGGGAACCGAACCGGTTCTAGAATTTCAAAAGTCTTCCGAACCGAGAACCGGACCGGTCTTCTGTAGAACCGAAAAAAATTCGGTTCTTTGGTTTTCTTTTTCAGCCCTAGTTGAGGGGATAAGGTAGAGAGAGAGAGAGAGACAGTGGCCATGTTCATTTCCCAGTTTAGTTTTAGTATTGTTTAGTTTTGATGATGTAAGCTGGTGTAATAAGTGGAGAGAGATAGAGAGAAAAATGATGATGTAAGCAAAATAGAAACTGCCCAAAACTGGGCCAAAACTGTGTATCGAACACAGCCAGTACAACTGGGGTTGAGAGGATAAGGTAGAGAGAGAGAGAGTATGACCGGGGATAAATGTATGTTTAAATTTAGAAAGTGTTATTCACACTCTTTTTTTCCTATTAGCACTTTTTTTGTTTTTATTAAATAACTTATTCTTGCACTTTATATATATAAACCAAAAAAAGAGTGCTAATAAAAAAAAAGAAGGGTATTAATATCAATTCCCTTACTGTTTAGAGATTTATCCTCATTTGCTCGGATTGAGGATTCATACTGTGTCGTTTTGTCATTCTTTTTCATTTACCAAAACAGCCAAGGCAAGGGCAAATTGTAAAGCTGAAGAAAAATATACGAATCTGGGAGAGGTGTTGTGCGCTGCATGTTGTGCGGTAAAACGATGTAGTTTTGTTCATTTTCTTGGTATACTTCAATAAGCCCTGTTTGGAGAGTTAATTTTGAGGTTCAATTTTAGGGTTCAATTTTAGGAGATTTAGACTCTTTGGAGTAGTTGTTTTAGGCACAGATTTAGGCATTTTGGGTTTAGGGTTTAGGCACTTTATAGTGGCTTTTTCCTTCTTCCAAACAAGGTTTTTAAAAGCTACATAGATGTGTCAAAAACTATGTTGTTTTTACCACACAATACGGCGCACAACACCTACCGCACAACACCCACCCCGGATGCAAAATATACACCCACAGAGTCTTTCTCTCTCTCTTTGAATTTTTTAGTACTCTAAGTGTCTGGCTTACACACACTTCGATTAATTTTGGAAGACCAATTCTACTCTCACTTACGAGAGTCCCAAATAAAGTCAGTGCAAAACACCGTATGGGCTGGTCCTAAAAGAGTTGATAGTACCTAAAAGATTTCGTACCTAAAATTGGAGCAAACGCATACGTACAAGGTCTTGACCACTGGAGATTGATAACAATATCCATGTAACTTAGTAGTGGTTAATCTATTTAACAATAGATTACTTTTTCAATTAGCCAAAAAAATTGTTCAATCATGTACTTTTTAATGTTCAATTAACTTGATTTTTGTATAAATATAAATATACTGTATAATTTTCTTTTTATATAACTTTTTTTTTGTTGTTGTGGCGCAACGGAAATGATCTAAAAAAGGAATGAATTAGACATTGGCATGAGTTGTCTCTAGGGCTGCAAACGAGTCGAGCCGAGCCTTAACATGTTCAAGCTCGGCTCAGTTATTTTAAGGGAGGCTCGAGCTCGAATCACGTTGGAAAATCATGGCTCGTCAAGGATTTGCATGGCTCGAGCTCGACTTGTCTAAACTCAAGCTCGGCTCGAACTCGAGCTCGTTGAGTGGTTACACAGGAAAAATAATAATCCAAATTTCACATTCATGATAGTTGATACGATGGGAAGAAATATTGGCAGAATCAGATTTGAGTTCTTGGGGTTGTCTTCAAAGATAATCAAACAAAAGGTAGCATTTGGGATCCAAAACTGACTTTCTCAGTACAATGTTGATAAACATTTTTGGAAACGAAAACCCAATACAAAAACTCTAGAGGCCATTTCACCAAATACGAAAACCCTTGTTTGCACAGAATAACGGTAACACAGTGAGGATGAAGAGATTTCGAGAGAGGGCTCAATGAGAAAAAGTGATATTTCTTACTGCTCGACGATCGGAGATGGCCTTAGTTTCTACACGGTAACACAGTGTAGAATAATAAAGAAAATCGACAACCGGGGGTGGCTTGAAAACGCGAGAGTAAGATCGTCTCTCTCTCTCTCTCTCTCTCTCTCTCTCTCTCTCTCTCTCTCTCTCTCTCTCTCTCTCTCTCTACTGCTCGACAATCGGAGATGGCCCGAGTTTCCCGGAGAGTGAATCGGAGACGGAGGAGGCTTGACTTGGGGTAGACGTTGGAAGGGAGGGAGATCGCCTCTCTCTCTCTCTAAAAGAATAGAAGAATAAAACAGGGGTACATTGATTGATGTATGATTAACTGATTGGCTGATTGATGATTGATATACTCGGCTTGCGAACCGATTCAAGCTGAGCCCTCCGTGGCTCGAGCTTAACAAACGAGCCATAAAACCTAACTCGAGCTCGTTCATTAACATTTCGAGTAGAGTCGAGCCGAGCCGTGCTGTTACCAAGCCAAGCTGGCGAACAGCTTGGCTCGTTCGCAATCCTAGTTGTTCCAAATAATATCATGCTATTTTGGAGGGAGAGTAAAGGTGGGATTAGTTTTGGGCAGTTAAAAACTAAACAAAGGAACCTAAAAATCATAAAGTGGGTATTGAGTCTATACTCACAGGCCAAATCTCAACCCTTAAATCCCTCCCCTGCAAATCTGAGCCCTTGAATCAAGATATGTGGGTAAAAAATATAGCAAATTCAAAAACCGTCCTCCCTTATTATACAGATTATTGTTATATAGATATGGAAGCTGAAGATGAAGATGTTGTGGCGATGAAAATCATAATTTTATTAGTTTGTTGACTTGTGTTTCTGCATAAAGTTTGATTGTTTGGGATTCTTTTTTAACTGGATTTGGAATTATTTGTTCAGCATTCAGCACTTAATTAACTAGCTTTCAGTCTCAGTTTTATCATACAGAGAGAGACGGTTGAGTAGGTGCTTGTCCCTTCCGTTACTCCTAGCGAATACGAAATAGTGTATCTTTCTCCGTAAAGTAGGGATGGCAATGAATCTGTTTGGTCCGGATTTTGTGATTACCATACCCAAACCCAAAATATTTATCTATACCCAAATCCAAACCGATATCTGACGGGTATAATTTTTACTGCACCATAACTAAACCATATGGATTTGGATTTTATCCGAACCGCACCAAACCCGCATTAATATTCATTCCATTAATGAATATATGAAGGAAAAATATTATATATTAAAACAAAAAAGTAACATTAATGCCTCCATTGTTTTGGGATGAAGTAGACTACAATGCGGAGTCACCAATCTATCACTAGTGCTAAATGCCGACTCATAAGCAATAGAAGACATGAGGATAGCTAACATATCCTATAAGTAATATTAAATGGATCAGTTTGGATTTGGTTTGGGATTGGGTTTGGCCGAATACTTGCTAAACCAAACCAAATCCAAACCCGTCGGATATCATGTTTCGAAAACCAAACCCGCCCCATGGGTAGGAAAAAAAAAAAAAAAAAAAACCTCCCCGATAGGTTCAGTTTGGTTCGGGTATCCATCGATTTTGGGTGAAATTACCATCCCTACAGTAAAGTGTCCGTTCAAACCAAACCACGTAGATATGGTGTCAGTGTTGTGTGTGAGTGATCCCTGATCCTTCCAAACAACATTGACATGAATCAAAGCTTTTCTTTCCATGTTATCTCCAACAATTCAAAAAGGCTAAGCTATAAACATCATGGCCCGGGTGCATATGAATCAATGTTTTTCTTTGAATCTTTTTTCAAAGCTCAGGTCATGTCACTTATATAAACCAGGTATGCCTAACTGTCAAGAGCGAGCGAGCGAGAGAATAAGAAAAAATTAAATGTTCTAGAGCTATATTCACCAAAATTCTGCTGGATTGCTGAACCTTCTACTGCAATGTGCCATGAAAAAGAAGAAAGAAATGTTCAAATACACCGCCCAGCGAATTTCTAAGTATTTGGAAGACACTGTGGTTATAAAACTAGTAACCAACCATTTAGCTAAGCAAAGGTGTGTAGCACTGTGAATATTATTGTAAAAGAAACATAAGGGTCCTCTAATTGCACAGACATGCTTGAATTTGAAGACATCAACTTTCATCAAAATAGCCACAACAAATTAGCAATAGTTTCTTGCCAGCGAAGAACTGAATTAAGAGCAAGATATCTAATGAGATACCAGTTTCACAAGAAATATGTCCATATATACAGTGTGAAATATGTCCCTCAAATACAGCGTCATCATAAGAACGGAAAAGTCAAGTTTGTTCAGGCATTCTCGTTCAGGCTACATACTCGTCTCAAATACAGTTTCCCTCAGGTTCATGCTCAGCAAAGTCAAGTGCACGAATGGGGATCTCAAGAGGTGATTTCTCTTATAAGCCAACCCAAACTAGGGTAAGCAAAGTAAAGTACCAGAAAAGATGGGAGTGCAAAAAGAACTGTAATTAGCAGGTACAGAACCAAAATGGTAGCACTGGCAGGGAACACAACAAAACCAATTAGAAACAACATAATAACCAGTGGGAACTTCGTTGTGAAATGGATGAAGAAGTCGAGGGACTTATGAAGGGAGAGATGGGACCTCTCCACATGAAGGCTATGATTGGTCTGGCTACCATGATTATGATCTGACCCCAAACGCCCCGCACGATGGGTATACGAGGCCCTTCTGAAGTTATTGTTGATAGCTTGGTTTCCAATAGCCGAGGGGCTTCTTGGCGACCAAACTGCTTGATAGTTCCCCCTCGTGGACAAAGGAGACTTCATCCTGTCACCATTTAAGCTCTCAATCATCCAAAGGAGGAAGAAATTCTTGCGAGGAAATTTGAGATTTCCTTGGTAAACAAGACGCAGTGTTAACAAGTGGCACCATGGGCAAGAAATGAGGAACGGAATCTGGATTTGTTGATTGGAGAATTTGAAGGCAGCACCATTGATTCCCAAGACACAATTTTTGCATAGGGTGTGGCCACACCATAGGACATAAGGCACATTCTCAACAATGTTAAATGATTCCCAGCATATTGGGCACTCCAAACCATCCTCTGCATTGGCATTTGAAGAGGTGTCATCATCTGAGAAATCTAAACAAGCTCGACTTGGTTCAGTGATATTTTTATGCCGACCGGAGGTAACAATAGCATTAGAGAAAGAACTCCACATGGTAAAGAGCAGAAGTTTGATAACCAAAGGTACAATAGTGACCCTTGCTATACAGTTCAAACCACAAGATGGATACCACTCATAGACACTTCCACAAAAAGGTCAAAAACAAAACTCTTGGTAATAAACTTGGGCCTGAAAAGATGTCTAACTCTGGATTTTCTATGAATTGCTGACCATACCTCGATTCAACCCTGCGTGGAAGGCATGAAATAAGGGAGTCAATGAAAGAAACATCAAAAAAATGTTGTACAAAAGTACAATCGTAAGTTTCAGATTATTAAGGACTGAAAACAGCCAGAGTAATATTTGGTTATTCTAAGTTTGGAGCCTGATAACAAGGTTCCATGGAATTAGGGAACTTTGCTTGGAAGTGATTTTCTATGGGTCACGACTCACGACTCACAAGCCTCAATTTCATGAACTGTCCATTAAAGGTCACTGGATGAGAATCGAATAATCGATAAACAAGTTGTGTTAGATAATTAAAAGAAACCATTTATTTGTGGGTTGAAATTTGCTCCATCGCCCCGTTGCTGTTTTGATACCAAAAGAGGGAAAACTGAAGAACTGATCGCCTGTGTAGGGTATACGGATGATAGAGGAATCAAAGATGAATAAATGCTACTAGATATGTTGTAATTACAAGGATAATAGGAAGCGTAGCAAAATGTAATCATTTAATACTTATTATCATCTATACCATTTTGATGGGTCTGAATTCATCTGGAAGCTGTTTCATAATATACCTAATATTCTTTTCTTAACCACACTGATGGATTTGGAATTCATCTGGAATCTATCTCATTCACATAACCACAGGCATAGGCATAGGCATGGAGTTTAAAACCACAAACGTGCCAGCAAATAATCTTGGTTGCGAATCTTGTTTGATTGTTTAAAGGCTTTATTTAAATAAGTGATTTGAAGGTGATGAGGAAGAGGATAATGTAAGGTATGTTAAGCTTGAATTGTGTTTCCCTTGCCTTAACTTTTCCACAGAACAATCATCCCTCCGCCAATCCTTCATTCAAAAACACCCTCAAGGAAAGGAAATAAAAAGACAAAAAAAAAAAAACCTATGCAAATACATAAGTCTTACGCGTAAAGAAACAAAGCTGATAACTTTTTACTAATACCTATTTGTTTATTTATGTGCTTTCCAAGTACAACCAAACATAAAGAAAAATAAGTTAGCTTCTTTGACTACATGTTTCTCTTATGCTTGCCCGTTGTTTTCTATTCTTTACAATATCCAAATAAAGCATACATGAAGCAGACGCACCATATTATGGGTAGAATCCAAACAAAGGCCACAAAATCAATTTTACTAAACGCTTATGTCGTCCACAATCACCTTGGCCTCGCATCAACCTCAAATTTCCTATAATCATAGTTGTTGAAAACTCTTACGAGACATGATATGTTTCATCTCGTTCCAAAAACTATATGCATCCCACTCCGTAACCTTTTTCATAAATATCCTACGATAAGGTGTTGTATCCTGCGATATATTTGTGTACCTCCATTCGTTACGTATCCTACAACTACTTATTGAAAAAAAGTCATACCAAATTTTCCGAAGTGGAACCCAAACGCCTCCTAATTTGGTTGATCGAATAGAAGAAAGAACATAGTTTGATCATATTCTGCATGAATTAGATAAGGGCTCTTCTTTTCTTTCCTTGACCAATGCACCAAAAAGCCTCATATTCTGCATGAATTAGATAAGGGCTCTTCTTCTCTTTCCTTGACCAATGCACCAACCTCAATGTGATAGAACCCACTTGAAAAACTTGAATTTTTCCATCCTAAAAACTTCTTGTCCATATACAGAACACTTAATTTTCATACATGCAACAGATTTTTAGATTGTAATTAGGTATAACTAACTTTCAATTAGTATATATTAGCAATTGTTAAAGTTTACTTACAATACGCGACACGTATCTGATACGGTTCATAAAATGAAAAAATCGATACACACCATACATATCCGATTTCATAACACTAGAAACTGCATATACACACAAATGATGTCCCATAAATACAAATGAGAAATTGTTAGTCCAAATTATCTATACACACCGGTCATAAACGTTTAAATACAATAGATAAACGTGAGTGAAACTACGTGGGAGAGTAAATTGACAGGAAAGCTTACGATTTTCAACGCAGAATGGAGAATTTGAATCGAAGAGGACGACGATTGAGGAGGAAGAGAAGAGGACGAATGACCTTCGTCTCTCTCTCTCTCTCTCTCTCTCTCTCTCTCTCTCTCTCTCTCTCTCTCTCTCTCTCTCTCTCTCTCTCTCTCTCTCTCTCTCCCCCGACGGTAGGGGGATTCTCTGGAAGAAAGGAAAAAAAAAAAAAAAAAAAGGTACACGAATGGTATCGTTTTTCTGGAAGAAAGGAACACGGTACCACGTGGCGGTACTCGCCCGTCTAAAAATATTTTGGACGGCCCAGATTTTAAAGAGAGAAAAAAGAAGGAGAATTGAAAAGGAGAGACAGGAAGAGTTGGGAGAAATTTGAACAGTCGAGATTCACACTCGACACCACATGTAGATATACCCGTTCAGCACCCAAATTTTTCTCATTTAAAAGGGTGGAAGTCCGCTAAATTCTGGTTTGGTAAACAACCAGTCCAGCCAAAATTCGAAGACCCAATTTGCCTACAAATTTTAATTTTTATATATGTTATATATAAAACTAATAATAATTATTTACTATTTTTTATATTTGGAGATTAGTTAAGTACTCCATTTAAAGGAGGATCAGAAAAATCAAGAGCTTGATTCAATTTGAATTCGAATTCGGAGTGTCTCAGCGCAATCTTTAAGCCATTTGACCATATTTTCTTGCTCGGTTGTTCGATTGAGATGATAGAAATTGGGTTGCAAAGATCATCCAGAGGGTTACAACTTTGTGTGAAAATATAAATTTCCTACTTTGATTGTTTACTGGATCAAAACGGGCTTGCAAGCAGAGACAAAAGTACTAAAAGAAGCAGAGTTCGTCCACACGACCAAAACCTTTGGCCGAATAAGTGGATGTCTGGAAAGTTTAACTTGCAATAAATTCCATCCGAATAGTGTTCAAGTACGTCCTTGTGGTCTAGACGCAAGCAAAGTCTATAATTGGGTTTTTGAAGGGTTTTTCCTAGGGAGAAATATGAAAACACAATCTTAGTGTCATTAATCTAGGGTTCTAAACCTTGGTAGACACATAGAGAGAAGCAAAAGCGACGAAAGCACGAGATCTATCTTTATATCTTCCATTATTCAAAGCTCAATTCTATGATCATGAGCAGCGCCTAAACACCCATTCTAGGATGGAGATGAATATTCCTACCAAGTAGCTTAGTTTTGTGCAGATTTTAGGTTTTTCTATTTAGATTAATTACGTACATAGGGAAAAACCCTTTTTCAATCAACTTGGTTTCAATGCTTTCTATTTATTTTGTGTTTGCATTCTAGTTTCAAATATGGGCCATGCAATGGTTTTCTTGGTATGTGATATGGCTGATTAAGAAAGGTTATGTCTGTCCTTGCTCTTAGACAACCCGCGCCATAGAAACAGTCCATAATAGTAAGATGTTTCTGTGCTATGCAATAGTTTATGTCGATTGACAAACTGCGAAAAATTTCTTGGCGATTATTTGATAAGGGTTGCAAAAACCCTACCCATAATCATTTAATCAGAATATATAGTAAACCAGACCGATCTACATACTTAATTATGCGATGGAGGTGGATTTGAAACCATGGATGTTTCTCTCAAAGTTTTCATGTACAACTCAATTATTGTTAATCATTAGTTCCTTAATGCAATCCACCTCCAATCTCTCTTTTTTCCAAATTAATTTAGAAGTTAATTAAAATTGTTGTAACTTAACCAAATGATCACCGTAGAACAATACTTGGTCTTATCTCTATTCTATGTATTAGTAATAAACTCTAAGATTTTGTTTGGTTTGAAGTTTAGAAAAATTATATATCTAAAAGTTTTCAATGTTTCATCATAAGTGTTTTTTTTTTGTTTTTACTTTAATGATTTTTTAACAAATTATTTTTTTATTTTTTACTTTTTAAATGTATATTGCGTGTACATAACGGGAATCGCTCAATATTCATCTGAATCATTTGTCTGAATTATAAATTTAAATTGTTGTTGGTCAAAATTGAAGCAAAAGAAGAGAGAAAAATTAATTTGACTGAGTTCAAACATTTGATACCCATAATCTATAGAAGTTGAACATCGGAGTCAAAGTTACAAAGATTACACTAGGATCCTCCCATGTCATTCCCTCATATGATCTCCACATGTGTTCATATTTGAAAAAAAAAAAAAAAAAGGACCCCACATGGTCCTACTTTTGTAAGTTCCATTGCAAAAATCGGCCATGCAATAACGGCTATGACCATGTGGATGAAATGTTGGAAATTTGGTGTGAATAAGCAGGGGTATTTAGAGGGTCTCTCAAAACAACCGAAAAGATCTACGAAGTTGGATGTTACTTGTAGGGGAGGTCAGCGCGCGACACGTGTCAACGTTCCTTCCATTGGGATGATGACAAGTGTCACACAGGTGGCACCAGTTTTCGCGCGACATGTGGCATGTTCCGAGCAAACCCCCGCGTAGGGGGGCCACTGACACGGACGCGAGCCTCCGCGCATGGGGGCCACTGGCGCGGGACCCTCTTGTGCAAGGCGCCTCAGTGGCGCGCACCCGAGACCCAACAAAGGCGGTGCTTTGACAACCATGGGCCATCCGAACAGGAGAAAAGTCCATGTCCCAAACGACTAGCGCGGCCCAGAACATGGGCGAGAACGCGAGAAGCTAGTCCAACTTAGCCCAGGTAATTATACCTGCTGCGGTCTAAAGGCAGGACCCCGGGGGCCCCCTGAGGCTTGCCTACGGTATAGGCGCGACCGAACAAGTCACGACATTGCCCTTACAGGAATAAGGGAGATCTAGTGGCTTGGTGGCTATAAAGAACAAGAGGATCGCTGCACGGGAGAATGGCTTGTCACCGCGCGGTGGTGATGTCACCCGTACGACTAGGTTGTACGGAAAGAACACGTGTCATCATATTATAGGGTGACAGCCTAACACCCGATCATTGGTCCAAGGTGCCTATAAATATGAGACATTCCCTTTCAATGCCCAAAGGTTGGTGAAAATCTTGGCAGAGCATATGCCATTCTAGAGAGAGAGAAAAATGAAATCACTGATTGAGAGGAGAACATTCTCTCTACAAGTCAGTCCTCATCTCCTAGGTCACCGGGGTATCACGGATTAGACTGAGAGCAATCCACTGCCTTAGTTCTTTTCGTGCACACCCGCTCTGTTCTTCACCCTTCCTCTAGACCACCCTATTCTCCTTCTTACTGTGTCTTTACTGTTGACTATTCATACCTCTCCAGCTCATCATAGCAAGTATCATCACCTACATTACTCGACTGATTAATACGCGTGATAATGGCTGGTTAATACAATCCATGATTAAGATTGAATGGCTTATTCATTCCTCAATTCAAATTCAGAATTATGATGGGAGTTATAGCAATTCAATTCTTGCCTATTGATTGGGTAGGCTCCCCTGTTGATTTCTATATTGAATGAGAAGTCTCCTCCTTGTCCTATATAAAGGGAGCCTCAGCCTTTGCTTCGATATAAGTTTTCGTGTTCCAACATATTGTTCTTTGAGAGAGGGACAGATGCAAGACAGTTCACCAAGGCAACCGACGAAAGTGTTCCGGCGGTGTGTGGTTTAGAGGAAGACACGGGCAAAGTCTACAACACGTACCCACGGTCGGGGGCGAATCTTCTTTAAGAAGACTATTGTTCGCCAAACAAAAAAAAAAGAGACTGTTGTTCACAGGACTCGGCTCGTTTTATTTTCATTTGGTTTGTCATTCATGTTATTTCAATTATATTGTAATCTGCATTTATTCGTTTTAATACAATTCTGTAATTGTATTTCGATTATATATATCAATGAAATTATGTTCTTTGAATCCGGGAATTTTTACCCAACATTGAATAGTAAGATACATGAAAAGTATTCAACAGTGTCCAAGAAAGGAAAACAAAGATATACTTTTCGTGTATCACAACATTTCTGATCAATGCTTCTTCAAGAACCCGCTCGCCTTCTTCATGTAGTCACCCAACCCACCACCAGAATTCCCATGACCACCACCTGAATACCCATTGCCACCAGTAGGCTGTGATGGATATGGGTTATCATTACCGGCAACGGTGGCCGGATAGCCAATGGGAGGGTGGGCGGCGGTGGCTGGGTCGCCATGGGGAGCATTTGTGACAGGGTAGTCATGTGGGGCTGAGGTGGGCGGTGTATAGCCAAGCGGAACGGTGTTGGCTGGGCCACCGTGGGGGGTACTGGTGGTGGAATGGGTGTCGTGGTATTTGCGAAGATAGTTCTCGGCCTTGCCAAGGTATTTTCCGATGCTTTTGCTCTTGCTCTTGCCGAAACTGGAGGCGGTATGGAGGAGGTCGGCTCCCTTGCCGGCAAGCTTCGCCTTGTCCAATTTGGTGGTGGTGGAGGAGGGTGGTTGCTGGTGATTTCCTGGATGGGTCATGTTGTTTGGATCCATAGCTGAGAATTAATGTGAATTGACTGAATGGTGAAAGGCAGAAGGGTTTATGAAGAAAATTGGGAGGGTGGGAGGGATTATAGGAATGGGTGGAGGATTTATGAAGAAAATTGGCTGATTAGTTGTTTTTTGGCTGGCAAATTGTTGACAAATGACAGAAATAGGTGTTTGACACTTTGACTTATCCTCGTGAATATGTATTGGCATGGTTGGATATGAGCCCCATTTTCAGCATTGCCAACTTCTAGTGCTTAAAATGGTTGTAAATATTCAAAACATACTACTGTGTTGAGATTACATGCGAAGCACCCCAACACTGAGATTCAAACGCCATCGCAATCACAACAAATGAAAGTATGAAGAAAAATGAAATAATGGAAAGCAAAATTTAAGTGGTTCGGAAATTACTCGCCTACTCCACGAATAGGACCCCATTCTTTCACTATGAGATTAATTTGTACAGGTACATAAGAAAAAACCAACACCCAATCTCTTATACCCCACTCATACAAGAACATATTCTCACCAAGCTTTATACATGCGCGCACACACCCGTTACACTACCCTTTGCCTTGTATAATTCCTAGCTAGGAGGTAATGTTTAACTCGTGTTATCTAAAATATACACTATCATGGGTATATATCTAAACTGGTAAAGCAAGCCATTGTCTTTGATTGCCTTTTAAACCAAAAAAAAAAAAAAACCCCACCTTCCAAGACTACAATTTCTCCGGCCTTGAAAAGGTCCAAAAAAAACCTTTCTTCTCCCACATGCCCATTGAAAATTTGAACCATCCCAACGTGGAAGAGGAGTTCCTGTCCCGCACCAACGTGGAATGTGCACAGCCCCTTGTGGTGCGGGACATCAGGCCATTCATTGCAAAAATGCACGGTTCGGATTTAGTCCGAGCCCCATATAAATCTAACCATCTATTACTTGAATTAAATTCGAACCGAGCATTTTCACAATGGACGACCGGATCCCACACCCCCTTAATCCCCAACAAATAATCAAACACAATCCAAACAATTACATGTATTACGGCCATCTTCTAAGCCTCCTTGACTTTTTTTTTCCCAATGTCAATCAGCTTCTTTCAGGAGGTGAGACCGTGAGAGCATAAACAAACGACTAGCTATTACCGTATATCTTTAAAATAAAATTCAGAATGTTCAGGCTAAGCTTACGCGCATTTCAATTAACTTGTCTTTGGAAAACCAATACCACCTTGCCCAACTTGTCTTGGTTGGGTTTGGCATGTCTCTTACTTTTGGATCTCTTTAGCCTTAGTTTCCCATGCAGTGCTAGCTATAATATAGATGCACCCTTGAATCACTTTAAATTCACAATACTTACCTACAACGTCAGAAGATACATAATACGGTTCATGATAATTCTAAAAATTCCCAACATTTGCATGAAATATCACGACAGCAAGGCAAAATTTATACCATAAAATCAATGTGTTGATTTTAGCAAATGGAAATTGGTTGATTTTAGCAAATGGTTTCCTCATTTGCTAAAAATAAAATCAACTCATTGATTTTATGGGATTCTCATTTTATCAAATGGGAAACTAGGCCTGAAACCCCCCACCATCAGGCTACCTCGTTGGAAGGGTCCGGCGACATTTCAGTAGTCAGTAGAAGGAGCCGACTATTGACCAGTAGTTATGAATTTGGGATTGATGTTATGAATCTTTGTTCCAATATTATGAATTTCTATATATACCTTTCACGCCCAAATATGGATAATGTATGTCAACATTTCCCTTCCGGCTTTATTAATTTGGTTGTAATTTCATGGGCCTTCTTCATATTTGTACTTGTTAGTTGTTACTAATAGTACAATACTCCCATTTAAGAAATTGTGAAGTATTTCCCTTACAAGCTGGAGATGACAACACTTTCTTGTTTTGGTAGACATGATGACAACATAGTGACTCCATTAATGATTGACAATTCCACCATTATAAAAACACCAAAGTAGTCATTGTAACTAATAATTCATCTTCTTCCCCTCAATGCTGTGGAATCGTGACAGCGGCATTCCCCGGAGGAGTGACACTGAGAACACTGTGGGTTTAGCCTCCAAGTCGGCTCGCTTCGACGTGGCTAATGTGCTATGTTCTCAGGTCACCCCTTTGGGAAAGGCCCTGTTAATTTCTACGCGATCTGATGCCAAGTTCTCGGATTCAAACTGGAGTACTCCACTTCTTAATTCCTGCTTCAAATTTTCGTTTCATTTGGGTAAGTTCAGTTCAATACATAGACTTGTATACTTACAAATAAGCAGTGTTCCTGTACACGTGTTTTCTTGACAACTAGTAAAATTATGTAAAAGACAGATTTATCACCCCAATACGTGGACTACATATCGGGGCAATACAATATCCCTTTTATGGGTGAGTGATATTATAGATTTTGCCAAGTGATAAACAGTGAAGTTTCAAAATTGTAGAATAGATACATGTATATGAGTATATTGAGGCCATATATGCCTTGACGGAAATGAGGTGTTGTGCACTCCTCGGCCGTCTGATTGTGTTTTGGACGGCCCAAATCCTGCATTGACAATGGAAAAACCTTCCATTTCATGTTTTTTTTTTCACTGGAATCCTAGAATTGAATTTCAACCTACAAATCAAGGTTTAGCCCAAACTTTTAGTCATGTACAAGTTTAATTTTAGAATACGGATGAATATTTTACTCAAGTTTCTTATACTAGTTTGAAGTACTGACTGAGATCGCACTGAAATGTTCAAGTCTTCTATGTATCGGTGGTTTGCTTAATTTTGGGTGGACTTGTTTACATCATATTTTGATTTAACCTTTTTATTGATAAGGTTAAACACGTGGGTGCCAATAATTAAAAAGGCGAATGTTTAATTAACAAAGTTAACACGTGGCAGCAACTAAATAAGAGGCACGTGTTAGAATATTTGGATTAAGAAAAAGGTAGTTATTTGTTTGGATCTAGATAAGGACACTCATGGTCATATTTAGACAACCAGTTCCTTGTTTTAAGGAGGTAACCGCCTGGTTCAAATCAAGAGGGAAATCATTCAAAGTTCAAATTCAAAAGCAAGAAGAAGAAGCCTATAAATATCAGTCACCTACAACAATTTGAAGCCCGATCAATCACCCAACGGCTTTTCTCTTATTAGTTTTTTACTTTCCTGTACTTACAGCATTTTCCAGGAGTAGGAGTAACGTAACATCCTTATCGATTGTAATCTCGAGTTCTTTTGATTGTACCCCCCTTTGAAGTTTTATAAAATTTACTTTGTTATTCTTCTTTGCTTCTAGAGAAGTCCTGAAATACTGCAAGAAACCAAACTCCACTTTCACTCACCACATTCTAGCATCCATTTTATCACTTAAGTTCTAATCGATAAGTACTGATTTCACTTTGGTAAACAGGACTTCAGCCGCACACTTATTCCGAAAGCATAAATTTTTCTTAAAATACTGTAGAGTTTTAATTAAAGTAAGGACTCTCAGTTTTACTTAAATTCATTCCCTCTCAAATTTATAATGATGGTAGAGATGGCTTAAGGCGGCCCTTCCGGGTAAAACTAGAGAAGATAAACGAGTTTAGGGCATTCACAGTGAGCGTACCACTTAAGTTGAATCCTATGATATACATATAAAGCTAATTTGGTCTATAATTTTAGAGAGTACATATGTACTCAATGGACTAGTAAGAGCATTCTCTATTTTGTGACATATTCTTTATCTTTTGCAATTTTTATATTAAAAAAAAAATTAAGAACTTTGGGTCCCACTTGAAGTTAGCAACAATGTTACCTAAATTTAACTAATGTGGTAGGAGCCATGGTTGCGGAGCCACCCTTGGAGTTTGTACGGGGAGCCCATTAAAGATAATAATTGAGCAAATGGCTAGGTAAATATTAAGAGTCTCATCTAGGAGCTATTTTGAGAACTCATCGTGGATAATACTACTATATTTTTTGATAGATCTATGAACCAAAAGTTTATTAAACCACACAAATTAAAGTTTATTTAGTAATTTTGTTTCGCTTCTAGGACTTTGAAGAATTGAGAAAGAAAGAAAACATTCGAGTCCCTCTGTCCCATTTTGTTTGTAAATTTTCGAATATTGTGTCATCGGTCAATTCCATATATCTTTTAACATGAATTTTAAAAAATGTGCAATATGAATATTTTGTATTTTAGAACTGAGATAATCTTCTTACGGCTCAGGCGCAAACCATGGGGTTTGGGCCACTGACTTGTGGGTCCCACCGTGCAATTATTGCAATAATCTAAACGTTAATCTTGTAGGGCTTGCAAAATAATGTATCCACGCAAAAAATCAACTTGATCGGACATCTATGGGTATGTCAAAAGTTGAATTTTGGTTTAAAAATAGATGGTCTAGATTTTGTCAATAGTTTTTAAGTTAAAATGTCCATAACCGTCTATTTTTAAATCAAAATTCAACTTTCACCATACCTATCGATGTCGGATCAATATGATTTTTTTGCATGGATATATTATTTGGCAGACCCTACAAGATGAAAGGTTCAGATTATTACAATGTGGTTCGGTAGGGCCCACAAAAGGCGATGGCGAAAACCTAAGCCGTAAAAAAGATTAACTCTTCAGAATTAATCGAGAACAATCAAATAAGATTTAATTAAGACAACCTAACAAAATGGGACAAATGGGGTAAATAAAAAAATATTCAAAATAAGACAAATTAATTAAATTAAACTCTTCATGATAAAAGAAAAGAAAAGAAATGATTATTGTTTCTTCCCAAATCACTCATTTAATTTGAATAATTTAATTTAAAATAGAGAGAAATGCATCAAAATACACCACAAATGATGAGATTTTTGGGGTAACTAACAAAAAATAAGTTTTTCAAAAAATTCAGACCGATCATTCTTTCATAATACATCACATAAAAGACAGAGGAAAACTAATTTATTCTAAAAAAACCATCAGCGGATCACCACTTGGGGGAGAAATGCTGCCCTTCTTTGCCTCGTCATTTTTCTCCATCTTTGGTGTAAATGACCAAATGGCCCCTTTTCTTGATGTGCAGGGCAGGGAGAGCTAAAAACCCTTGGAAGAAGTTCCAGATTTTGCCACTGCAAGTCTGCAAGCGACCACGGTAGCCTTCTATCAAAGGACATGGAAATCGAAGAACCAGCAGTAGTCAAGGACGAAGATCTCTTCAAAGCAGCCGAGAATGGCGACTCATCGATCTTCGAAGCTTTCTCACACCAACAGCTTCTCAAATCTCTCTCTCTAAGAAACGAAGACTGCCGCTCCCTCCTCCACGTCGCCACCTCTTCAGCTCGCACCAAGGTCTCTCTCTCTCTCTCTCAATTATTTTTCAAGAAAAATATAGTTGTTGAGAATTCGGCTAAACTAAGAAACAGACAGTGCACAAAGAATTATCAAGGAAAGAAAACGACATTGCAAGATACAAAGGTGTTTTTCCGTGGTTCCTAGCTAGCTGCGTAGTTGATTACATACACGTCTCGCACTTGTTTTCACTGAGTATCGAATGTAAGAGAGTATAATTACATCAGCTGCTGCGTGCAAAAATAGTTTATGACTTAGGGTTTATGTCACCAAATACAGAACACTGAATAGTTAGCGAAGCGCGAACCTAATCAAATCAAGCTTCACAAGCCTAACAGTAGTGATGTGGATTAAATAATTAAATGAAAACTATTTTTATATGAGTTCATGTGATAGAAAAAAATGATAATGAGATAAAAAGTTTCATTGTGTAGAAACTAGTGTAGAGCCCTGCAAAGCTAGGGTCATGAGTTGCATTACCTTCCTTGTAACAGACCACATTAAAAATGCTGGAAAATTAAGCATTCTCATACTTTTTTTCCCCTTTTCGTGCAAGTAAACGGGGCCTTGGGTTCTTCTTGGATAGATGTGAATTTGGAAAACGAAGAGATTTAGTGTTTCATTCATCTATATAAGAGGTTTAGTTATAGTGCTTGTAAAATGTGTTGTATTGGAATTGGAGATGGAAGGGATTAATTATATTGATGCTTTGGAATAATTACAATCTTAAACAAGAAGAACTTCAAAATCCTACTATAGAACATTAATTTCAAATCTATCATGATAGAGCTCCCCAATACTATATCACAATCTGTACACCCTCTATGCCGCCTAATTTATGTTATTCTCATTCAAGAAAAGAAATTATGTTCCTTTTTCTCGGAATCTACATCTATCCAACAGAGGCCTTGGGTTTGAAGGATTTCTCTTCTTTCATATTGGATGTTTGCTTGATCAGGTACATGGATAATCAATGTTTCCCTAACAGATGTTACACATTTTCAGTTGTTTTTGGAACATTTTGCCGGCAATTATAATACTTGAGCAGCATTGTCATTTGACAGTCTGTCTCCCTGAGGTGCAATTGTAGCTTTCGATCATCGAATATGTGAACTTGATTCATTTTTTTATTATTTGCATTTTTAATGGTTTTAGGTGGTGAAGATACTATCTGCCGCGGATCCATCAGTAAGTGGTATAAACAGTGCAGATGAGGAGGGGTGGGTACCACTTCATTCTGCAGCAAGCATTGGCAATGCAGAAATTGTGGAGATTTTGCTCAGCAGAGGTGAGGTATTTTGTAGATCTGTCAAGTGTCAAGAGAGTTACTATTAAGCTTGTATACTTTTCAAAGGCGAAGTTGTCATGCAAGTCATTTTTTCCCTTACTAGGTGAGATGTTTGCCTCAAGGTTAAGGCCGTGAGGAGGAAGTGATTGTGATTTTAATTGTCAGCTGAATAAATATGTAAACTTATATAAATATTACAAAAGAGGGAGAGAATGATTTAAATGCTAAGTGATAGTTAGACAAGCTCCTCAAAAGTCAAAACCTGAACATTTATGTGTTATTTTAAGTATGTCATTACTTAAAATAACTGGTCTTTGAGTAAAGATCGATAGTAGAGAGATATGGTAAGTCCACTAAGATGTATGGGCCATTCCTAAAAGGTATACGCAACATACAAAATGTGTTATTCTGCGAAAAGGCTATCCTTGTATGAAGTACATGTGACAAAAGAAAAAGTGTCATTCTGCGAAAAGGCTGTACTTGTACGAGCACCTTACGGACGAGTGTAGGCTTTTGGATAGTATAGTGCAAATTCGAAATCCTCAAGGCATTTTTCGATAGCCAAGAGGCCCAAGACGAGCCTTGAGGTAATCCATGATACACTTGACCTTTGAACTAGAGATGTTATTTAGGAAAATAGCTCACCTGTGGTTACTAGAGATGTTATTTAGGAGTTCCCTTTTTTTCGTCCCCTTGTCCAAAATAGCGATTTAGGATGTTGCACAGTTACTTTTTTTTTTAGAACTGATATCATCTTCTCTAAAACATAGCTATTTCTGCCGCTAGACTGAAATTAAAATGCTAATTCACAGGGGCTGACGTTAATTTGAAGAATGATGGCGGTCGCACTGCTCTTCATTATGCTGCGAGCAAGGGTTGGTTAAAAATAGCTGAAATTCTGCTTTCGCATGGTGCAAAGATTGATCTGAAAGACAAGGCTTGTAACTTGAGACTTGAGCCTCTTCTCTCTCTCTCTCTCTCTCTCTCTCTCTCTCTCTCTCTCTCTCTCTCTCTCTCTCTCTCTCTCTCTCTCTCTCTCTCTCTCGACTTTTTATGCTCTTGCTTTGTGTCGCTGAAGCAAAATTCTGGGAATTTCTCTTCCCTCGATCATTGATTGATGTTCATTCTTTAGGTTGGATGCAGCCCTTTGCATCGTGCTGCTAGCACGGGGAACTCAGAGTTGTGTGGACTTTTAATTGAAGAAGGAGCAGAGGTTGATGCTACTGATAAAGCAGGTCAAACTCCTCTAATGAATGCAGTGATATGCGAAAACAAAGAGGTAAGTTTGAATAAATTCTCAAAAGGTTGATCCCTGGAAATTTTGGTGGGTTTTTAATATGCCTGTGTAAGTATCTCAACCTTATTGTGCCCATTCTATTTTGCTATTACAACTTATATTTCTTTTCTATTTGAGTGGAACAGTAAGGCCGACTCTGTAATTGAATTGTATTACCAAACACGTCCATCTTGCTTTTAGGAATCTGCTAATCTACTAGCAGTAACCAATCTGCCTACATTTACTGAATCATGGATGATAATGTTTGGTCCTCAGACTTTTGTACTTTTGTCCGTTGTGGTTGTTAGTGGTGATATGTTATGCCATAGTTATGGAAGCCACATTGATGATGATTGAGGACAATGTCTCTCTCTCTCTCTCTCTCTCTCTCTCTCTCTCTCTCTCTCTCTCTCTCTCTCTCGTGTGCGCAGCTGTAAAATGGAAGTCCTTTTACGTTTAGTCATATCCTCACGAGTAGAAAGAACACTGGAAATGTATATCTCCTTTTAAGGGTTGCTTATGTGATTTCATTTCCTTCAGTGTCAATTCATTTAGCCATACGGTGTAGTCATTCACTCACCCTCCAAGATCCTAAACGTGGCTCTCAATTAAAGTTTTGGTGCCATATAAACAACTGTGTTCTCTAGATTCTTACCTTACTGCTGCTACGCCTTTTTGTTTTGTGATTGTTGATATTCTTACTTAGAATGACCCGTTGAAACAAAACAGAAAACGGAAAACCGAAAAGGAAAAGAGGTGACATGATATTCAGCATGGAAAAATTGGTTGTTATGTAAATGTTTCTGAATCGATGTTAAATCTGATTGGTTGACAGGTAGCTCTCCTGCTGATAAGACATGGAGCAAATGTTGATGTAGAAGACAAGGAAGGTTATACTGTTCTCGGTCGAGCTTCAAAGGATCTTAGACCAGTATTGATTGACGCGGCTAAGGCCATGCTCGAAGATTGAAGTTCATGTGATTACTACCGAAGTTTAATGGGAACTTTTGAGGGTCCGGAAAAAGAGGCTGTGTTTTGTTAAGTTTTATGGCCAGTCTCCTCCTTGAATACAGATCAATACCATAGCAGCAGAGCTACAACTCTTCTGCTGTTAACTTCGGTTTTTTTAACCCACCCTGACCTTGGTGACAGATTTCGTTTGAGTTGTTTGTTAAATATGATCGCCGATATCTTTGCTATGTTTGTGTATTGCCCCTATGAATTTTTGTAGTAACCTTAGCTGCAACTTCAAAAAGCTCATATTCATTTCGGTTGCAGTTGCAATTAAGGTCGTTATAGAGAGCGACATCATGTTTGCTACTTGTGTTTATCATTTGATGCGACATCATGTTTGCCTTTCGAGATGGTAAGCATAAATCGTAGTAAAAGCAAATGGTAAACCTAGCATTTTTGCACTCCAGAATAAATATGACATTGTTTTGGCACAATGCTTTTGTAACTTTGTGTTAAGAGCAAATCCAATGCTAGTTTCAAAATGGCTAGTCATTGCCATAATTTGGCACCAAAGAGTGGTTTTTGTGCTAAAATAGAACCTACACTCGAATGGTTGGTTTTATTTTAGAACCAAACAGTTTCAAATTTAATTAACTTTTCAACAACCTCACTTTTAGTTACATTTTCAACCTCAATTCAACTATCTACGTTATTTTCAACCCCGTTGTGATCTAATTTTTTAACCCTCATTCCTAACTAATTTTTCATCCCCTATTCGACCTAATTTTTTTGGATATTTGTTGGATCTACCAATCTCAACCACCGTTCTACATAAAAATTAAAATTTTGGATATTTTTCAATCTATCATTCTTAACCCCGTTCTACTTAAATTTTTTTTACATATTTTGTCATCCACTGTTTTCAACCCCAGATATTTTGTGCATTTAACTTTCTCATCTAATTTTCTCATCTAACTTTCCTCAACTACCATTCAACCCAACTTTTCTGTAACTACACATTCCAACCTCATTCAGTCACCACACCATTCTCATCTACCATATAGATTTTCCTTTCCAAACTAATATTATGAGCAACTATAGCTTTGTGCCATTTTAGAACTGGATGTAGCACTGCAGTGGATTCCATATTTTTGCATTTGGTGTCATATTTTGAGTATAGAACTGAATTTGACTCTTGCATTGGATTTGCTCTAAGGTGTTTGTAAATATTGCCATAAATTTGTCCGTGTTAACCTGTGGCAGCTTGTTAAAAGATTATTTGAGATGGTTCGGTACAACTTTCATTTGAATATATTTTATTACTCCATACTTGTTACTCCTCTGTTCCATTTTGTTTGCTTTGCTTTTTATAGGATAGTACTACGTTATTTTGACCTCTAAAAATAATTTTTTTGAACTTTTTTAAGATCTGACCTCGCAGTTATGTCTTGAATAATTTTCCAAGTTAAACGATACAGTTCTCGAAGAACCCCACCGATCATGGGTTATTTTCATCCAGACAAAGCGATCAAACGGAAACCCAAAAATCATAAGCATTGATGAGAAAATTAAAATAAATTTACTTCTTCCTAAAACTGTCTTTTCCGATTTTGTTTTTATTTTTAATGATTTTTCTTTTGCTTTTGGTCATAATTTGCTAATTCGTTACTTTTAAATTTTGCTCATCAAGACAAGTGATTAATCTAAAAATCCAAATGAATTTTTTATTTTCAGAAGTATGACAAAAAATATAATTTAATTAATTTCAGAAAAAGTGCCCCTTAACCTCTCAAATAGATGTGTAATTACACCTGAGACAAGGATAACATAATTCGAAAAAATCGAAAAACGATAGATAAAAAATAAAAAATAAAAAAAAAAGTGGGGCACGCTCGTCCAAGGAATGTTGTATATAGTATATCCTGAAGAAATCATGCAACATTATTAGTGAGAAAGTACATAGTATGGGTAACCCAGATACAGAAAATCAAGGGGTTCCAAATTATGAGCCAAGAAAAAACATGTACAAGGCAGCCCACCATAACTAACAACAAACTCACACTCCCCAAACCCATAAAGTACCTCCCTACCAATGTTTTTGAAACCCAACGAACCGGAAAAGGAACTGGACGGATGAGTCTCTACTCCGAACTTCCTCCCATGAAAGTTCTCACTTTATGAATCAAAGCCTCCTAAGTCAAGAAGTGAGTTATTTAACCCAAGCATTCTTCTTACGGCTGGATCCTATCTGTTGGTTCTTGCGGAAAGGAAAAAGAAATCCATGGTATTCCTTTCGGAAATAGAAGATTGGCGAAACCGCACTAATTGCAGCTTTCTCCAGACCATGAGGACAAGCAAGAAAAAGATGCTTGAACGAAACGACACTTCAAATCACCCACACTTGTTGTAGTGATTAAGCTAGAGCAATCGATGGAGGAGGATTACCCGAAGGGCATCTTTGGCGGCGGGGCCGCCTAGGCGTCTTTCCCCACCCGGTTAGGCTTCTATCTTCCAATCCAACTTCAATGCTGTTAAGCTGCTGCACCAATGGAGTGCAAATAGTGCTCATTGTCGTTACCTCCGGTTCATGGTCCACCACCAACACCGACCGCCTCCTTCCCCTGGCACCCCCATTTCGGGTCCCACTCCTCCTCGTCAATCCAGAATTCCAAACATGACCAGTTGCTTTCATCAACCCTCCAAAAGTCTGAAGATCCTCGGTCACCTCGTGCCTCGATAAAGACGCAAGTCCGGGAAGAATGTCCCTCTGAAAGTCCCTCCGCGGCCTCCCTCTCCTTGCCTGGCCCTTTCGGAGGCGACTCGGTAATATATCGGCTCCTGTTTCTTCCAAGTTTTGGTTTTCAAGAACCAGAGGTTTAGGCATGTAATCTTCTTCCTTCACCTCAGTTAGATTCAATGTCAAGGCTTCAAAGTAATCGATCTCATCACAAGAAGATGTCTCATTATCTCCAACATCTTTGTAAGCTTTTGATTCATCCTTAAAAGAGGAAACTACCTCTACGAACCATAGGAGGTGATCTGCTATATGACCTTCAGATGGGTGACAAGTGGTCTCCCCCACACAATAAGTACGAACGCTTGATGAAATGGCAACTATTGCCTCGGCTGCCATTCTGGAAACTTCATCCTCGAGCAACTCAGCTTTGAGCTGTGGCGATTTCATAGGTATCTCACACTGCTGTTCTTCAGCAGGTGGCGTCCCTTCTTCCTCGCTCTCTGGAAAAGCAGGGGCTTCAAGATCTATCTCCACCGCAATCTTCACATTGACACTTTTGCTTGCAACCGAGGGCACTAACCTAACCTCATCCTCGCTCAAACTTGAGTTCAAATCAATGTTAGTTCTGAAATTGGCAACTTCTTTAATATCCCTTTCCTTCTCTACAACCAGTACTTCTGCAGCAATCAGAGTGTCACACTCTGGCTCACAAGCCATGTTTATATCAATCACTCCGATTTTGGCCCCTTTTCTAACGTCGTCTTCTTTGGGTCCAGTGAATGGGAGAGATGCAGAGGTGGAGACTAGAGAAGAGGAATCATTCTTAGGCGTACAAGGGTGGTTAAAAAATGGAAACCCTAGGATCTTTCCCTTTGCTAACCAGTCAACTCCATCACTCCTCTTGGCCCCAACCTCATGGTCATCACACGAAGCTAACGTCATACCTGTAATTTTGACCTCATTCTTACATGAGGGCTTAGATTTAAGCCAAGGCAAAACTTTCAAATGGTCCTCACACTTCGTTTCTTCGTCTATAATCTCAAGAAAATTGGATGAGGATTTTGGAAGGACAGTTTTCATGTACCTATCATTTGCCGACAAATCTATACCATTTGAGCCCATTAAGTAGCTTCTGGTACTGTAATTAATTGAGCGTTCAGAGGCTTCTTTGACATCCTTATTGCAGTTCAAATAATCAAATCCAACCGAAGGGAAATGAGTTGCTAAATCCTTAGATCCGGATGCAGATCCACGGTAAAACCCATTACAGTTAGGTAGCCCACTTTCAAAACCAGGCTTTGACCCAGAACTAGTATGACAATCCCACTTGTCCCCAAAAATCTCGCGGCTCTGGGCAGATGGCAAAAGCGTTTTACTCAAGGAACCCAAAGAATTTATAGGTGGATGTGTTTGAACTGATGTCAATTTCTGTGTCAAGCTACTACTACTGCGCTTTCCCCAAGTTGAGATGGAGTGAGACCAACCATTGTCCAAAGCAGAGGAGTGAAGAAATGGATGTGGATCAGGTGTATGGGAGGCCATAACTGAATCCAGATGGTTAAAATTAAAGAGATCGCGACTTTTTTCAGAGATTTCTAAACCACGAACCGTGCTCTCTCTCCACTGATCTCCACTGACATGATCTGATGGAAGAAAATCTCCAGCCCGGTGAGCTTTATTATGCATATTATGTTTCAGCCGGGGAGACCAAGACGACTTTTCGGGTTGAAGATCGTGAGTAACAGAATTGAGATGGCTTGTATGGGGTCCTGTACCAGAAAGCAGTTTGCAAAAAACTCGTCAGCTCTAATCTTTTTTTCCGGAACAGTAGCTCCAATCCAAAACCATATAATAAACAGAAAGCTCAAGGTCAAAGAAGCTACGTTCTAAATTATGAGAAGAAAAAAAAGCATTTTATTAGTTCCACAAAACTTAAATCCCTGAAGCTAACTGGCAAATTTTACAGAGACAGGAGCGTGCTAGTATAGCATTTTTAGTAAAACATACAATATTAATCTCGCCCAGGGTCACGAATCATATATGAATGCCTCACAAGTTGGTGTGGTCATTCCATTTAGTGGTGGTGGGACTTATGCGAAAGTAGGATGAAGAAGTGGCTTTGAGCCCCGCGTTCATAGTGCAGATCATTTGGAGGGAAAGCAACCAAATATTGTTCAACGGTGGAGAATTCCCTGGAATAAGCATAAGAACATATTTGAAGCTTTTGAAAGAAAATGGGTTCATCTGACCCATAGCTTGACAAATTTTTGGATTAGATGATCTTTATACTCGCACAGGTGAATGAGAGTCTATCCTGACAGCTGCTCTAAATAGTCAAAACTTTCCTCAAATTTGGTCTTTGAAATCTAAATTCTCTACTTCTTGCAAAATAACGGTAGAAATTATGTCTTAGAATGGAAGACCCATTTATAAAATATTTAACAAGTTCAAGAGAAATGAGAAATCCTTACCTGCTTCATAATAAGAGGACAACCAGTCTCGCTCGTTTCCTTTACCCTCAACAAGGCGATTAACCGCGCTCCCATTACTGCTTCCACTATTCAGTAAACTTTCCTTGGGCAAACCTAAAAGAAACTGTGACTTCCTTTTAGCAGCCAAATCTAAGTCTTTAATCTCTCCACGGCCTGAAACACAGCCTATAAAATCAACAGATGTGGGAAGAGTTACTTCTTCAACCTCAATTGGTTCGTTCAAATCAGCTAAACCAATAAAGCTCTTCAAACAAGAACTAGATCTTGAGGTATCTCCATTGCAGTTTATCTTAGCATCACCACCCATTTTCAATTTTACACTGCTCCCAGAAGCAATCTTATTATTTGTACATGGACTGTAGTCGTCCCCTTCCTCAAAATCAATGTACTTATCAGCTGGGAGTTGAAGATCAAATAGCTGTTTCCTAACCTTTGAGGGTCTAGACTCCAATATCTCACAATCCTTCGAACTACACCCATTCTTGAATGGAACTCTGCCAGTTCGCATGCCGTTCCCTTCTGTAAAACCCAAGGCAAAGGTGGGTTTTGCTCGTTTCTGAGCATCTTCTGATGGCATGTCAGATACTAACCGGCTTGATGAAGAAGATGTCTCAATGGGTATCTGATGGTTATAAAGTTCCTTTCTTCTTATTTCATCCATCATGTCTCTCTGTATTTTGTAAAGGCGGTGGAGTTCGAACACCTAGGTGACACAATAAGCAATACAAATAATCAACAAGTCACAAAAAGGTTGGATCACTTAAATGTAGCCCCGTAACTATTAAATGTAAGATAAACTATGTACATTGGCAAATCAGTTGGTCGCATAAAAAATGAGATTCAGGACACCATAGACATCAATTACCTGGTGTTTGAACACTGCTTCGTGCTCAAGCATTGTCTGCTTTAATGCATACTTCTCATACCCTGTATATGAGTTTGTGACGGTGCTAGGATAGAAGCCATTGCAATATTGCCCATTTGCTGAGGCACGGTCTCCATAGAACATGGGCCAGTTACTACTACTAGAGTCCTCATTAAGATCCCTCATGGAGTAATAACCTGGCAAATAGCTTCTACAGTGCACCTTTGTTCCCATTCCTGCCAATAGAAGAGAAATCAAGGTCAGTCATTCAGGATTAATCTTGGCAGAACAATCTATTCTATCTTATAAAGGGAGAGCACCACTTTGGTGAAGACTCCTTTTTGAGGATGGCTCACATTTTCTTATTCCAAAAAACCAAGGAAGGGGATTTTTACATTACACTTAACCTTTCCATCCTTCAACACAAGTAACTGTAGGGGGAATCAAGTAATCCAAAACATACAATATCCACAGCAGACTACTACAGAACCCCGAACCGCCAGAACCCACGTCCACTTCCCCTCGAATTTACACAGAACACCTGCCCCTCAACTCAAAAAAATAGAACACCTGTACCTCAAATTTTAGGGTACCAACTGCCCAAGCAAACTTGGGGGAAGGAGATAACTTCACTTTCTTAAACGAAATCAAACGAGAAAAGATAACTGCAAAAATCTTCTCTTTGGTCTATGGTATGTTAGTCATAATCTTCAACTTCTTTTTCTCAGTCAGCTTTACTCTTTATTGTTAATAATCGAACTTTTAGAAAGTTCATAATTCTAATCAAAGCATATTTGTTAAAGTTTTTGTTGTATTTGCTAAAAGAGTTTCATTAATAGGACTGTAATGGAAAGAACCATTTAATTTGTTCTTTTTTTTTTCAATTTTAATTTCTAATCTATTCTATTTCATGAACTTCCTCCGATTTTTTCCATGTTCTTTTCCTTTCAGTTTTCTGCAATTTATATTGATACGTTCAATAACGAAATGTGGTTTATCCGCATATTTTTTCTGATCACTTGCACACGCAGCGCATGTACTCAGACGCAAGGGACTCACGGACCAGAGTAGAAGATTGGGTTCGTGGTTAATGTTCTCAAAACCTATAGTGGAATTCCACGTCCCCCAAAAAAAAAACACACACACACACATTTTCTCCGATCACTTGCGTGTACCAAAACGCGTGGGAATCACAAACCAAAGTAGAAGATTGGGTTCGTGGTTAATGTTTTAAAACCTACAGTGGAATTCCATGTCCCGACAAAAAAAGATACACAGGTTTTCTCCGATCACTTGCACATGCATCACGCGTACCTAAACGTGTGGGACTTACAGACCAGAGTAGAAGATTGGGTTCGTATTAATGTTCTCCCAACAAAACTAATAATAATTAAATAAGACTTAAGTTCAGTTTCCCGACTTCCCAATTATGTCTTCTGCTTCTAATTTTGTTTTAGAAAAAAAAAAAATACATTCTGCTTCAACTTTAATTTGTTTTCCTTAGTTTTCCATTAAGTTCATTTTCAGTTCTACTGAGATGTAAATGTATATTGATTCTCAGTTTGCTGCATGTGTCTCCCATCTTGGTAATTTTCATTTGTCCATCTATGCAAGATTTTGTTCCGCTATTCCCTTTCTTACTCGCACCCTCTCACTTAACTTGGTTTATTCAATAGGGGGAAAAAAAACAGCCATAGTTCATAAACTGCTTGAAAACGTCCAAAATCAAGGTATGCTTCTAATCACAGTCGGCTTTTGTTATATTCCATATTCAGAGTGCACATCCATTGTGTGTGCCCCCGCCTCTAGTCTAGTGTACTTTAATTCTCAATCTGAAGAGCCCACCCCCGCGCCCCCACCCAAGAAAACATTAACAGCATCCATGTATGCAATACATCATCTCATTGCACAAATTATTTGATTTATTGAGCTGTAGAACGTCAAAGAAGTGAATGCAGCAGATATGTGGAAATCAGCAATTCATGACACTAGCCTATACAAACAAGGCAAAGATCAAGATCTCTGATAGCTTGATCGAGATGATCATCAAAGCTTGCTGTTGGTTTAACAAAAAGCGAAAAACACAATCCAAGGTTGCTTCAACAGGCTAGAAACTAAAATAATACAGTGACAAATTTGGAGATATGGAACTTCAAAACTTAATGGGCATGCTGGAATTGGAATGATCTCCAAGGAGTAAGTTTATCATGAATGAACCTTCTAAGGTAAAAGTAAAACCATTTGCACGTTTCAAATTTAAGGAAAGTGTTAGATAATCATGTCTTGAAGTCCCCTTATGCCATGATTGGATCGTGGACTTGCCAAGGGAAACGGGCACCAACCATTGATCTTAAAATAGAATTTTCATGTCTACTCATTTTTGCTTACCTAGAGAAACTATATTCTTGGACTACATTTTCTTTTCCTATCTTTCTTCTTTCCGATTCCTTTCCCTCCCCAATCCAAGATCCAATATCGTGCATGGCTAAGGCAGTTGCACGGGTAATATAAAGAAACATAAGGTTAGAAAACCAGTAGGTGATGCTTAGTGCTACAACTCCATTTAAACCCCCTTTTATTTGGAAAACAAAATTTGAAGTGAACTTCCCGCTGGTAAATGTCCCACTCTTTTCTCACCACTATCTCAAGCGATATGCACATTTCCACTTCGTAGAGTTTGAAAAGGTCTACTTACCTACACATGATTCCGACATAAGAGGAATACACAAAAAAAAATAAAAAAAATGAGAACACCAAATTACAAGTGAAATATTTTCTCTCGTGGTTTAGTTTAGTTCTTTGATTTCCCGAGTAAAAGTGAGCTCTCATTTCCTCAATACCACCAATCTAAAGGATATGGATTGTGCCTTCAGTAGCTATTCAAGAGAAAATGAAAGGACTCAATTTTAAAAGGATCACCAGAAAACATGAACATTAGATAAGAATATAAATAACAGCATAAAACCAAAGCACAAAAGAAAAAATATATATACCTAAAGTATTTCAGGCTATACAAGAACATGGTAGCCCAGCACTCAGCCGAGCCGGATTACTGATGCTAAAAACATTCCTTGAGGCCTCAAACCATAAATAACCAGTTGTTTATAAGTTAAAAAAATCTCCCTCTCACCTAAGTAGTACCTGCAGATGAATCACATTAGACAAAATCAAATATCCACAGGAATACTGAGTCTACGAAGAATGCTGAATTCATAAAGATAATCCAGAATACATTTTTGAATAAATGAACAAAAGGGAGAGTCTGCTTTCAGTAATACTTCCCATTAAGAAATTCGAATTTACCAGGTAAAGGTACTTCAATTTTTATTAAATGAAGTGCATGAGCACAGTTTTAGCACAAGATAAGATCATATGAAAACCTCCTACTGCACTTCATCGACCATTAGCTGCTTAAATTTAATTTAATTTAATGTGGGACCGACAAGTTACCATACAATCGAGAGAAGAGACAAACTTGAAATGCACACCTTAAAACCGGTTCACCAATATATGTACCTTAATTGTACCCGGTCCAACTCTCTAATAGGAGGGGAGAAATGCTTCTCCCTCACCTTAGATGAAAAACATCTTTTCCAATTACTGAGTACATCAAATGTTTGACCACAATAGTCAAACTTCAGGAAAATCCACCATCCAGAACTGCTCATATAGGTCAAATGTCCACGTTCGATTAAAACTATAGGATAAACTGAACTTCAAACACCAACTTTCACTAATTTTCACTAAACGAACGGTAATATGTTCAACAACGAATTGAGCACCAAAGACTCTTAATTAATCCAATAGAAAAATCACTCACTAGAAACAGGAAAAAGAAGAAGAGATGCTAATACCACCACAGTATGAACAGTAACACATATAAGCATTTGATGTATTGATCTCCTATAGCTATAGGATCCAGAACAATTAGAAACCTCATAAAATAGAATTCTGAGAAAGGCTATCACCAATAAGGAACGTAGTAACTTTTCCTATATAAGTATGTACTATGTAGGAAAAAGTGAGAGTTCTATGTAGGAAAAAGTGAGACTCTATAGGTTCACGAGGTAACAGATCCACAAAATTATGAATGCCCGTAAAATCCAAATACCTATTTAATCCATCAACGATAAAACCTAAGAATAGATTACAAAAAAGTGTCTCACTGGATATAATGTATAAAATGCCCAAACAATTATTCAACACATCTAAACCAATAATTAGACAAACCCATAAACAGAAATCAGAAATTAACTAGTAAAACCCAATTACCACCCACAAAACCCAGCAATCAAAAACTTGTAATTCTAAAAAACCAGCAATTGAAAATAGAATTTACCTCAGACCCACATCCTGCAATCACCTAAACTCTACAAGCCCATCCAAAACTTAAGAATCATGGAAATTCAGAATCACAGAAGGGCACTACCCAAAACCGAAAAAAGGCAAAAGAATAATAATAAGAAGAAGAAGACGACTAAAATAATAAATGTAAAGAAGAAAATAGTGGGTATTATTGTAATACCATTTGAAGCTGGTTAGATCGTCATCAACTAGAAAGAAAGATGGATTTCGATCTGCTGGGCCAGTCTCTGAAAGAGAGAAAGGTTATCAAGAGAGAGAGAGAGAGAGAGAGAGAGAGCGAGATCCCAGATAAGAAATCTTCACACAAACAAACGACCTTCACAGTGACATGAAATTTGTCAACATCAGGTCTCTTTTTATTCTCTGCTTTTTCCTTACTTCTCTCTCTATGATTTCCTGTCCCATTAAATAATTTCTGGGTTTTTGAGGATATATAAAAAGAAACTGGTATTTCTAGATTCTCCCCACTTCCTTGCTTTTGGTACAGGTTAATGGAAATTAAATAGTACATTTAAAATTATATAACTACATGTACACATGTAATCATAGATACAGGTACAAAGTATACTTTTTTTTTTTTTTTGAAGTACCACACATAGACTAGTAATTTTTCAGCAATTCCAGAGCACCAAGTCTTGGAACATTGTCTCATGGTGATCCGGATGAATTTAATACCATATATTTACGTAGAATTCACGTACTTAGTCATTGACTTCAAAAAATGTGTGGTTTTGAAAATTTTTGGATTAGTACGTGGCCGTGCTCTAGAAACATTGGATAATAATTTCACATAGACATACGCAAGCCTGCATTACAACAACAAACTTATTAAATCCCAAATATTTTTAGGATTAATTTGTGTTTACCATTTTAAGGACTGTTTAATTGGCTAACTATTACTATCAGACAAAGGTGGACCCCAGTTTTTTATACTCCTTGGCTAGGGTTAGGTTTCGTAGCATTACAGTTTTGAATACCCTCTGTGTTGGAGAAATTTACAAGAATGTGAATTCGTACTTCTGTTTGGCTGTAATTGGTTGATTCTCTGTTTGTCACAGAGAGAGTCTGTTGAAGGGTACTGCCCATAGATTTACTCCAAGCAAATCAGTATAAGAACAAACTGATAAAATAAACATAGTACTATAAAAATAAAAATAAAAAAGAGAGATAGCAACACAACTTCGTCCCGGATGTACATGGGTCGACATATATTGAACGGTTTCGGACACAGTTGTATTCAGAATCATGTTTTAAATTAAATTATGTTTAGAGTAGCGAAAGTGGTTGGTGCAGAGGCGTAGAGAGCATCTTCAGCAGATCACTCAAGTACTAATTAATTCTTTGGCAAAAAAGTTCTCAACTGGTTTTTTGGTTTTTTTGTTGTCTTTATTAAAAAAAATTGCATTTTTTAGTTTTGCGTCAAGTTTTTGTGGTTTATGGATTCGTCTCGACGAGACGAATCCAAAGAGTATAAAATTATGGTCCAAAGTGATATTTTTTTAATAAAGCCAAAAATAAACCAGTTTATTGGTTTAAT
Organism: Vaccinium vitis-idaea; assembly: GCA_963854785.1. Taxonomy (NCBI): domain Eukaryota; kingdom Viridiplantae; phylum Streptophyta; class Magnoliopsida; order Ericales; family Ericaceae; genus Vaccinium; species Vaccinium vitis-idaea. The sequence continues at coordinate 11,671,642 of OY978221.1, forward strand.
TTTGGCTTTATTAAAAAAAAAATTACTGTAGTTTCGACCATAATTTTATACTCTTTGGATTCGTTTTGTCGAGACAAATCCATAAACCACGAAAATTTAACGCAAAACTAACAAATGCAATTTTTTTTTTTTTGAATAAAGACAACGAAAAAACCGTTTTTTCCTTTTTTGCCAAAAAAAATTTGAGGGATCAAAAATGAAATATATTCTCCAGCAAATCCCTAAAACACCAAATAATATAAAACAACCCTTCAAATTTACTTTCTCTCTTCAAATTTGGAAAACACCCCTCAAATTCTAAAATATTATTATTTTATTCGATTATCTTTTATCTGAAGTGCTATGCTTTCCTCCCATCCTCAATTTTTTTCTGAAAATATTGCTTGATATTATTTCTTTGATTCTCCTATATCTTCCCAAATTCTGTTTGTAAGTACTCTACAACCAATTAGTAGTACTAGGTAGAGTCAGGGCCGGTCCAAGAGTAAGCCCAACAAGCCAAGTTACAAAAACAACGCAAAGACATCTTTGGTTTAATGGTCTCCAGACTCCGGGTGTTGTCATTTCCCTGGATCCAGGGTGGTGTTGTGCACCTCTTGGCCGTCCAATTGTATTTTGAACGGTCCGGATGTTTTCGGCATTTTTAATTTATTTTTAATTTATTTTTACCGGTAAAAAATCAAAACACATCCGGACCGTCCAAAACACGATCGGACGGCCGGGAGTGCACAACACCTCCCCCAAATCCCATTTCCCTGCATTACTCGCAGCGGGCACCACTTTTGTTTTCACTTTTGGGTTCTCTTTCTTTTCTTTTTGTCATTTTATCAGCTTGCCCACTCCCTCTTTTCCTTTTAATCTCTATTAAAATTTTGCTTCGTCTACTATTTTTATCCTTACAAAATACTTTGTTTCAATTTCGTCCTTATATAAAATTTATAGTTTTGATTTTACCCTTACACTTTGAAACCAAGTTCAATGTTACCCTTCTGTTAACTCTTGGACGGAAAATGCATATGTGGTATTTTTTATACAGAAAAATGCTACACACACAACAAAAAAAACTACGTTAAACACTACTAAAAAAAACACCCCAAAAAAAAAAAACTAAAAATGTGAAACACTACTCACACATCATTAATTTTTTTACTTTTTGAGACATCAGAAGAGAATGGTTTGTGATTTAACAGACTTATAGTAGGTTGAATTACAAAAAAAAAAAAAAATATATATATATATATATATATATATAGAGTCCACTTCCCATCAGGACTCCCTGATGGGCTTCCCATCAGGGAGACCCCCAATTCTCCTATTTCCCGATCAATTTTTCACGATCCGAACCGTCCAATGTGTTTAAAAGGTATTTTTAAGGGTCCCCGTGAAAAATCAGTGAAAAAAAATACCGGGAAGGGCTTGATCCGATCATTTTTCGATAAAAACGCATATATACAGTTTTTATCGAAAAATGATCGGATCAAGCCCTTCCCGGTATTTTTTTTCACTGATTTTTCACGGGGACCCTTAAAAACACCTTTTAAACACATTGGACGGTTCGGATCGTGAAAAATTGATCGGGAAATAGGAGTACCTGATGGGAAGCCCATCAGGTCTCCCTGATTGGAAAGATGTCGTATATATATATATATATATATATATATACACACACTAAACTTCCAATCCACACTCTTAAAGTGAGGAGGTCGTCTACACCTCATAGATCCCGATCAAATTTTCATGATCCGAACTGTTCATTGTGTTTAAAACGTGTTTTTAAGGGTCCCCGCGAGAAATGAGCAAAAAAAAAATATCGGAAAAGGCTCGATCCGAGCAAGTTTTCATAAACACTGTATATGTGTACAATTTCTCATAAAAACTATATATATATATATATATAGAGAGAGAGAGAGAGAGAGAGAGAGAGTAACTATCCAATCAGGGATAGTTACGGTCCGGGATTGTCCGGACGAGGCATTTTGCAATTAAATTTTGATGATCGGAACCGTCCAATGTGTTTAAAACGTGTTTTTAAGGGTCCCTACGATAAATCATCAAAAAAAAAACCCGGGAAGGGCTTCATCCGAGCAGTTTTCGATAAAACTGTATTTAATCGAAAACTACTCGGATGAAGCCCTTCCCGGTCTCTTTTTTTTTTATGATTTCTCGTAGGGACCCTTAAAAACACGTTTTAAACACATTGGACGGTTCCGATCATCAAAATTTGATCGGGAAATGAAAGTGTGGACGGTGTGGATGGAATATATATATATATATATATATAGGGAAGACTTCTAGTTAGGGATCCCTAACTTTGCTTAAAGTCAGGACCTCACCTTTCCCGATTGAATTTTAATGATTTGAAACGTCCAATGTGTTTTTAAGGGTTCTCGCAAGGAATCATAAACAAAAATGACCGGGAAGGTCTTGATCCTAGCAGTTTTTGATAAAAACTACATATGTACAGTTTAATCAAAAACTACTCGGATCAAGCCCTTCCTGGACATTTTTTTTAATGATTCCTCGCGGGGACCATTAAAAACACATTGGACGGTTTGATTCATTCATGACATATGAAAACACAAGTAGTGTAGGAATTGAGAAAACAATTGATATGGATTGCTAAATACAAAACAAACAAGCATATATACGAAGGTCTAAAATACAAACATATTCAACCTCCCTCTTAAATTATAAGATTATTAAATATAACCTGATTATGTTACCACCGATGGTGGTAGCCTGGTGGGCAAGGTGCTTCACATTCCCGAGTCTTTTCAGTGGCAAGGGATTAATGTGTGAGTACTCCATTATGTCCACTTGTACATAGGTAATGCCATGGTGACAGCCTGTCCTCACCGATAGTATCTATGGCTTGAACCGGATATTACACTGGCGGGTCAGTAGCCCTTATGGTCATGCCCAAGGGAGGTTGCTACACTAGTTGCCCCCTCCTACCCTTTTCATAGTTAAAAAAAAGAAACATGATTATGTTATAGTATATTAATATTTGTTTAAACAACTGTAATTAAAGTAATTGACCAATATGGTAGAGTGGTTTTTTTTTTTTTGACCAAACATTTTATACTTTGCTATCATAATCTAAGTTTATATGCTCCCTCCGTCCCTTTTAAATATTCACTATGGGAATACGTGCCAATTTCAAACCCCTAAAAAAAAAAATCCTATATAATTTTTTAATTTGTTTTATACTAAAATAAAATGTTCATTAAGTACTTTAATTTGGTGCAAAAGAAATTCAAAACATTTTTCGGATGTACATTTTTTAACATCCACAAAAATACATGTTTCCAAAAGGGGACATTTAAAAAGGGACGGAGGGAGTAGTACTTTTAAAAGTTTATACATTGACAAATTATACACAATTTTCATGATGTACATGTAGAAATACATACATATACAGTTTATATGTGATATTCTTATTAAATATACATACACTAGGTTCGCAAGTCTAATCGGGCCGAATATTGTCAGGTTCAGGTTCGAGTCATTTATTAAATGAGCCTAAAGTTGAGGTTCACGTTCAGCTCATTTAGTTCTCGAATTGAACTCGAACAAGCCTTTATCGAGTTGAGCCTCAAACAGTTCACAAACAATTTGGTTCATTTGCAACTCTACTCCCTAGTATCTTCCACATCGATTCAGCGCTCTACTCAATAGCAGTAGGGATAAACAACACTATCTCCGCCTGTGTTTGTTTATCCACTTCTACTATTCCATACCTCTTTAAAAATTGTACGTATCTTTCAATATGAATCTTAAAAATATACAGTTGGGATAATCCCTACTATCTCCCTTTGGGTTTGGAGAATTTCAAATGCAAATCCTCTGTTACTTTTTTTTTCCAAATTCCTTAATTAATTCCGCTACTATCTATTTTATATGGATGGAAAGGAACTCTAGGATATTTCAGCAAAAAACTTGTTCGGTTGATCAGGTGGCTTAGTTGACCATTGATTCAATTCGAGCTTTTTTAAGCTCGGCAACAAGGATGAAACCCTCTTTGGTTAACAAGCGAATCTGTGCAGCTTGGGGGTTGTCAGAGAGAGCTGTGTTGCTTGGATAGTTTTTCTATTGTATAGTTTTGCTAGTTTTTCTTTGTTCATGCTTGAGCTGTATAGTGTAGTTGCTTTGTCCAACATTCAGTTGTAATACCAGGGCTATCTCCTTGGTTTGTTTGTTGATTGTTTGGGTTTTATAAAAGTGAAGTACTTATCCAAAAAAAAGACAATAACTAGATTGAGATCAAAAAGTCCAGTCAAAGAAACTGCGGAAAATAAAATCCTTTTATGTTGGGCAAATTACACTAAGTTCCCCTAAAGTTTCTAACAAATGCAAGAACCTTCCTTGAGGTTCTAATATTTACAATAACCTCCCTTACTTTCTTTTTTGCCATTTCATTAAGTTGACACTAACACCGTTAATATTTCCTACTAAATGACTGAATGCCCTTGAATATTAGTGAAATAAATAATTAAGTCTACTCTTTTTTTATTATTATAATTGCAATCTTAAAATTGAAATAAATGTATGGAATTTGTATAATTACTATCACATTCTATATTTAAATAATAATAAAAAAATTTATTATTATAATTGTAATTGTCAGAACCTCAGGGGAGGTTCTTGCATTTGTCAACACCTCAAGGGAGGTCAGCGAAATTTATTTTTTAATTTTTATTGCAGTTTTTGAAAATATTCTTTGCTTTTTTTTTGAAGAAAAAATTCACCATTGCTTGATTAATGAGATGAAAAGTTTTACTACTGTGTTTAATGATTTTAGAGGGTTGGTTACGGAACTAAATTGTGGTAGATGAGCATGTAAATCCCTAGTATTTGACAAATATGGGGTTATTATGATGGACAAAGGCTGTCTTTATCAACTCGATAGTAACAGACATTAATGATTCGAGATACTTTTCCTTATATCTTTTTCCTCCAATTTACGTATGCTAGACCCGGATGTGGCCCCAAAACATCCATATAGTCATAGTCATTGTCATTGAAAATGGGTGATAGTCGCTTAGTTTGCCAAAAGATTAAGGGTGAGTTCTTTAATGGATTTTATAAAAAATTTGATAAAATTAAGCTCTTGATTTTATCCATTGGTGAGGAGAGTTGATAAAATATGTAGATTTTTGAGATTTTTGAATGCAAAAATCTACAAATTTTATCAACTCTCTTCACCAATGGATAAAATCAAGGGTTTGATTTTATCCAATTTTGATAAAATCCATTGGAGAACTCACCCTAAATATCTCCAGATTTATTGGAGATAAAATCACCTCCCCACCTCATTTGATAAAATGAACCTCATTTTATCACCTCCACCTCATTTAATCTTTTGGCAAACTAAGAATGTATTTTCCTTTTTCACTTGGACTATTTGGGATTAGTAGCGGATCCAGAAATTCTACACAGTGATTCTTCTTTGAAGCATAACTTTAAAAAAAAAAACCACAGTCCAATATTACGAGAAGATTAAATTTTTAAACATTCTTTATTAATAGAAAAAGTTCAAACTTAAAACATTAGTAAAGATTTCATACATATTGTGCATATGATGCTTGGAGAAAAAGAAAGTGAAGTCCTATTGTGATTATAGTGACGACAAATTATGGAGTAAAATAATAGGTCACAAAACCTCTAAATCAAAGAGTAATTGAACTTATAATTAAGTCTCTAATATTAAATTTGCAAGAGATACCTGTGGAAAAAAGAAAAGAAACCGGCAAAGATAGAGAAATGATCAATCTCTTTGAGTAACTTTTTTATTTTAATCCGCTACAAATCTTTTCAAATATGCAATATTCTAATGTATTATAATTAATTGATCGAACCTTTCAGAATTTAGATTTTTCTTGTGTTTTGGTCAATAAATATTGCTCCCTTGATTAAAAGTATTCACATCACAAAATTCTGACCGAAGCAATTACGGCAGATAGAATGGTCTAATTGGTAGGTATGAGAAAAACGAAATAAAAGACAATAAAAGGCAACTAATGTCGATTATTATCAAGACAAATAAATTTAGGTCAAAGCCAAACTGACAACCAAGTAAACTCATGTTAGAGTTCCAAATGAATTCTTCCATTCGGAAGTCTCGCACACACAAAATAGAACGGTATATCTAGGTCCGGCCCTGAGATTTTTGTAGTCCCAGACGCGAATGTAAAACTGGGTCCTATATTTTTCCTTAAAAGACAAAAGTTAGAGAACCAACATTAACTTCAAATAATAGATATTTTATTCTATATTTTGTTTTTGTTGTTTGTGTCGTCCGATAAAACATAGTTTTCAGTCATAATTGTGTATTGTTATTGCAACAATCAAAAACTAATTGAAATCGGCAAATTGATGCGAACATTTTACGAATACGCACGAAGTTTTTTATTTATTTTTTTCTTGATGATGACTCCGATCAAATATTTTTAAGAAAGTTGACAGACAATATGGATGCAGTGGAAGTATATATTCACAATTGAGTTCCTATAATATGGTAGTTTTGAACTTAGAACAATATTGAGATCCTTAATCGCACATTTGAAAGACTTTTTAAGGTAATATAAACTAGAAACTTAATGAAACAACTTTTCGAAAGATTAAATTAATTAATACAAATATTTTCTAGCAAAAGAGTCTACTCAGGTTAAAATAAGTGGGTATTTGCCAAATATAATATATTTTAGTATCTATTTCTATTATTTTAGTCAAGAGGTATTTAAAATTTAAAATAAAATAATTTAACAAAACCATAAAAAATAACTATAAATACATTTAATAAAAGAAACCCTGTAACCTTTTATATTGGAAATCTGATGGGAAGAGAAAAAAAAGGGAGAGAAGGAAAAGCAAAAAAAAAAAGGAAAAGAAGAGAAGGAAAAGCAAACTAAAAATATAGACGGAAAAATAAGCCCACTCATAAGAATCGAACCCAGGCATAATACCTGGAAGAAGGGGATTTTTTCCACTAACTCAGGCATAAAAACGGACTAGTATATTTGTAGTTGCGCTGCATTTCTTACTCACCAACATATATATACCTATTTGGGGGCCCCAATTTTGGACCAAATGTTGGGGGTCCAGACCCAGGCCTACTACTGGGCTATGCCCAGGGCCGGGCCTGTATATCTATTCTAAACATCAGCTGGGCACCTTGTTAATGGACCGCTGATTATGCTTCAATACAGTTATGCATAAGTAACATGCTTGTCTGAAAATCGTCGAGAGACAGGCGTTTTCCAGGCAAACTAACCACATATCAAACAGTTACAGTGAAAATAACCTTTCCACAACCCAGTTTTCAACAACTGTCACATGGAAGAAAGCAAACTTAACAAAGTCCAGTACTTAGAATTAACAAAGTAAGACAGTTAAAAAGGCTGCATAGAAGGGACCTTTTCTAGGATAACCATTGAGCAGGTTAGGGCCAAGGAACAGGCCTTATTACGTACCCACGTAATTTGTTGACAAGAAGAGTTCAACTATAACTATAACCAACTCAACAGCAGCAACAGGAAGCTGCCCGCAAGATAAGCTTTCATTGTTGAAGAAGCTGGTCAAACGCAACGGTACAGCCTTTCACCTTCATTTCTTGAGTTGAAGACAGTAACCCGACACTCAAGGTAAAAGGAGACTGCAACGATAACGTAATCAGCTGGTTGTAATTCAAGATCCACGACAAACTGAGCGAAAATGGGACCATGGAACGTCTTATCTTCTTCGATTGTGATAGTCCATGCTCGCCTTCCTATGACAAACATTATCTGCTGCAGGTGATGACTTTCTATTACACCCTGCAAATGATCTTCGAACACCTATTAAAGGGGGTATTTCTACTGTCGATTCTGCGTGATTCTGTGTTTCCAGGTTACATAGTTGTTTTGTTCTAACGGTTGTTATTGGATTCTTTTGAGTTTGATTATTTTTTGTCAGGAATCTGTTTAGGTGGTGATCTCTATGAGCTTGCAAGATCGTTCGGCCTCGACTTGTCAGCATTTTGTGGATAGTGTTTGTGTTCGTCAATCTAGGATCTTGACTGATGGGGGTTCGGAATACTACTTGAAGGATTCGAATTAATGGTAGCTTGACTTACTGTGGGATTCAAACTGCTGAAATAGATGTTTTGCAGACTCGAACCTTCGCCACTTGGTTACGGTTCCTGATCAATTCATGTCGATCTTTCTCCCTTCTCTAACTCTTTTACACAGACAAAGAAGCTGTAGTCATTTCAGGATGTTAAGAAAGGACAGAGTCAAATGAGCCCTAGAGATGAAAGGATGAAATATGACTGTGGCAGGCTAAAGCCGCTAAACTCACTACAACAAATCCGGAAATCCCTAGTGTTTTTTAAACGCCGGTAATGGTATTATGGTACCAAAAATACCGGCAAAATAAAGACCTAGAGTGCATGCGTTGATGGTATCAAAAGAAGCTATGATACACCTAAGAACAAGTCGAAGGAATTATAAAGGCTAAGTTAGTAATCTCACGTATCTCATTAAAGAAACTTAACTTGTACACGAGTCATTATGTATAATTTTTAGTTGTAGCCTTGTTCGCTAACTTGGCATTTTTATTGTTTTGGGCTTTTTACACTTTTCGAGACAGATCATTCTTCTTGCATACATTAACTAAAAAAACTCAAAAAACCAAGTTAGTGAAATAAGGTGGGCACCAAAATAGAATGGACCCTAAAATTTACGTCTTTTTTTGGGGGCCTAGCTAAAACAAACGCACCTTAGGCTTTAGCCCAAAGCCAAGTAGCCAACAATGTGTCGGCCCCTAGGCCATTGTGAATTTGTGAGTGTCTATGTATCTATGCGTACAATTTAGTGTGTGTGAGCAAGTCTACCCCATTGCCATTTCCCTTGCCATTGCCATAATTTGTCTTGCTTTTAGATAAACTCTAACTCCACCAATTGCCATTTCTTTCAGTTTATTCAAGCTATTTGAGAAAACACACTAATCTTCTTATCCAAACCTTTAAAATGCAGACTCCGTTTGTACCTTCATTTTCCCTTGCCCTTTCTTATCGAATGGTTTTGATTTGAAATTGTGCTAAAATGACACCAAACCAGTTAAACAACATTTCTATTTTTTTTATTTTTTGACACAGTAGCAAGCTAATAAATGATTTTTGGCTATTCATTCATTTCAACACCAAACGGGTGAACTTTAACTCTTCTTCTAGCACTTCTGCCCTACGAAATGGCTCTCTATATTTTTCATAATAATAAATGGTTCTCTATCTCTCTCTCCCCCCAAGCCATTTGTAGTTTGCACATCACGCGTCTTAACATCCCTTTTATTGCAAAATGGGCGCCATTTAATCGGGTACCAACACGTTAATCTCACATTGTATGTTCCTTCAAATCAAGGTCTCAAATTGTAGACTACACCTTTTAAATGCTAACAAATCAAGCCTTTGATCGCACTCAATGCTTCAAGTACGTGGTTTCTGATCTTTGAAGCTTTCTTTCTTTCTTTCTTTTTTTGAAAAATCAAACAAACCACTAATAAATAGTTATCTGTTTTTCCTCAAAAAAAAAAAAAAAATCCCTTTTTGACATTTTCTGGACTTGGGTTTTGCTAAAACCTCGTTTTTGTGAAATGGGTTTCAGTTAATTTTTACAAGTAGAGTCATTATTAAATTTGTTGACCAGTTGGTGATATTGCCGTTCTTTTTTCCTAAACTGACATTTAATGGAATTTAATGAAATGGGTTCTACTGTAAGACTGAAGTTAATAAGGGAATTTGTCATTTTTTACTGAAGAAAAGGTTGTCGAATTCCCTTGTTTCTGCCAGTGGAAAACGTGCTAGGCGTTCCAAATCACCTTTAAAATCTGCCTTTGGCACTTTGCTTAGTTTGGGAGAGTCCAGAGGGGTTAGATCTTAGATGAGTTTTGTGTATATAACACATAATGTGGCCTTGTCTCTCTCCATGTAGAAGCTGAGGTCCCTCCTTCACTGCAGAGATCACAGCCACATTGTGTTTTGGGCATCTTTGAGGGAGAAAGAAGAGTCATTTAAGGTAACTATATTCCTGTTTCTTAAACTTCAATTTGGAATAGACCAAAAGCGCCAGGGGTTAGTATGGTTGGATGGTGTGGATTCACACACTATTGGCTTAGTATGGTTGGATGGTGTGGATTCACACACTATTGGCTGGGGTTTAATTCTTAGGGCACGTACAATTGACTGAGGTTTGATTTTTAGGGTCATGCCTCAATAAAGTAATTTCTTGTGAATCTCATAGTCCCGGCATCCTAGCAGCATGGATGACCTTTCTTTTACCGGACAGGGGGAGAGGATTAGTCGAGGTGCACATAAACTGGCCTGGATATCCCTGGTTGTGAACCAAAAAATAAATTGGAATAGTCCCTTAATGTGACTTATTTTGGCTGATTTCAATTTGTTTGATTTGCCCTTTGTTTTGCCACTTGAATTGAAACATACTTGCAAGAAATTCATAGATGGTGTTTCCATGGTAAAAATTACCTTGTTGTTTAATTTTGTGGTTTGTGCACTGATTAACCTATGCATGATATTCAAGAATATGGTAATTAATCTAAGGGCATGTTTGATTAGCCATATAAGAGACTGGTTAGGATTATAAATACATGTTGATCGCATTTTTTGCGTTTGCATGCAACAACAATTTTTGGATGGTTTACATAGTGATTTTGGTACGAGCGATTCCTTCACTATTAGTATGGTGGGATTAATCGATCAGTCAAACATGACCTCAGATATCCTACTTCCTTTATCAAGTACCCATTTTCAATATATTGCTCCTAAATCTCCTTGCTAGCTTTTGGTTTGTTGGTTTGATGGTTCACTAGTTTTTTGGGAGTTCTCAGTGAAACAACTCTATAATGGTGGGAAAAGAAAACCATAGTAACAAATTTACAAACATCTTTGTATCCAATGGATTTGATTCCGACTTCAATCAGGAGGGGAATGGTGTTCACTGTTTTTCAATCATTTCTCATTATCTTTTGATTGTCTTGACTTTTGAAACAAATACCAACTGCTAATTAACCATAATTTGCCAAGTTTCTTGCCATGTTATATTCATGTATAGTCTGGTTCTGCTTGTATTGATTTTGAATGTAAAATGCAAATATTGGAGGTTCCACCGAAAAAGAGATTGAGATCTACACTCTATAACCCAAAGCACAGTAGGAAGGTGGAGTGGCTACAGAGTATATACTAGGTCTAGGAGTAACCCTGTCTGCAGCCATACACACTATCAAGTGATGTGATAATGCGAAGGGAGGCCAAGACGAGTAGAAGCCCACGGGCTTGTTAGGGTGTTGATTAGTGGAAGTCAATACAAACCACTCTTGCATCTATAAACCAGCAAACATACTTGAAATATCCTTAGGGACCAAGTACAGGTTTAGGCCAAGAAACAGGTTCCGGGCCAAGTTTTAGACAGTTCAATCAACATATCCCTCACTTGGACTGGATAAAATTGTCTGAAGTCTTGAGGGTTCAGCTGAACCCACACTGATAAACATGTTTCTGTTGATTTCTCCCACATATGTATAACTAGTTTCTGTTCCATACAAAGGGAAAAAAGAACTAGTTACTTCAATTTACTGCTTAGGAGAATTCTTTTAGTTCTGATTTCTGCAGCAATTGGATCCAATGTCAACTAGAACTGCACTACTTCGTAAAAGTCTAATGACCTTGGTTCGATAGAAAGTTTTTCCACGTCTCTAAAATCATCTTCCGTTTCTATCAAATTTAATCGTCCATGTAGGCATCATGTAGATATTCTTCAAGCTTAATTTTTAATTAGTGAGTGCTTACATAGTCATATATGAAGAAGGTTGACTCTCTTAAAAGAAAATTGATTTTTGTCATCTGACATATCCTTTCTTGATCTTGATGACAGAGAACAAAAACAATGGTGAAAATCTGTTGCATTGGAGCTGGGTACGTTGGCGGGCCAACTATGGCAGTTATTGCCCTCAAGTGTCCCTCAATTGAAGTAGTTGTTGTTGACATCGCTGTCCCTCGGATCACTGCCTGGAATAGCGACACGCTGCCCATATACGAGCCTGGTCTTGATGAAGTGGTGAAGCAATGCCGCGGGAAGAATCTCTTCTTCAGCACGGATGTTGAAAAGCACGTCTCAGAAGCTGACATAATCTTCGTTTCTGTTAATACCCCCACAAAAACTCGTGGCCTAGGGGCTGGAAAAGCCGCGGACTTGACATACTGGGAGAGTGCAGCCCGGATGATTGCTGATGTGTCGAGATCCGACAAGATTGTTGTTGAGAAATCAACTGTTCCAGTTAAAACAGCAGAGGCCATTGAGAAAATCTTGACCCACAACAGCAAGGGAATCAAGTACCAGATTCTCTCAAACCCGGAGTTTCTTGCTGAGGGTACTGCAATAAAAGACCTTTTTAACCCCGACAGGGTCCTCATTGGGGGGAGAGAAACCCCAGACGGGCAGAAGGCGATCAAAGCATTGAAAGATGTTTATGCCCATTGGGTGCCCGAGGACAGGATCATATGCTCCAATCTCTGGTCAGCAGAGCTGTCGAAGTTGGCCGCCAATGCCTTCTTGGCTCAAAGAATTTCATCGGTCAATGCCATGTCAGCTCTTTGCGAGGCGACCGGGGCTAATGTTTCTGAGGTTTCCCATGCTATTGGCACGGACACCAGAATCGGGTCCAAGTTCCTCAACTCCAGTGTTGGTTTTGGCGGATCGTGCTTTCAAAAGGACATTCTCAACTTGGTTTACATTTGTGAGTGCAATGGCCTCACAGAAGTTGCAAACTACTGGAAGCAGGTGATCAAGGTAAACGACTATCAAAAGAAACGGTTTGTGAACCGGATTGTTTCCTCTATGTTCAACACAGTCTCCGGGAAAAAGATTGCCGTGCTTGGCTTTGCTTTCAAGAAAGACACCGGTGACACAAGGGAAACTCCGGCTATTGATGTATGCAAAGGGCTTTTGGGGGATAAGGCCCGTTTGAGCATATATGATCCTCAAGTGACAGAAGATCAGATACAAAGGGATCTGTCGATGAACAAGTTTGATTGGGACCATCCAATTCACCTACAGCCAATGAGCCCTACCTCCGTGAAGGAAGTGAGCATCGTTTGGGATGTTTATGAGGCGACAAAGGATGCTCACGGAGTCTGCATTCTGACAGAATGGGATGAATTTAAAACACTTGATTTCCAGAGGATTTATGTGAACATGCAGAAGCCTGCATTTGTGTTTGATGGTCGTAACGTTGTTGATGTTGAAAAGCTCAGGGAGATTGGCTTCATCGTTTACTCTATCGGGAAGCCGTTGGATTCGTGGCTCAAGGACATGCCCGCGGTGGCATGAGACCTGTGGTACATCTTTCGGATCTGGTACTTATGGCTGCTAATGAGCTTTGCTTTAGAATAAATTGCTGATATTCTTACATTTCAGTGCAAACATCAGCACACTGATATATTTTCCTTTATGTTTGTGTTTCAACAAGAATTGTTTCAAAAGTTTATTTTGTATTGTTAGACGGTTGTGTTTTTTGTGTTTTTGTTCTCTGGTGTATGCTCCTTGCACGGGTACTTTGTTTTTGGTTTCAAAGAAATTACATAATTTATACGGCCATGTTCGGTTAACAGTTTTGGGCCTATTTTGGTCCTGTTTTGGTTTTGCTTACATCATCATTTCCCTCATTTCTCTCTCTCTCTCTCTCTCTCTACTTATTACACCTGCTTACATCATCAAAACTAAACTTGTTAACCAAACAAGGCCAACATAGTTACCTTTTTCTTAAGAAGTAAATTAAATAATCAACTAATTTGGCCAACTAAAGTTTTCATCCCTGTCATTTTTGAACGGTTAGAGCAATTCAAATGGCCTTGAATAGTGCCATTTGGCAGAAAAGGGGCAATGTTGCTGCAATGGCAGTGCCATTTGCAGTGCCTTTTTTTTCTTTCTACTAGGCTGAGTTTTTCAAAAGATTTTAGCAATCCAGTTGCTAAAATCAACCATGATTTTAGCAAACGAGTTCACCAGGTGCTAAAATCATGGTGACTTTAGGCTAAAATCAACCATGATTTTAGCACATGTTGAACTCATTTGCTGATTTTAGCAACTGGGTTGCTAAAATCTTTTGAAAAACTCAGTTGTATCCGAAACAGAACACACGTGAAATGGAGAGAGGGATTTGGTGTTGCTATAGTGATGTGGCTTTGGGTGCCATTTTTTGGTACAAATGGGTGGACAAATGGGTGCACCAATTTATGGCCGGACAAATGGATGGCCATTGGGGTAGGATTTTGGCATTTTTAGCCAAAAAATGGGAATGGCTCATGCCATTTCCACACCAATGGACATGCTCTTATGTTTCCATCATTTTAACTTGTGAAATACTTTGTGTACCCTTTTAGTGATATGCATTAATATACGTAAATATAATTTCTTAATTAAGAGAGATTTAATTAGGATTTTATTCTTAGGATTTGAATAAATGTAATTTTCATAATTAAGGGAGATTTGATTTGGCTATTTCAAATCCATACGTATATCGCATTTCCTACTTTACTGTGATTTCAAAAATTTAAAATAACCCAATCGAAAACTATAGTGGTTGAATCCAACCAGAATTCATGGTAAAATTGAAAACCATAAGAGTAAATTCCATGGTCAATTTTCTCATATTTCACGGTAAATTTATTGATAATTAATTCATTTAGAATTGAATCATACTAACACTAATGGTAAATTCAGGGATGAATTAAACCATCAAGCATGATATATTGAGACAAACCATTTGTCTTGCTAAATTGGTTCAACATTGTGGTAAATTTTAAATTGATTAATGATAAATCATATTGAATCAAACTGACGGTGACGGTAAATAGGTCAAGTATTCACGAAAAATTCAAAGATGAATCAAACTAGCATTCATGATATGTTGGGTCAAAGCGTATTTCATGGTAATTTTAAGAGCCTACATGATTAATTTCTTTCAAATTGAATCATACCAGTGTTCATTGTAAAAAAGTTTAGCATTCATGGTAAATTTCAAATTGTATCTAAACTTGCCAAATATCCAATGAAAAGTTCATTCCACACTCATATAGCACCATAGAATAATATCCTCTAACAAAAAGCTTTGTTTTGGATCAAACTGTATCTAAATTTCCCAAAATTGATATCACTAAGAGTTACACTTCTAAGCTTCCCAAAACTGATATCATAAAGAGTACTATCATAAGAGAAACCAAAACATTGGAAAGAAAAACCGAAAGTGGCATGCTATGTGATTCTTTCTTTTTCACCACGGACGGCTGTGATCGGCTCAACATACATGTTGTCTTCGAAGGGACAGCACGCCCCCCGCTTTTTGCTGAGTTGAGTTCAAACTCCTCGTTGTCTTTCAAATGTTGTTTCGAGGTCCAAGACTGCTGGTCGCCATCCCGGAATGCATAAACCATATGGGGCAATCATACCATTAATTACGACATTCCGATTCCAATTCGGGTCCTCAAAATACACTATGAATCCATGCATCAGAGTCATTATTCCATACCTAAATTCGAAAATATACTATGACCATCCACCAGAAAATCATTATTCCAATTCAAATTCCAATTATGATTTAAGAAAATTCGATGATTACAAGTCACATATTTCGAAAATATACCGTGAATAAGTCAATTGAATCTACTCAAATACACCCCCAATATGTCAACTCAATATCAATTTATCAGTTACTCGATATGTTGAGAGCATTTAAAACAGAAAAATTAATACAAGAGTGAACCAAAAACTATCAACAATCTAGACGCGAGCGCATACATAAATTAACAGGCTCAATGGCACCCCTGTCAAAGGCAAACCAACAACTAGGTTGCGGAACCAGTCATCAAAAGGGTAGTGGAGTTCTTGAGGGAGGGAAAACAGCTCAAACTTGACACTCACCTCAAGATGAAATCGACTAGGGGTGTACACCGGCCCAGTAGCCTGCCCAGCCCGATTTTTTTAGGGTTTGAGATAAATATTTAGGCCCATAAGGCCAGGCTGAGTTGAAATGGGCTGGGTTTGGAAAATTCATTTGAGGCCCATCTTCATTCGATCGGGTCAAGAAGCAAGACAAATGGAACCCTAGTCGCTGGAAACTTTCTAGAGAGAAGACATGAATACATCAGATAAACTTTCTAATTTCTACTAATTGCCATGTGTTTCTATCAGCCAATTTTTACTTATTGCCATGTGTTTCTATCATTGTTGGCCTCCATCAGCTGAGTGTCGCTATAGCTAACTACGAATAAATAGACATGACACCCAACCATCACTAACACGACTCTATAATCAAAACACTAACCATTACTTAATTATCGAGGCTCAAACTCTGAGCATTGTAACAAGGCGTAACAATATTAGTATTTTATAATACAAAAGTATTTGATTTTGCCTGAGCATTGTGCTTGAGGAGAAGAGGAGGATAGTATCAGTGATTTGCAAGTGGAGTTTGTTGATAACCTCTACTTGAAAAAGGTAGGTTAGTGTTGACTACATATACATCAATACATGATACATATTATTATGGGTGATTTAGATTAAGTGTGTAATAAATATGAATTTGATAGTAACATTGCGCGGTAACAAAAAGTTCAAATGAAATTAATAAATAGAGACAGTTGGTCATGTTGGAGAAAGTGAGTAGTAATACTCCATAATATTGAGGGTTGAAATTGTCATTAGATCAGAAGTTTTGTAGGTTTGAATTGAAAAATATACAATTAACGGGAGTAATTTGTAACGATGATTAAATTTTAGGGCTTTCATTGTAATCGTCTCCACATATATCCCATCCCTGCGCGATTAGAACCAGCCCAAATTCTAGGGTTTCTCCCTCTCCTCCTCTTCGTCTACATCGAAATAATCCCTCCTTGAAACATAATTGCGTTGTCCGATCCACGCACAACGATTGAATCAAATTCAACGTAGGTGCAGTAGTACTATCAATTTTGGGTTTGAGGGCCTTCTCTTCAATTGAAGCAGTTGATTTGTAGCCTTTCTGCCTAGGGCCGGCCCTGGTTTAAACCTTTCCTTTTATTGAAGGGCTAGGGAATCTGCCGTTTGGTTTTCCAGGGACTATTTCTTGAGGTATAAACCTTTCCTTTTATTGCTTTCAGAAACTACCCCATTTCAGGTATATTGGTAGCATTATTTTGAGCTAATTTAGCTAGCCTTTGTGAATTGGCCTCAATATATTATGAGATAAACGTGAAGGATTATTTCCATGCCTAATTGTCTTTACCAAGTTACATAAGCGCTGAGTGTGAAAGTGTCTTTTAAAAACATCCCAAAGGAAAAAATTCCACGAAAGTGAGGATTGAGAGAGCGAGCGCAGGACCCTACTGAAGGATTATGTGACTAAGTCACAGCCCCTTAGTGTTTGCCCCATCTTTAGTGTCAGCTCGACTGACTTGTTCCCAAAGGAGGCAATACACATTGTGACGGTAGTGCCTATTCTGCTATGATTGAGTAATTGATCATTGGTTTATATAGAAATCGAAATTACTCAATAGTTGCCTCAGGATCAACGAAAGGCAATGTCCTTCCCGGTTGATATTTCTGCGTGCGTGATTTCAGGCTTGGTGGCTCCCATAGAATTACTCTTGTATCTGACCCTCATGTTAGGAAATGGTAGGGACCTTACCTTTGAAAGCCTGCCATCAAACTTCCCTTTCATCTGCTGCGATATGATAATTTCTCAAGGGAAAGCAGACCTTGCCCCAAACATGAGACCTTCTGAATGGTCTTTTTCCATGGGATTTTTGATATGATATTTAATTTCGGAAAGAGTAAATACAGCATGTCTATCTGGTTGTGAAGTAGCTATTAGGGCATCCACAGTGGGCTAGCAATATGACTCCTAAGCTTGGCTCCTAACATTTACCTAGCCATGTCCTCAAATATTGCCTTCAATGGGCTCCCCAAACAAGCTCCTAAGGGTGGCTCCTAAAATTGGCTCCTAGCACAATAGCTAAATTTAGGTAGCCTTCTAGCTAACTCTAAGTGGGGCCAAAGTCTTTAATTCCTTTTTTAATATAAAATATTTGAAAAAGTTGCGGTTGGAAAAATCTCTCAAAAATCATGCAACTGAAGGTAAGATCTTTGATGTGGTTGTTTATCACTAGTTCCTTTATGCCATTTTTTTTTTTTTTTGTGAAGTGAAATGGAACAAAAGAATAGAGGAGAAGCATTTTTATTTCACAAGAGACATTACAATGACAGCTTCAAATTGCACTATTTAGTTAGCAAAAATACTATGTTTTGCATTAGACTATCATGTTTTGCCTTAGAGAAATAGTAACAAACGAATATTAATCAAAGTAATGAGAAATTCAAAACGGTAACAAGTCCATATTGTAGCCGTTAGGATTATCAACGTACGGGTCCCACATAGTAATTTTTTTTTTTTACAAATAGAGAAGGATATTGGTAGCCCATTGAGTGCACACATCCTCTCCAAATTTAACAAACTCTAGGAGTGAAAAGTGGACCCCAATTATGCTTATGTGTACACCTTAGGATACAAGTTAGGAGCCATTTTTTGCTAGCCCACTGTGGATGCCCTTATACAACAATGTGACATACGTGCCAATCAAGGGTGGCTTTTCTGAATTGCATTCATCTCGGTTTTTCGAACTAGAAATTGATAAAGCATTTTCTCTCGTACAAGGAAAACATGGTTTTTTTTTTCCGGCGTTAAGCAGAGGATGAGGGAGAGAACAATCTGGAGTGCTACACTGGTTGATCAGGATATGCAAAAATGGTTTTATGATGGTTAATATGTTGGAGTTAGACTCTTGATTGATACTCGCAAACAAAACCATCTTTGTTGCTGATTATTGACACTTCTCAGGAGGACGAGTAATGGCACAAGACTTTGTACGTTTTAGAACTGATGTTTGGGTAGTGGGTATGTCATCATCAATCTGTCCACAATATCTTCTTTCTCAAAGCTAGAATGCGCTGTCTAATAAACGTTGTCAGAATTTCAAGTGTGGGTTGTATGTAGGGTATCTTGCAGTTGATCCCTCCTTGCTGTAATTGTGTGTCTGTTTGTGTTTGATGAGAGATGTGAATCATCTTCTTTTTTTTTTCCCAGTCTGTGATCATAAGATTTAACCAATTACTTCTGTTGTCCTTTAGTCGAGTATATATGTCGGTTCAGAAAGGATTTTCAAAGTGCGTAGTGATGATGATAATGATTGCAATGTTTTGGGTTGAGTTTGGGATGCTCTCAAAAGTAGCATTTCTTTGCTTCCAATGAAGTGGCATGAGTTTCATGCTTAGTGCAACAAAGAGTGTTGTCATTGCTTTATCGCAATGCAACTCTCTCTCTCTCTCTCTCTCTCTCTCAGAGCATCAATTGCATGTTCTTGGTTTCAGTTACCTGTAGTTTTTCTTGGTAGATGTGTATGAGAAAAGATGGTTTGCTGATTTTATCTTATGTCCATGATGATGCGGCTTAAACCCTAAAATCTATTGTTCTTTTCTCTGAATGCCTTTCATCTTTTTCTTGAAGTTAAACATGGTGCAAAAGCGTCCTCTCAGTGATGAGGAATCATTTGAGGGTTCTTCTAAGCACCGTAGACAATTTGATTACACTAACCAGCTTGTTTCGTTCCTGCAATTTGTTCATACTGAAGATACGGCACAGCCACCTAACCCTTCAGGTTGGTAAATTCATATGTGAACATCTGATTACTCTTTGCTCTTTGGATATATTTCTTTCCACTTTTTGGTAAACCGTTTGGCATTATTCTCCATGTATCTTGACTTTTGTTTCAATGAGTGAACATCAATCTTCCAAGGGAATCGGGAATAAACCCCTGACCAGTGATTTGTGAGTGCGAGGGGTTTTCACAAAATTGTTGGATGCAAAAACCTACCTAGGGGATGAACTTTTTAGAGTTTTTAAGTTTTCTTTAACTTACGAGCTGCTGGACAATGTTTGTGGTAGGCGAAATCGGGAGCAGTTTTAAGGAAGGCGATGAGAAGCATGAAGGTGGCATCACTAGTGAACTCCCATTACCCACCGAACACGATCGTACAATTGAAGAAGATGGGGCAGCAGCACCATTTTATCTGTTGTTGTCCCCAGAACGTTACTATGCTGACCGGCAAATAAGAAGAATCGTAGTCCATTCTGAAGAGACACATGGCTCTCTTCTGGAATCTCCTCCTCATAAACTAGTCCCAATTGGACCAGATTATCAAGCTGACATTCCAGAATGGGGTGCAACAGGTGCCAAGAACACTTCTGATAATACAGAAGAAAACTGTGATGTTGAAAATAAGCTTGGTGGGATTTGTATCATTCCTATGCCTGAATCCGGACTATTTGAAAACAATGATGGCGAGGCTGGGAATGGTAGAACTGATTGCACCTGTGATGATTCAGATTCTGTCAGATGTGTCAGACAACACATCAAGGAAGCAAGAGAAAATCTGTGGACCACCCTCGGGCAAGAGAGGTTTTTGGCTCTGGGGTTCTCTGACATGGGAGAAGTAGTTGCTGAGAAATGGAGTCAAGAGGAAGAACTTCTATTTCGAGAGGTTGTGTTTTCAAACCCAGTATCATCGGGTAACAACTTTTGGGACCATCTCTTAATGGTTTTCCCTTCGCGGGCCAAAAGGGACATTGTGAGCTATTACTTCAATGTCTTCATGCTGCAAACGCGGTCAGTACAGAATAGATACGATCCGTTAAACATTGACAGCGACGATGATGAGTGGCGGGGTATAGTGGACTCCAGCAACGATGAAGGTGGGAGTGATGAGGAAGATGGGGATTCACTGGTTGAGTCACCAGCTTGTTATGGTGACCCTTATGCACATAATGAGATTTTGGACGATGATTCAGGGGAATGCGATGGGAGTTTACCATTTGATGGTTTCAGCGATTGCGCTGAAGTGAAATTCGGTGACCATGGCGCCATCCATAACAGTAGCAAGGGTCATATGGGTAGTTTTATTGGTAGGAGTAGTGGTGGGGACGGTCATGAGTATGGCTTGGAGCATTGCGAGACAAAACTATGGGATGTTGGCTGCACGACGTGGCCGAAGAATGAAGTTGAATTTTTGCCTACCTGCAGTATGATTGAAGAGGTGTTTGGGCTTGGATCTTTGGATTATACGGCAGGAGATGGTAAGGGTTTGACTTAGGTGGTGAGAAAAAAAGCATGGGAGGGTGAATATCGCCGAAACTACAGACTACCTATAAAAAAGAGTAGGAAAACTCCTACACTATTTTCTTTGTATATCCGCTAATGCTGGAAGGTAACGGCTTCTTCCTGTAAGATAAATGCTTTTTGGAATAATAGAATTCATCATTGTGAATTAGTTGGGTTCATCTTGTGGATTAATAATCCCCAGATTGTGCAGATGCTCCGCTATGTTTCTCATGTTGAAGGATTCAATAATTTTATTTTGGGTCTTTTTTTGGAAGAGAGAATCTATTGGTAGATACTTGTTATTGCCATCATTTTCTTGTAGTAGTGTGTTTTTTTTTTTTTTTTGAACTGATCTTGTAATAGGTTTTTGGGCATATATTTTTATGGTATTGAAATATTCAAATTGGTAATTTTGCAACTCTTCTTTTCAAAAATCTCCAAAACTAGGGGTAGGAATTTCAGACACGACACGCGAACACAACACAAATCCGTCACAAAGTTAGTGGGTTAGAATAAGTTATTTCTCTGCCACAAAATACGAATATGACAAGACACGGTAACACGAAAAGCTAAACAGGTCGAGTTAGGGTTGAGATAATTCTTATACAAACACGAAATGACACGCCACGGCACGATAATTTATAAAAGGACACATTAACCCGACGCAAACCCAACACGAAGTTAGCGGGTTAGAGTTGGCTATTTATGACACGAAACACGAATATGACATGACATGATAACACGAAAAACTAAACAGGTCAGGTTAGGTTTGATAGAATTCTGACACAAACACGAGATGACAGGACACGACATGATGCCCACCCCTAAGCAAAACCTCTGCCTTTGTATTGGTTTAGTGTGATATGATCCCTCCCTGAGATTTTTAGGTATCCATGTGCTTCTGAGATGAAAAAGAGGATGGGCTGTGGACCTTTAATCTACACTATGAAATTTGTCTGAAGATTGTACGGATTTTCTGTTTACCCTTGATTTGTCAACCAAATGGATGAACTGAAATGAGGAAGGATAAGATACCTAAAATTCGAGCTCTTCTGTCTTATCGATATCTGAATGAGTTGGGTTTTTCACTAGGACTCTTAAGCAACACGTTTTAAACAAATTGAATGGGTTCAATCATTTGTGTAGGACCTCAAAATGGGTCTTCACACAAGCTGGTGTACAACTGATGGTGTATCCATAGTCATCGAAAGAAGCCGTTACCCTCCAGCATTAGCTTACGCCCACAACTAATGGTGTATCCTGACTCTGGCATGTAAAATCCATTTGACTGGACTGTGTTTTGACCAGTTTTTTCTCAGTGAACCACCCTCCCTGTTGCTGCAGTGTTTGGAATCAGTGTAGTGAAATACATGTCTAAAATGATGTTTTAGAAGATGAAAATAGAGGACACAAAAACGTCCGTTTGACTTTTTTTAAATGATGATTTCTTTACCAAAAAGTCCTCTGAAAATAAGTTTGGGAAGCTATCAATCAAGTTTTCATAACTGTGACCAAACATGGCTGCTCCAAAGATCCATGTTTGGCGTTGCAACTTGGCTAGCAAGCTCTTAATACAAGACATTCATTGCCAATTATTGCAACTTGCAGGGCTTTCTTTCTTTCTTTCTTTTTTCTTTTCCATTTTTTTTGGGCACAATTTTCCTCCTTATTTTTCTTGGGTTGAAGCCCTAATATCGCCTCCTTGTTTTAATCTCCTACGATTATGGCTACATACTCTAAGGTGGCCTTAATTTAAATCATTAAATTAGCCCATTGCATGTCACAAAACGAAACACCATATATGTTCCGTTTCCACATACTAGTAGATATTTGCCCAAACAGGCAATCTCGTATCCTGAATTCATCTTAAAGCTAGTCATGAATCACCAAGTAGTGAGATTTTTTCTTTTTTGATAACTCAGCGTGTAAGTTTGGACTAGTTTACGCCCATTTTAACTTCATCCCACTGTGTCCTACTAGCGAGCTAGGCTCGACTAAAGCCCAGATAGAGCCATACACATGGTTGATATTGTAAGAAGGTTTCAAGACCTACAAGGATCGTGCAAACCACTGAGTCCCAGATCTTGAAGGTTAGGCTAGTCCCTTGTGATTATGGGATAATGGGATTGCTTATACTATGAACTCATGAAATGAGTTGATTCAAATTTTTGTAGTAAAAAAGTTAATGGTTACTGAAGTGGAGATTACACCTTTTGATCTGCAAAGACAATGAAGCACCAATGGAGCATGTAATTTTTTTTTTTCCTTTGGAATTCCATGCTTTCTATCACTTTCTTTCAGGATGGAGTAGCCTTTAAAAGTTTAAAAGCTAGCATGTAATAAGTTCATTCTCACCATTAAAAAGATGCGCTTGACGTTAAACAGTTGTGGCCACTACTCTTTTAGTAATTGCACACTAACCCTCTAGTTTATGTATTTTGAGAGTAATGAAAACAAACCATTGGCAGACTATGTATATGTTGGCCTTGTTTGGATGCAGGTCCACCAGTGATCCCCATACCCATAATTTGAGTATATGGCAAAGTAGTGCTCCATCCGTAAGTCTAACAGCATCTACACCAGTGTTTGCCATTTTACCCTTGTGATTTTCATTTTCGGGCAATAAAGTAACAATCTTAGTGGGTTGATCTTCATTTAATGAGATATAAATTGTAAGCTTACTTATCGTCTTTATAAAAAAAAAAAAACTCTATTTTAGGAATTTGGAGCTACTTTCGTGTTGAACATGTGTAAATAATAATTGTTCAATACACATCCAAACAAGCGTGAGAAATCAGTTTCCCTCCCTCCCATTCCGGTCATCTTCCGATCTTCGTTGTCTTTGTCGACCTCGAAACTGAGTTTTAAGCACAGATCCAGCTTCTCCTCGACGAGAAGAAGACAACGGTGAAAGTTTGACGACGATCCGACAATGGGGTGGCCCTCACTCGCCGCCGGCGTTCCGTTTCTCCCACCCTTTTGTTCATCCAAACAAGGGAGAGAAAGAGTTTTCCTTTCTTCTCCTTTCTTTTCTCTCCAAATCATGCGATCCAAAGGAGCTGTAAGTGACAAAAATGTAAATAGAATGAGAGAGGAATAGAGTAGAGAGTCTCCTTCTCTAAACTATTAAGTTGAGAGCCTCTTGGAATAATGAAATTTGGGTTTGATTAGGTATAGTAGCTAACAATGTCGAAGTAAAGAGGCTCTTTAGAGCATCTCCAATCTTTACACATTTCTTCACTTAAATCCTTTTTTGGAATAAAAAGAACAAAATATCATAGCCAATGGTATACTTGTTTCTCTACTTAAAATGGGTTTTGCCCATTTCCTTACCTCGTTTTGGGAAATTTAAACCTTGACACATTTTCTCTGCCCATTTTTTCAAGGCTTTATGGTATATGTCCTATTACCATGTTACCATTGTAAAGGCTTTTTTTTTTTAAAAAAAATTACAATGAAAATGAGTTTTTATTCAAATTTTGATTCAAATTGGGTAAAGAAAAAGGGTTATTGGAGATGCTTAACCGTATTTGCCGCAGCACAGATGCAACGAAGTAGACCCGCCTAGGCAGGTCCGCGAAGAAGACAGAGGTGATTCGTCTCTCTTTCAAGCCTCGATTCAGCCAGCATCTTCAGCTATCATGGTAAATCTTAGTCAAATTTGGGATTAGAAATGGCAAAGCCATTTATTCCCACAATAAAATAAAAAAGTACTTCAACTATTTAATAAATAAAAAAAGTACAACTATTTAAAAAAAAAAATCCGAACTTACAAGTGGTGAGTCATCCAAACTATAACTGTATAACACGATAAGAAGGCACGGCGTCGGCACGACACGATTAAAAAAACGCACGGCACGGCACGACTGAAAAAACGCACGGCATGACACGACTCGACTAAAAAAACGCACAGCACGACACGACTAAGACACGACAAAAAAGGCACGGCACGCGACGGCAAAAAGGCACGGCACGACACGATAAAAAAAGGAACGGCACGGCACAACACGAGTAAGTCAACGGCACGGCATGGCACGACACGACACGATTAACTAATCGGGCACGGCACGACACGGCATGACTTCAAAAAAGCACGGCACGGCACGATGATGTAAATGGGCACGGCACGGCACGACACATAGCACGCCATGGCACAATAAAGTAAATAGGCACGACACGAAGCACGGTTGGCACGGAAGTTGAATGACATGGCACGCACGTTTGACACCTCTAGGTGGATGTGATACAAGTGGGGATTTTTGTAGGAAAGAGGATAACTATATCCGGGATTGTTTTGTACTGAAAAGGTGGGGAATGATGAACAAAAGTGAAAATGGCTATTATCTTCTCCTTCACCCAATTTTATTACTCCTAGTAATATGCCCAAATTGCTTTTGTTTCTTTTTTGAGAAAGAACATGCGCTAAAGTGCACAAATTTGGAGACTACATTACACCATATTATGAAATATTGGTAATTTGAAAACAAAATGTAAACAGTATTCTTATATTTAATTTCATATACGCATTTCCATTTTGATGATGCTATATAGTACACCTCCAAGCATGCAATGCAATATTCATTTTTTCAGCTTCTAGGTCACTTCCTCCATAAAATAGGGAACCCCAAACTTGAGCGATGAAAACCTGTTCAATCCCAAATCCAATTCTAAGCCTTTAGCTTCAGTACGTAACAATGGTGGTTCTAGCGATGAACACCTGCTCATATTTGCTCTACTTCTTCTCCTCCCAGCGCTACCTACCCCCACGGTTGTCGCATCCACCAATTCGTTGATTTTCAATTTTAGAGGTACGCGAAATTAGCGTATCAGAATCTGACAGACCTCTTAACTACGAGATTTTCAATTTGGGACCACGGTTTTCTCGGATTTCAAAGGCTGGTCATCCGATTGCGTTGGAGTTGTAGGGAAAAAATATAGTGGCAATCCAAATTCCAAAGAACAACTTATTGATCACAACGAAAATAAATTACATGAATAGAAATATAATAAACTTGACAGAAATGAAAACTTTATACAAACAGTAGATCGGAAGGCCGAGTCGTGTGTAACCACACTCTCCTTAACAAAGATGCACCGCCTACCGTAGGTGTTGTAGGATGAACCGACGTCTTCGTCCCAGGATAAAACGGCTAGTACCACAACCACCGGAACACCACCGTTGGAAGCCTTGGCGAACTGACTGCTGTCTGCCTCTCTCTCTCTCTCAAAGACGAATTTCAGAGCTTTTAGTGATGGACGAATTTCTGGTGCTCAAACCAAAGGCCAAAGCTGCCTTTATATAGCTGGTAAGTGAGTTGAAAACTTGAATATGGGATTAAAGAGGAGCCTCCCCATTCATTAGGCAAATTGAATTCTGCAATTCAATTCTGTAACAGCCACCTTGAATACGAATTTGAATGGGATTGATATCTGCCATAATCTCCAAATTCATGAGGGGAGTTACCCCGCGTTTATTGCACAAACATTTTGAATCCGTGGGGAGGTCTCAGTTGCCTCAGGAGACCCTCTGAGTGCCCGGTTTCATTCACATATTTCCAATAGGAGTGGGGAGAGAGGAGTGGGGAGAGATATAGATGGTTGTTAGATATGGGTAGTAAGCAATTATAAAGGCCCCTCTCTCTCTCTCTCTCTCTCTCTCTCTCTCTCTCTCTCTCTCTCTCTCTCTCTCTCTCTCTCTCTCTCTCTCTCTCTCTCTCTCCATAGTTCGTAGCAAATGGACATGATTCCATACCCTTCAAAATTACCTGCATACCCTTCAAGCTATATAAACCATCCACCTACCCGACCCCCACTGAACCCCTGGTACAACCACCCTAAGTCCCTTCGAACCCCTCCATCACATACCCTTCCACCACCCACCAACGACGTTCTCCTCCATCCACGTTCATCACATTTCTCCACTATTGCTCCAATTTGTTCACTTATTCATCAAGTCTAGCGATAATAGTAGGGATGGGCATGGGGACGGATCGGGGCCGGAGAGTACTATCTCCGCCCCCAATCTCCAAACCCCTTCTCCATATCCATCCCCTACCCGATCCCCAGCGGGGCTTTATTTTCACCCTCCATCCCCACTCCAAATGGGGAACGGAGATCCCATCATTTTTTAAAAAATAAAAAAGATTACTAAAAATTCAGAATCCCAGTTACAAATTAAATACTAAAATCAAGTTACAAGTAGAGGTGTTGAATGAGTCGGGCTGGCATAGGCACAGTACGTTTATCGTTGGCACGGTACGTCACGGTAGCCATGTGTAAGCGTAAGTGTTTGCCAGCTTCAATTCAAGTTGTATCAAGTATCAACTAGATTTGTAATTTGAAAACTAATGAACCACAAGCAAGATAGCATATTATGGTATTCATCAGTCGTAGAAAAAATTAAGTGGATCGCTTATCGGTAGGCATTTAATCGGATGAAAAGTATCATTAAAAAAACATAAATTGGGTCCCGATTGACAAGCTTTCTCAACTCGATCGAGAAGAAAGTTTACACAATTGATTTCATCAATAGGAACAACATAATCAACGGCTCGATTGGAAAAATATTGTTTTTATTTTGCATTTTTTTGTGTTTATTTTAAGAAATGCATATGATTGATAGTTGAGTAGATGTTAACCTAGTTGCGATGTATTCAAATTATAGTGATGCATTTCTTATTTAATCACATTTATTGTATTACAAAGTTCAATTATAATAAAATGTTTGGAGAAAATTTAGTGTGACTCCATGTGTTAAAAAAAATCCCCATATCCTATTCAATCTCCAAACAGATGTCCATATTGCCGATCCGTTCGGATCGGGGATCAGATCGGATTTGAATGGGTAGGAGGAAATGGCCAACCCTAGATAATAGTGGACAAAAATTCAACTATTGGGAATTCTCCATGGGCTGCATGATGAGAAGATATCCAACTTGGTCCGATGGAGGAGCATGGTTGTAGAGGTAATATGTAAGGTTGACTGGTTGAGAAAACATTGGATGTTGAGAAGACAGTCCCTGAGGAGCTTTACGATGAAGCACGATATGCGCTGGCTGATATAAGGTTGGCAATGGATTCTGAAAATGCATTTATGCTAGCAGAAAAGATCACAATAGCTGAAAATGCTGGAATGAATTTGCTTTTTCGGCTTGATTACCTTGACGACATTTTTTTTGGACGACGATGATGATTATTGGACGTTGTGTGTATTTTTTGACTTTTGGATCTATGATGTTGGGAATCTCACAATGGAAATGAAGATGTGTAGCAAGGGATCCAAATATGTGCCGTGTATCTTTATGGAAACCCAGAACCCCTCTTCTCCCTCCTCCCATCCCCATTCTCCCTCATTTTCCATAACCAGTACCCCATCCTTACAGCATGAGCAGCAGCTCTAACTACAGCAGCAACAATGCACTGCACAATGGAGAAATTTTGAGGGCTAGCTATAAAACTTCAATCCCAAAGAAAATTTTATCAGATGAATGCCCAATAGAAGATTTCAACTGGAAACGATAACTGCACTATTACAAGCCATTTATTGGAAACGTTAATGGCGATACTACCTATTTAACAGGATTTAACACAGACGTGCAAATTAAAGTAGGTGCCAAACTAGCACGTACATGGAAATTACAGAAGTAGTTCATAAATTACAGTGGTGGAGCCCCTGTTCTACTAAATTAGATGTATTGCTTCATTGAAATATTTGTTCAAGGAGGAGGAGGCAGTAGGCTAGAGGCCAAGAGACACGGCATATAACTTAAAAACTCACATGTCAAGCCTGTTTTCGTGGAACTTTTAGGCTAAAGTTCATCGTGTTTTTTTGTTTTTTGTGCAGAAAAGTTATAGACATGGTCCTTTAGGAACTTATGTAGACTGCAAGAACCGTAATGAGTCTAATGAGCTTAATACTCTTCTTGATGGCTGAATCATTGTGTTTAATTTCTTCAAAGTTGAACTTAAAGCATAATGTGTTTTGTTTCAATTATTTAGGCACATCATTTTAGACAAAGGAATGACTTGCTTGGTTCCAATAGCTCACTACATTCGTCTTGGGGACTACGTGCACATTTTTTGTTTTCTCAGTGATATTTGGAGCATAACCTAAAACTATGAAAATTTACCATTGGAGAGTTATAGGTGCCAAACCCAATGTTATAAATGATGCATATATTGGAAGGTATGCCTCTGTCTTTTTTGCTTTGTTAGTACTTTCCCCCGAGTTAGGCTAAAATATTGAACCCTAACAACACTGTTATTGGTCCATTGTAGGTTAGATTATTTACTACAATAGAATCCACGTTATTTTTGTTAAACTTTGCCTTGATATGCCTTATGGGTTGAATATGGTTGAGTCGAATATGGGTCAAGCCATACCTAACCTAACCCACTTTCCAAGTAAATTGCAATTCGAAATAGACTTTGAATAGAATTTGAGTCCTCTATTATTCTACGCACTTTCCTCCACTCCATCCCAACATGAACCACCCCCCGCACACACTTAACCCCTGCAAAAGTAAGAAAGAGATTAATTAAGCTTTAGCGTGGAAGTTAATTTCTGAAGGGAATGTTAATTGGTCTTGCGACGGTTTCATTCAATACATGATGTGATGATATATATTTCACTTTTTGAACATTAACCTACCATGGTCAAAACATGATGCCCCGAGCCTTAGGAAGTTAATTTCTGAATTTGTTTAAGCCTAAACTGGTTTTGCAATTTTATCACTTTTTGAATGGCATAGCTCCTAAAAAAAGTGAACAAAGTTACTCCGAGCTTAGTCAATGTCCCATTGCATATCCTAGCAGGAAGTTATAGATTTCAATACTGACCAAAATCCACATCATTACTGTTGGTTTACCAATATAATTGTTTTCAATTTGCATATGCTAGCAGGAAGTGTTGAAGGAAGGTCACAGATTGTGGATACAGTTGGTTATCTTCTTCTAATTTGTTGTTTATTTTATTTTGGGGCTTCGAAATGACTCCTGTTTCAAAATCCTTTCTTTTTTGTTAGGTAGCTAAAAGGCTCATGTTTCGAATTTTGGTGGGTTTCTTTTTTCTTTTCTTCTGGTTCTTCTGAGACTACATAGGCAAATTAACTACATTAACATGATTCTATTCATGTTGTAAACATTTCACGAATGCTCCATGATTTGAAATACAAACTTCTTAAATGCCCTCTGATTTCAATAATAGCTTTATTAGAAGAGGCTACAATACACACCCTTTATTTAGGTGTGTATCAAACACCTCTACAAAAGTTACGTTTTTTTTTATTATGAAAGTTATGGGACACACCAAAATATTATGAATCATAAAAAATGTTACGAATCATATTGTTGAAAAGTTTCGAAAAACTAAAAAATGTTACGATTGCTAATGAGGTGACACAATCTGGACCATATAATAGGTGCATATGGTACACACCTTTAATATGTGTGTATTGTAGCCATTTCCGGCTTTTTTATGAATTTAAATTTTCAATATTTGATTGACAGTTAGGGATATTAGTGTTGATAGTGCAAGAAAATTTGACATTATCATCACCCAATGCTTTTGATTAGATAAATTATCTTCGAATCTTATTTGAAAAAAGACTTCTCGGAGAAGTCGACTTTGTTGGCGGGGGAGGTCAACAGTAGAGAAGGCTAATTCGTTTTAGCCGAATTCAAAACACGTTGCATCGTGCCTTAGAGTTTAGGCACATGCAATTACAAAATCCGGTTGAAACTTATTCTCAAAAAAATAAATATTTGGGAGAAACTGGATTTGGTGAGGTGGACAATAGCATTGTTCATTTAAGTTGTTTCAAAATATGTTGTGAATCGTGCCCTTAGATTTTCTTAGTATGCACAGCTTGGAATAGCAATGTATCTGATATACAGTAGAATGTGCTAACGCTCACACATTGGTAAGGACAAAAGGTGCGATGAACTAACTGCGAAATGAACATTTCATTAGGGACACGCCGTGCCTTTATGCAAAGATGATGTTTTAATTGTGCAGCCAATTTGTTTGGGCAATTGATGTCATTAGTTGTGAATTGAAACTTTATTATGTTCACTCTTGCCTTTGGTTATTATTCTGAACTCTGTATTTTCTCTTTAGAAATTTTTTTATTTACAGTGGTAAATAGCAAAATGTTATTCATAATGAAATCTTCTTTGCCGTTAAAAATAATAAACTAGCAAAACTGTAGTTCATTGAGTACAAATTACGCCCATAACGGCACGGGAAACCGTAACCCTTTTTCCCAGAAATCACTCGGTGCAAAGGGGCTGTAGTTCTCTGGCCAATCTGGAAGAATGAAATGCTGTCAAGCAAGAAACCAAAACCAAGGATATGAGGATCCATTTGTTGAAGTGGAAGTGAACTCTCCTCCAACAGATAGTGTTTCATTTAGAGACTTCATTAAAGTTAATGGCGATATGTTGTTTGAGGTTCACATCTTGCATATTGGTATGAGTGGCTTGTTCCGTTCTCTTGTTAGGTGAGTTTCTTTTCTTCTTTTTTTTTGTTATTTTAAATTTTATCGTGTATTTCTCTAAGCCCTTTTACCCCCTGTTGTACTCGATTTCATTTCCAAATAATTCACTCTTGTTGTTTTACTTTGTCTCAATGTAGGCAACTCATTACTGCGCTGATTGGTCTTGAGGGAGAAAATATTAAATATACCCTTAATTTAGACAACATATTGATACATGATTGAGGAGAAGGAATATACACGCTGAAGGTTTCTCCTGATGGCTCAGCTGACCCATTCAGACAGGTGTACAATGACCAAGTTGTTGGGTCTGCAATGCGGATTGTGTCATTGATTATGAAGGAGACAAATGCTATTAATGTGGCAAAAGTAGAGATCGATGACTTAAAGGAAACGGCAATTAGCGGAAGATGGTGGTAAGTATATGTGGTTGTTTCTCATTTAATTTATCTTTTAATGCTATAGATATTCTAATGTTTATATAATGTCATCTGAGATTGTTGAAGTTTTTGAATTGTCTTATACAACTGAAGTTTCTCTCATTTTCCAATGCAGGGTAGATGCTAATAATTTGTTTGAGCATCCGTTCTTTCTGGACATGATGCAACGAATGATTCTTATATCTCGCAGCAGTGCATACCTTAGCTGTCCTAAAACAAGTCAGACTACACGGAGATACATACCTAGAGCTGCAAGGAAGCTAAGGAGAAAAATTCCTCAACAGCTTGCTTATCAAGGGCATTGGATAGATCATCTGCCCAACACAATGACAGAAGATGAGAAAGATGAACTTAAACTTTCATACGGACGTAGTTTTGTTCAGTGTGTGAGATATCTAAGGAATTTTTCTCAGCACTTCAATCAGATAGGTTTTGATGCAGATGCGGTAATGATTGTATTCTGTCCTTACTCCTTATCCACTACAATATTTTTGTTGGTTACTTATGTACGTTCTATTAACTTGTGTTTTTTTTTTTCCTTCTCTTTTTGGTAGGGTTATTGGTTCAACAGTCTCCCCTATATGATTCATGAAATGGAGTCGAGATTCTGGGTATGTTGCATTCTGCATGAGATCCATAGTACCAGCA